>OY757927.1:387500-457500 GCA_963585895.1 Sepioteuthis lessoniana | reverse complement strand
ATTTCTTTCTTCCGTTCTACTGGTTGGGCCAAGAATATACCGACTGTAAAATAAAAAAAAAGGTGTTCTATATATGTCACTAACCTACATCCGGTTTTGGAGCTCTGAGGAGTGTAGAATATTTATTCATTGCTCCTAGGTCCCCTCAGACCCGGAGCGGTAGTACTTATTAGGGTCCCATCAATTGGCCAAATAAAATGCCGTATTTATGTATTTGCGAGAAAAATTGTAAAGATTTTTGTATCGTAGATACGTGGAGATTATAAGGATTAAACTGATTCCGATAAAAAAAAAAAATAGCTCAAGTGTTAATCCAATCGGTTAGGACAGTAGAATACACCGGTTGCATCGCTGCAGAGGAGTAAGGCCTGGATGTGACAGTAAACAATCAGATGATGAGACTCCAGTAATGCTGGAGCTTTGGGAATCCCTTCATTACCATTGTTCCCAGGTCCACTCTGACCAGGAGTGGAAGCACCTGATAGGGTCCTATCTATAGATCACAAAAAGAACTGTTTAACATTTAAACTGAGTGGAAACAAATGACTTATCCTAAATTGAATTGTTAGAAATTGAACTGTTTGTACATTTAACTGCGTTTAAACAAACGACCGATGTTTAATTGATTTGTTAGTGATACATAGTAATACTTGCAACCATCTAACTTTGTTGACTTATGATAAATTGAATTGTTAGAAATAGATCTGTTTGATGATTTAACTTTTTGTATCTACAAAATGTGTTTACAAATCATATATATTTAATATATTAGTAAAAACAGGATTTAGCATTAAATAACCAACAACAAGGGTTGACATGTAAAACCAACTAACCAATCATTCAAACTTTCTTCTCATTAACTTTTCTTTCTTTTTTCCTACACTTTCTTTCTTTCTTTCTTTCTTTCTTTCTTTTCGAATTATATTTTAATTTGTTGAGTCTGTACTCCCAATACCAAATCCCTTGTAAAATCTTTCAAAGTAAATTTCCCTTGTTAATTGATTTTCCTTAATAAATGGAAGGGCAATGAATCGATCATATATGTCATAATTTCAACTCCTCGAGGAAATCAAAACGCATAATTCCCAAGTGATAATCATGAAACACAACAAATTTAAGTTGACATTTTATCTAGAAATTTTGCTAATTATTTCTTATGTAAAGATCTAAAGACGTGAATGGACATGCACAGTATTATCATCCGTTTTGCTTCCGGTGTGTCATACTCTGCAGTAAAACATATTCGTTATCAAAGAAGCTGTTGGTAGATTTGAACTCATGACCTTCCGAAGAGACTTATTATGGAATAAATCAACGATCTATAAATCAGAATTCGAAACTTGGACGTTATCAAAACTTTTTCCGCTGTTTGCTCTTTAACTACATCAACCAACAAAACTGTTAAATAGCCAGAGGTTTCTTTTTAGAGTAAAAAAATTGGTAAATTATAAAAATGACCTTTTGTTAAAAAAAAGTTCCTTGTTTTATTTCCGATAGTTGTGAAGTATCGAAAAAGTTAGCCCGCTTTTCAATCTAAACATTGTAGGCTTTCCGAAAGTTAAGCATTCTATCCATTTCTACAAAAACTACAGCATCGCTAATAAATACATTCATTCCTACCTGTTCTTTTTTTTATAAAAAGTTAATTTTCTCCTAAAATTAAGAGATCAGGATTTTATTATTCCTGGTTGAATAATATAGAATCAAAATGGAGATTATTAGGTATTATTGATTACCGAATTCTACGACTAAAAAATATGAATATGTAGCAATCCAGAAATAAAGATAAACTACGCAACATTTTATATATGGAGTGTATTTCAAACTAAACTTTTTTCAATAATGTAGAGTTTAGTAATGAATAATAGCTAATAATATCTGTTTAAATGCTCCAATTAAAAATTGTGAAAATCCTGGTATCGTTGGTTCAGAAGAAAATTAACTTTTTATTAAAATATATGGTAGAATGTACTTATTAACGGGGGATCTCAGGTGGTGTAATGGTTAGCAAGCTAGATTAGCAAACCCTCACGAGTGAGTTCAAGTCTCATTGGGTGCCCTATTCATGCAGCCTAGTGCCACATCTAAGCAAAAACTTTGTAAATTACAACTGTGTATTCTTATATATCTCTCTTGCTTGTGGATATATCGCACGTTTATATTTCCGAGAGAGAAATCTTATTCCGTATACAGTAATCCCTCTTATCCGCGGGAATATGTCTGAATCACCAGATAGTACAAGACCCAAGATAGAGTATTGCTCATAAATATTTAAGAGGTATACCCTTTATATAGATGAAGGTCACTCAATAAATGAGGTGAATTTTGCCAAGAGAAAAAACTTTTTACAGTTGCACGCTTTTCAAGGAAATCAATAGTAATGGAACATTTTGTGTCCCAGAAGACTATCAATATGACCTTATTTATCAACCGCTGCGACAGAAACTTTCTCCTTTACCAGAGAGTCAGTGTGTTTCAACTTCATAGTCTGTCTTTCAAATTCGTTGTGGTAAACCAACGTTTAGCCCATTAATAAAGTCTTTTTGACTAAAACATTCTTTTCCGGATACATGACACATTTTTCTGTAAATTTCACGATTTGAACTTTTCAGTTAGTAAAAATCTGATGACAGAACTCTGTTTAATCCAGGAGCATTCTATTTCATTTGCCTCCATTTTGAATAACCTCAAAACAAAAACAAATTTAAAGTAGTTTTTGCTTGAAACAAATTCCAAACAAAGCAGAGTTGACATTTATGGGAAAGAATTCTGAAAAAAAATCAATTTTGACTTTTTCTTAAAAATCCCCCTTATTTATTATATAAATATGTGTGTGTGTATGTCTGTGTTTGTGTGTGCGTTGATATCACTTTCAGTAGATAAGATCTTGCTGTCAAGGTGTGTGAACTGGTTTAGAATTCTACTGGGTTGTCCCTTAGAGTGGAGATGATTCCTTTTCGTTTAAAACACATATACTCTGTTTTATTTGAGTTCAAGTAGTGGCCTGCTGCTTGCTCTGTGCATTGCTTGGCTGGTGTATATGCGAGAAGTGCTTGATCATCTACATAATCTGCGTATCATAATTTCTGTATGATATCGTCTTCATCTTGCCATTTATTTTATAAGATCTTTTGACATTCGTTGTAAGTAGTCTAGACAGAGTATAAACAAATATGGTGCCAATGAATCTCCTTACAAGATTTCAACGACAATGTCAAAGAATTCAGCGTCTCCATCAGATGTGCGAACCATTGCTTTCAAGTTATTTTAGCATTATTATTAGCGGTACCATTTTCTTTTTTTTGGGGGGGGGGGATACCCACATGCAAATTGAACTGGTTCCATCTTTTATCCATTCATAAAATCGAATGCCTTGAAGAAATGTACGAATAGTAGTGTTGCCACGAGATTTTTTGCCCGTACTTTGATAATTCAACAGATGATCAGAATCTGCTAGGTTTTGGAGCGATTTCTTTGAAAGCCGTTCTGATTTTTCCACAGAATTTTCTCGATTTGGGTTGGATGCGATTGAGAAGCAGGGCATTATAAAACTTAGTTGCTATAGCATCAAGAGTTATACCTCTATAGTTCTTAGTGATTCCAAAGTCGCTTTTCTTGGAGAAAAAGTCAAGTCTCTTAAGTTTTATGTTTAGACTACGTTGCATAATCAAAGAACTATGTTGTTAAACTATATTGTCTTTCAAACTTCAGGGATTATCTCATTTATGCCAGCAGCTTTTCTGTTTTTATTTTTTTTTTCAATACTGTGTCAAGTTCTTCCTCCATAAACTGTCTTTTTTTGATGTCTAGTCGACCATTAGTCATTTTTTTTGGATTGGTTTGTCAGTGATTTCAGGAGGCTTTTTTGCAGATTCTTAAACTGTTCTTTCCACTACTAAAATCTTTCTTCTTTGCTGGCAGCATTTTGTTTTGCTCTCGAGGCGCTGTTCCTCCCGCTCGGCAGAAATATCTTATATACTGAAAGTGATGTCAACATTCGTGAAATGCTATTAAGGGGTTATCGATCATTTGGAAATCTGACCTATCCGATAAAATAAAATGGGTTTTCTCCCAAGTGGTAATTATATCTGTACTACTATATGGATGCACTAAATTGATGCTCTCAAAACTCATATTGAAAAAACTAGATAGGAACTACGCAAAAATGCTGCGTGCTATCTTGAAAAAATTTTTTAAAAAACCCCACAAAACAGCAGCTGTACTTCTATTTCCCCCATCTCACAAAATATCCAAGTAAGACGAGCAACTATGCAGGGCACCTGCTGTAGAAGCAAGGACAAACTCATAAGTGACATTGTCTTATCGACTCCTTCACATAGACGTGCCAGGGTTATTCGACCAGCAAGGGAGACTTACATAATTTCTGTGCGAAAACAGGATACACAGCCTTGAAGACCTGCCAAGTTTAAATCCTGGACGAAGCTGTTTCTATTTTACATAACACTAACATTCTTGAGAAAGATATGAACTCAGTTATTCTCCTACCAGTAACGGGCTAATAATAGGACAGACAGGGCTCTTTAACCATGGTATGGCAACCGGTTTAGAAAGCGTAAAACTTTGAATTCAAACCGATTAAACTTAGCTTTAAAATTAACCTTGTGTCTCATCCTGCTCGTGCAAGTGAATTGGAAATTATATATATATATATATAAATATATATATATATATAATTAAAAACAAGAAAGTTAATAGTTATATGAAAAATTTATTTCACCAGCGTATCAACTGGCTCTTTAGATGGATTTGAACAGAAATTTGTTTCTTTTTAGCTGTTAATATCGGGAAATACATTTTACCCTACGTAAGGTTCAAGGAGTCATAATTTAAGAATACAGATATATTTAAAAAAAAGCAAACGACCCCACCCCCCAAAAAACAACATATATCTATATTTGTGTATCTTGGCTTCCAATATATTATAGGTAATTCGTTCTTTTCTTTACTTCCAGTTGTCCGTCGCTATTTTAATCATTTTTATTTCTTATTTATAAACAATTTCAGAATTTCAGAATTTCATTTAAAATTTAGATTTTTAAATTTATTTTAAAATTTTAATTTTTGCTATTTTAGTAGATATTTTTTTAAAAATCTTGTAGTAATATCTTAATTCTGTTTGTATATTAATTTAAATGTAATCAAATATTTAATTGTTAAAGATTTACGTATCTACGTATATTTAGATTTTTGAAAGTTATCAAATGATATTGGATACTTTATCCATCGTTTTAATCAGTTGAATTTTAAATTTATTCAAAAAAATAAAATATCTTTTTCTAATTTGTAATATTTATTTTAAGAACTCCGTGGTATTACCTTAATTCTATTTAGATTTAATCAGATGTTTAATCATTTAGAATCTACCGATATCAACATCTATCTAAAAAAATTGTTTAGATGATATCAATCGTTTTTATTTGGTAATGAAACAACCATTAGTCAAGTAATGTATACTTACTTTTATTTATGTTAATACTATAGTTATTTTATTTCTAACTTTTTGAGTGGGTTGAATCCTTTTATAGTTAGCTCCCCTCTTTTTTCCCCTTTTTTTGTTGTTTATGCTTAGAAAATTTTTTTTACTTAAAATTTTAGTTCCATACTTTTTTTTTTAAGTGGAACAAATAATTAGATTAAAAAAAAATTCTTGATATTGTTGTATAAATTTTATGTGCAATTATTTGATAAAATCTATTTATATAGAAATTTAAATTTCTTATAAAGAAGCATAAATTGGTCCTTATAAATTAAATAAAATTGTAGATATTTTAACCACAATTGATCTATATTAAAAAAAAAAAAACAGGTGTTACAGATGAAATTTATTTGGGAATATATTTCAGTTTTAATTCTGCATATAAATTGCACTGGTGTAAACATTGATTTAATCTACTTAACATTATTAATCAATGAGGAGGACCTAAATTTGGAATAGTAAAAAAAAAAAAAAATTATATAAAAATCTTATGATTATTTTTTTTTAAAAAATCAGTGTTGTAACTTAATTAAACGTAATTTAATCAAAATACTTAGTTGAAACATATCGTCTGTAATTATCAGAAGATCATTTAAAAAAGTTTTAAAAAGTAAAAGATGAAAAATTGTAACCACTGTTTATGTATTTGTTTATTATGGTTCAAAGTTAAAATAAATATTCAATATCATATTTTGATTTTATTTCTATGTCTACATGGAAATAGAAATTCTTTTCTTTCATTTAATAAATTAATCGTATCTTTATAATTTAAAATACTTATATATATATATATATATATATATATATATATATATATATATATATATATATATATATATATATATATATATATATATATATATATATATATATCGTCTATAATTATATATATATATATATATTGAATAACCCTCATATATTTAAGAAATCTCATTTTGGTTACAGATATGTTGCAATTTTAATTATGTTTATATTTTCAATACCACAGAGTTATTAATAATACCCAATAATATCCGTTTTGATTGCATAATGTCTCTCCAGAAATTACAAAATCCAGATATCTTTTTCTTTGAAGAAACCTAGTTTTTTTTTTTCAAAATCATTTTAGCAGTCTGCTTAATTAGGAACGATACTATATAACGAATACTTTGAGTACAATAAGAAATGTTGTACAGGGCGGGTAAGGGTCAAAAAGATCTGTTTGCAGATTGCTAGTATTACATCAGAATACTTAAAACCATATAAATGAGTGCAAGTTTTTAGTATTAAGAATAATTACTTGAAACTATTGTTGTTGACAAAGAAATATTAATACTTATTTGAAACCATATAAATGCTTCAAACTATATACTTGTTCGAAAGACTTGATATCATATAATTCTATACAAATGATTAATATGAGTTAAAAGTACCTCAAACCATATAACCATATAAACCATATAACCATATAAACCATATAACCGTGTTCAAACAATGATTATAATTAAGAAGAGTAACTTGAAACCATTTGACTGCTTGAATGTCATATAATTGTGCATGAATTATTACCATTTAATAGGAATACTTGAAATCGTATTATTGAAAACTTTTTCTCTCAAGAATAGTTACTTGAAAGCATAATTTCTTCATAAAGAATTGACATTATTTACTTGAAATGGAGCCACATAACTATGTGTAAACAAATGATATAACTACATAATCGCTTGAAAGACTTGAATCTTTGTAATCGTATAAAAATTTATAATATGAAATTGGAAAACTTGAAACCATATCATTGTGTGCAAATTATTTGTATTAGGAATAGTTGCTTGAAGCTCTAATAAAGGAGTTTTTATCATTAATTACTTGAAATCATATGATTGCTTGTAATAAATAAATAAATAGATTATTCTGACATTAAATAATCCAACAATGTTTGAGATACCAACCAACTAACCAGCCTGCCAGCCAAGCACTCTTAGCAAAACGTCGAAATATTTCTAAGTTTCCACATTTGAACTGAGGAAACATTGTGTTGTATTTGTATCGAAAACTTGTTTATGCATCCCAATTATTCAGGTTATATCAGACATAATAGTAGAAATCCATCTTCAATGTAATAATGTTTGTCAATTTGATTGCTCCCCTTGGAATAATTAAGGCCCCCCCCTATTGCTCTTGTTAATGGGGATTAAATAGAGTCTGGTAGATCAGCAGGAATTAGCCCTTTCTCCATACATCAATCCTAATTTTAACATGATCCTTCTTTCTTTCTTTCTTTCTTTCTTTCTTTCTTTCTTTCCCACCCGCATTTTTCTCTTCCTATATCTATTTTCTTCTTTCCATTACAAAACCCTCTTTCCCGTCCTAATTTTACTTTCCCGATATAGAATGATTTTTCACTTTCTCCCTCCTTCTCCTTCCTCCTCCTCCTCCTCCTCCTCCTCCTCCTCCTATTTCCAAACCCCATAAACCTTACCCCCCTTTCTATCTCTATCTATCTTTCGCAGACACATTCTCACTCTGATTATCAAATCAGAAAACTAAAGAATTGGGACTGGAACCATTATTATCTCATCCATCTTGGCACCCTGCAAAAATGGTGTGGGAAACCTCCACTGCTAGCCAGTGGCTATCACTCATAGAATTCTGTGGAAGTAAAATCGCTGACGGCATCTGTGAGCATTTGTGAAGTGTGTCAGGAATTGTTGAACAGGATTTGGGGGTGATAATCGAGATGGCCAAGATAATAGTTCGTGGCGGGGGTGGTGAACATTTTAATGTAGGGTAAGGTATTTTCATGACTACTTATAGCGACGTTGTCTACCCGTTCCGTTGCAAAGTACAAGGTCGGTCTATTGAGTATTAAGACTGGTGAGGCTGTTTATATATATATATATATATATATATATATATATATATATATATATATATATATATATATATATATATATAAGTTTAATGAAAAATCAACTATCCTTCAAAATACTTCTTCTGTGAAGTTATACATTGACGAAGACGTCATTCCTATTCCTGGCAACAGCACTGGAAGTTTTGAACTGACACTGCCTTCAGTTTATTCACCACGACCTGTTGCATGTTCTCGTTAGTTCATAGATATCAATCAGGGAGCTGGATTTTTTTCATTAACAGAAAGTAAATATATATATATATATATACATATATATATATATACATATATATATATATATATATATATATATATATATATGTGTGTGTGTGTGTGTGTGTGTGTGTGTGTGTGTGTGTGTGTGTGTGTGTGCCGAGGGTTAGAAAATAACGTGAAAAACAATTTGGTGGAGTGTTTATATTTCATTATGATCGATGAGCTTCATCAATTAATGATTTTGAAAAATCAAAAATGTTAGAGAAAATATTGGTTGGGTGGTTGGTTGGTTGGTTTTATGCCATGTCAACCCCTAATTCCATTTCGTATGTCAATAACGTTTATTTTAAATGTTGGTAATATTTTATTTCATCGTTTTAAATTTGCTTATATTATTTTATTTTATTTTGATTAGTCGTAGTCATTAGAAATTTGCTTTCATGAGTACAATTCTCTCTCTCTCTCTCTCTCTCTCTCTCTCCCTTTCTCTCTCTCTCAATATATATATATATATATATATATATATATATATATATATATATATGTATATATATATATATATATGATAATAAATAAACATATTTTTTATATGTATTTAATAGCACGGATACTAATCTGCGACCACTGGTTTCATGCCATCTTTACACGACAATCATCCGGCAGAAAAAAAAAAGATTTTGGAAAAATCGAAAAATCGTAAAGATAGTCAAAAGAATGTTTACGTAAGAATTGAGTATACACATATATATATATGTGTGTGTGTGTGTGTGTGTGTGTGTGTGTGTGTGTGTGTGTGTGTGTGTGAGTGTGTGTGTGTGTGTTTATTCTAAAAAGAGACCTTTTCCTTAAGATCAGGAATCTTGTCTCGCAAACCATTCACCACTAGATTGTAAATTTGATCCTCACTCGGTATACCTCATACTTTATACCTTGTGTCAAATCTAAGCAATTATTAATTTTCTCGTAGTAACTCGCATGGTTAAATACTTATAAAATTACTTTTGAAAACATTGATAGTAAGTTTGATTCTCATACTTCAGGCCTTGTGTCGAACACAGAAAAAAACTTAGCAAATGACTGCACTCTAAAGGGAGTGGAATGAACGAAAAGTCAGTGAGAGGAATGCTTCTTGTTCATTGTTTTTTGGGGTTTTTTAATCTCATTGAAGTCTAATTTAATGGTAAACCGCTGGACTCAACCTTTAGTTTATTGCGATTATTAGTTTTTATCATGGTGTATGTAAAAAATCCTGCTTTTTTTTCTGGATACAGGAGAAGTATTTTATAGACTTTTCTGATAACTGTCGATATTCTTTTATAGAAAGCCAGAATTTTGAAAATGGCAATCTATTAAATGCTAATTGTAAAGTGGAATCTGAGGGGAAGCCAATGAACAATAAGCCAGTGAATTTAAATGCAATATGAAAACTGTATATAAATTCACTTGCCTTTTGTACACATTGAATAGCTCTCTGATCCAAGCTTTATTTACTAAAATGCTGTTATAAAAATAACTTCCTTCTCCAAAATTAATAGACTTGCTCGTTTGCAATCACCTCCAACTAGCTGTGGTACGTTTGTGTATTGATAGGATTTGGTTACAACTAATTGATTATTTTACTTGTGAATTTTTCGCACCAATGTTAGACAATGCTCTTTCACTGGAGTCTGAATGACAGTAAGTCTGCTCAAGTCTCCAGAACTCTTCTCAGTATTCTTAAGAATGTTATAGTTTGAATGGTCTCGATTCGTTCTCTGATTTTCAACTCATCTAGCCACTTTCTAAGCCTTTGAGTACCATTTAGTAGTATGGTCAAATTTAATTTTTTTGCACAATTCCCAGTGGATCACCTTCCCCTCCCAGTCGTGTCTAGTCTTATACTCCTTTTACGTTAGTTTGCTACATTTGCTTTTTATATGATTAATCGTTTCGTCTCTATCAACACATAATCTACATTTGACATACTGTTATGTATTATTATCTATTTTCGCTTTAACATTTAATTCTTATGACGTTGGTTTCTGCTACTATTTGAAGAGCTTTGGTTGTTGTTGTTGTTCTTCTTCTTCTTGTTCTTCTTCTTCTTCTTCTTAGTTGTATGGTCGTAGCTTTTTAATAAATACCCTTTTGGAAGTTCGACATCTCTTGATTGGATCCCACAGATTACAGATATAAAAAGAGTACATTAAACATCAACAAACCAATGAATCACTTCTGACCTAATTATATAATCATATTTACCCAACGCCTCCGCTCGGGCAGGATATGACACAAGGTCATTTTTTAAGCAGAGTTTAACAGGTTTGAATTCAGAGTTTTCCTTCTCCTAGACTATTTGCCTCACCACGGCTGAAGAACCCTGTCTGCCCTGCTATTTACCCATAGCTGGAGGGAGAATAATTGGATTCATACCTTTCCCGAGGGTATTAGTGCTATGTGAAATGCAATCAGTCTAGTCCAGGATTTGAACTCGTATCGTCGTGTCCAACTCCTATGACGATAACCATTACACCACGGGCACCTCCTAATTATATAATGCACCTGTCATCAGAAGCAGTTTGAAAACTTTGCCTGAACCTCCCAAAGGAGATGTGGGTCTTAAAACTACAAAAAGCTTAATAAATGTTAACTTGTTTATTGCGTTTCAACTGACATTGTGTCCTGGTTAGGAGACTAAATTGCATTTGGTTCTGAGGCTCCAGTTTTTACTGACATAACTCCCTAGTCGATTCTTACTCAGAGCAGGAGTATCTGTTAGGATCCCATAAATGTATCAAATAAACGATCAAAATTATCCATAGTAGATAGGAATACAAGATACCATATTATTGTGTGCAAATTATTTCTATTTAGAATAGTGTTTTGAAGTTATAATTTCTTAATAAGGATAAGTTTTATTACTTGAATACTCGACACCATATAACTGAGAATAAACAAATGATTATTATCAAATAGGAATTGCTATTTTACACCATATAACTGGATATAAACCATTTGAATAAAATAATATAATATTATATTCCATCAAAGGAAAGTCTGAGATGGATCTTCTTATGTAATTCGAAATCAGTCCAGGCATTTTTCATTTTAACTCAATAATTTTTCCTTTTTATCGAATTATTTTACGCTTAAAATTGTTCGAATGCAGAAAAGGTCAGTTAAGTGACCCAACCCTTTTATCGATATTGATCAACTTTGTCACTCTTAAATTACCTATGAAAAAAGTATAAAACGTCTTTTGAAGTATTTATTAAAAATAAAATCACTATAAAAAAAAGTGAGACTTTACTTTATGTTTTAGTTTCTAATTAAATTAATCATATATAAAAAAAAGAAGAAAAGAATTTGAGTCATAATATACGAATTGTTTTCCGTTTTAATTCAGTAATTTTTCATTTTGATAAAAGTACGAGGTGCATACGATAAGTTTCCAGACTTTTTTGTACGGGCATTTAAAATTGTCGTAGACTCATGAAAATTCAGTATGCTATTGCTATACATCTTATGAGATGACTGGCCAATTTTTATGATTTCAGGTTTAAAGGAACAGCTACAACAGGAATTGGAATACATCTACTAAAGCCTGATTGTCACAGCTGGTGAATTTTAAAAATGCAATCTGACACTTTAGAAGAACGATATGCAATAAAATTCTGTTTTAAACTTGGAAACAAGGCCACAGAAACGTATGGAATGCTTCAGACTGCTTTTGGAGCATCTTGTATGAATCGAGCATGAGTTTTTGAGTGTCATAAGAGATTCAAGGAAGGCAGGGTGTCTGTGAGGAATGATGAGAGGTGTGGGAGGAATAAGGAAGTCAATACACCAGAGTTGATTGGCCAAAAGCTTAGGGTTAGGGTTACTATGTTGAGGTTTTAAGGGAGTTCAGGAAGAGATTCTTAGGGAAGAGGCCAGTACTCTTCAAATCGGGTCAGTGGCATTTCCAGCAGGACAATACATCAGTCCACAACTCCATCCTTGTCACAGACTATTTGACCAAGATGAGCATCAAGACAGTTCCTCAGCCTCCCCATTGTCCAGAACTTGCTCCCTGTGACTTTTGGTCATTCCCTAAGCTCAGATGCTGTCGTTATGAGACAATTGAGGAGATGAAAGGGGCTGTGACGAAGGTCATTGACACGCTCACACAAGAGGACTTCCATGGGGCCTTGAAGAAGTTGTTGGAACGGTGCAACAAGTGCATTGCAGCCGGAGGAGATTCCTTTGAAGGGGACTTGTTTCATGTGTGTACTATCAATAAAAGTGCCCATACGAAAAAAGTCTGGAAACTTATTTAATGATCCTCGTATCTTATGCTTAAAATTGTTCGAATGGATTTAAAGTTGATTTTTTTAAGTCAAGAAAAAAAGAAAAAGATTTTATTTCACAGAAAACTCTTTAATTAAAAAAAAAGTAACAAAAAATGTCTTGAATGAAGATAAACATTGGTAAAACAATTACATAGAAATGTAATACGCAATCACGTAAGATAAAATTTCATTTAAAACGTTTTATTAAAAATTAGATTAAATAAAAAAGCAACGGGTGTGAAATGGCCACGGAAATGAAAAAATATGTTGATTTGGGTGGGTGGGGGGTTGAAAGTAAATGACGGTCACAGGATAAAAAAATGTTACTCAGAATAATTTGTCAAGCGATCTAATTTTATCACGTCGTTTATACCCTTGCTATAAATTCTTGATACAAGAACAATATAGATTAAAAAGTTCTCTTTCAAATCAAATTAAGCCTTTTTTTTATGTCCAGCACTTTAAATGTTTTAGGCTTCCCAATGTTTTTCTGTGTCATGCTATTTAAAAATTCAGCCAAATCATAAACGTGGCTGGAATAGTTAGATTTATATATTTCTATATCATCAGACGCATATAGTCTGCAAAAAGCGTTGTAAATTAATATCGATACGTATTAATCAATTAATTAAATAATTGATTATAGATTCCTCCTTGTTTCTAATGGCAACTCCTGATACCCTTAGGGCAACTAAATGGGGATTCCTACATTTTATTCAATAAATGTGTAATCTGATTTCTGCTGGGAAGTTCAGAAACAATCAAAAATAATTTTAAAAATTCAGAAACATTATAAAAAAAATTTATGCTTTGTATACAAACTAGTAGTCAACAGGAAACTTGGAATTCTTGATCAGAATTTACTAAAGAAATACAGCGAATAAATCTTTTAATTAGATTTATTCGCATTATTTCTTTAGCAAATTCAGAACCAAATATATTTTTAATAATAATAATAATAATAATAATAATAATAATAATAATAATAATAATAATAATATAACAGATGAGAAAATGATATATGAAAAATTAATCGATAAAGGACCTGAAATAAAAAGTGCTTGTATGTCCTCAAGCTAAACAGGATAAAAACTAAAGTAATTCCTATGTCACCTTGCTTAGCATATTTGAAGCTATTAGTTTCACGGTTTTTATAAAGCGAAAATGTAAAAACACTATCCTCAAACAGAAATTTGTGGGGAGTAGCAGATATTTTAAAAACGCATAAACTAATAGTTATGGTTAAACTAAACTAGATAATTGAGATGAGAATTACATTATATATATATATATATATATATATATATATATATATATATATATATATGTGTGTGTGTGTGTGTGTGTGTATATATATATATATCATCATCATCCTCATGACGTGCGGCTAGCACGGATCTCCCTGACCCTCTCTCTCCACGTCTCCCTATCATTCATCGCCTTCGGCAGGTCTTCGGGGTTACATCCCGTATCATCACATAGCTGCTGTATGAATGTTCGAGCTGGTCGTCCTGCTTTTGATTGGCCATATGCGGGGGTCTACAGGAGCACATCACTTACGATCTCGTCTTTGCTTCTCCAGCAGTGTCCGGCATATCTGGTTCGTCTAGCTTGTATAGTTTTCGTGATAGGTGGTAGGTGGCCGTACAGTTGGCGCCGTGTGGGGTGTTGCTGCCAGGACCTGTTCAATATTGCTCGCAACATTCTTGTATAACTGCCGTCGAGCTTCTTCCCCAACCGTTTAGTCAGCGTCCAAGTAGTGCATCCATACAGCAGTATCGACACGACCGCAGCCTGGAAGAAACTGCGTTTCATTTTATCGGTCAGGTTTGATTTCCATATGATCGAAAGCCTATCGATAGCTGTCCATGCCTTCGTTAGCCGTGTGTCGATGTCTTTTTCTGTTGATGAGACGCTGCTTCCTAGGTAGGTGAATTTGTCAACCAGTTTCAGGGAGGTTCCGTCTAGTATGGAGATGTCGCCTTTCTGGTTAAAGCACATAAATTCAGTTTTGTGTGCATTGACATGGAGTCCAATGCCTGCAGCGGCTCAACTAAAGTTGGCGACCGTAGTCAAGAGTGACCTGAAGGCTCACTTTTAATTAGGTACAACAATAAGGTGTAGGGATGAGCGTTACTCCTTTCCCTGCGCCACTTTACCCTTGATCCGTACGTTATAATGCTGAGTGGTAGGCAAGAAGGTATCAAGTACCATTTTTTGAGTCTTTGATAAGACTCGACCTGGGATTGAACCCTGATCTTCCGAGCCATTGGCGAACACCCTACCCACTAGGCTAATGTGAAAATAGTAAGGTGTATAAAATATTTTCACTTTACTACCAAACCTTTTTCATAAACACATATCAGACTATGCTTAGAATACACAAGCACACACACAATCACACACACATACATACACACATATATACATATATATATAGTCATTGATAGTTCACTTTAGTCAAGAGAAAATATGTTTATACACGAACAACTCTACATGGTGTAATGGTTAGCTCTTTATGCTAACAGACCAATTTTAGTTAGTTCAATTTTCAATAAGTGCTCCTTACTTATGGCCTTGTATCAAACTTAGCCAAGTTTAGTTAATGGAAATTTTACTGTTACTATGACAACATCGGCCATTATTATTCGAAAAGTTAATAAAAAACTGGGTTTGTATTTAGACAAGTGTATAAAGCCAATTTTTAAGTGTCATTGATTATTACATATTTAATTACAATAGCGGAGATGATGTAATTTTTTGTTCTCACGAATTGGCACGGGAAAAGCCGTGATTTTGCTGGCGTGGATTTCCCTGGTGTGCAGAACACAAATAAAAGGTCATGGGTAAAATTGACACAAGAGACGTAGTGACGGAACCAAGAAGACACTGGAGAATGTTCTATTTAGTAAGTTGAGAAATGCTCTGTTCCCTCCTTTCTTTGGTGGTGATGCTGATGGTGATGGTGGTGGTCGGGTGATACTGTGATCGTGGGTAGTGAGTGGATGAGAGTTCTACTTGTAACGTTAAAAAATTACCACTTAAATCTGTCTCTTGATTGCCAACGTTTATATCTTTGAGAAAAAAAAAGTTATTCATTATACATTATTTCCTCTGTTACGCGAACGCATTTCTGAAACAATGGATAGTACAAGACCCTCAATACAGTATCGCCCATAAATATATGCACCTCAAGCAATTTTTTAAACAAAAATCTTTTCTACGAGACTCTTTACTAGATGCACCCCTCGTAACCAAAGAAGTTGATTCAAAAATATATTCGTTTTAAGATGAAGGGAATGATTTTGTAAGATTATTTTTATTATTTCAGACAGAAATCTATTCGTCTGAGACGTGTTATTAGAGGAATTTTGTTTGTTTTTAAGACGGATTTTCATAGACCCAAAATAACGAGCTACATAATTTTTTTTCTTCTTCATGTAACATTATGAACAATGTCAGCAAAATTCAACAGAATCAACATTCTATGGCATGTAAATAAAACAAGTCTATGAAAGTGAGTTAAGATAATTATAATGTTTTGGATCAAGATGTCCAATCCCTTGAAAGACAGATGGCTTATTCTCAAAGAGTTCTATGGTTTGAAATAGACTTGAGAAAATAGCTCTTCGGATACGGCTAGAAAAAAACCTACCACACCCTGGAATTGCCAATTATTAGATTTGGTTACCAGAGATGTATTGACTGGGACTGTAGAATACACCGATTGTATATCTACAGAAGGGCAAGACCTCCCCCTGATAGTGAAGCTCCAGTAATGCTAGAGCTTTGAGGAATACAGAGTACTCCTTCATTGCCATTGCTCCTTGGTTCACTCTCATCCAGAGGATTAGCATCTGATAGGGTCTTATCTATGTGTCAAATAGAACTGTTTGACATTTAAACTAACTGGAGCTTTGAGGAATACAGAATACTCCTTCATTGCCATTGCTCCTTGGTTCACTCTCATCCAGAGGATTAGCATCTGATAGGGTCTTATCTATGTGTCAAATAGAACTGTTTGACATTTAAACTAAGAGCAAACAAATAACTTTTGGTAAATTGAATTGTTTGAAATAGAACTGTTGGATCATTTAACTGTGTGTAAACAATTGACGGATGTTTAATTGAATTGTTTGTGATACATAACAATACTTATAACCATTTAACTTTGGTTTGATTTGTTTTTATTTTCGGATGTATCAACAATTGCAGGTTATTTAATGACAACACCTGCTTATACATATATATCAAATATGATTTTGTTGATAACAACCCTAAATGAGCCTGAACCCATTTGTATGCACAGTGATAAATGGTCTCAATTATTTCTATCATACACGAATAATCTTATTCCCAATTAATCATTTGTTTGCACACAGTGAAATGGTACCAAATATTGCTATGTATCTAACATTTCAATTAAGCATCAGTCATTTACAAATCATGTGTATTTAATATATATGTATAAATAGGATTTGGTATTAAATTATCAACAGCGGTTGATATGCCATAAAACCAAACCAAACCAAACCAGTGGATGGATTAAGTAAAAAGTTTGAAAAGCCTTGTTTTAATCTAACATGCATATATATATATATATATATATATATATATATATATATATATTTGTAAACAAATCCTACTTCCATTCATTCAAAACAAATGAATTAAAAAGAGAATTACAAAACATAACTTAGTCTTATCGGATGCCATGAGAAAGAGCGATTTTTTAAAAGGTTTTCTGCTGCAAGATTTAAATCTTTACAAAATGCAAAAAAAAAAAAAAAAAAAAAAAAAAAATTATGCCAAATGCAATATTGCATCATATAATAATACCCACGTCAGCAAACACTGAAACTAACTTAACAGGTGAAGATCCGGATCTCTTCGGACAGAATAGAATTTTTCGTTAATGATAATTCAATTTTAATTTTATTCATTCGAAATGTTATCATGGATTAAAAAATTTCAGGCTTTTTAAGAATTATTTTTCTTTCCTCTTTAAATTTATGTTTACAATCTTGTTATTAAATCTTTATTTTCTAGAGACACATCTCATAAACAGTTATAAAAAGGAATATTTTCGAATTCAGTTTTTGTTTTATAAAATATTTCTTTTAAAAAATAATTGTTCTCAAATGTTTTCTTTTGTAAAAATCTGAATCTATGCGTCATAAACGATGCCTAAAAGATCTTTTTGGTTCGAGCCAGATTGTTCGTTGATTTAACTGACCCTGTTATATAGTCATATGCAGATTCATGCCGAAAGAATCATAACGACACGATAATAATAAAGACGAGGGAAGAACTTCTTTAAAAAAATATACCTCTCACTTTATTGTAAGGTTTGCGTGTGAGAGGGAATTGGAGAGTTAACAAAGACTGCAATATATTGACCCCCACCAGCCCCTCCGGACATAGCCGTATGTCGTTCTCGTTCTCCTGATGCTCAACCGGAGGCCCGGGGGCCCACTCTGCTGGCTTTCTCTACTGCACCTTATCACCAACTGGTCTGGTCGCCAAACTCCATCGGGGGTCCCGAGGACCCCTTCTGCTGGGTTGTGGCTTTCCCTACCACAACTTGTCTCCAACTCGTCTGATCTCCAGCTCGCTGACTTCCTGTCTACACCGAGTTATATAATATTCCAATCGCCCACTCAATCGCCCACTCAATCTTTGGAATGGCATGTTTGATCGTCATCAAGCGGAAATAACTGTCATGCAGTTCAGAGGTCACTCTCTTCCGATGCATCAGTCTATGAGTGTATCATGGGCTTTTACCTTGTCCCATTTCGTCAGCCAAATCCGCCTATGCGATTTCTTTCGATTACTGGCCATTGGAATGTGTCACTTCCTTCCGGTGCATCACTTTGGAATGACATGTTTGGCCGGTCGAAGGCCAATATACAGCAACCCATATGGTTTGAACAACACATCATTACTGGCCATCTCACCCAGTCATTCTGCTTGGAGTATGATAGTTGGCTACTTGTCTACACTTTTTGAGACGCCCGGGTTTATCAAAAAATATTTAGTATGTACAAATGTAATAATTACACCACACATGGCGGCCAAAGAAAAGAAGAAGTGAGTGAACTTTGGGTTGATGGATTCTTATTTAGCATTTTGGGAATAAATGGAGTTTAGAAATTTTGTATTGAAATCATTTTTTGTGAGATAAAAATTGCATTGAGGATATCCGTTTACAAACCTCAGATTTTGCCCGGAGATCAAAGCTGAAATTATCACAGCTAACAGGTTACGAATTATGTCTCCTCCCACTGAACACACACACACACACACACACACACGCACACACACACACGCATACACACATACTTGCAGTCTGAAAAAGTCAAACAGTATTACTCGTAAATATGTAAACTGTAACATTTTTAAATAAAAAGGTTAATTTTCTTGCAGTCCTCGTTTGGTCATAGATGTGCGCTATTTATGTAGCGTGTCTTGGGTAAGAATAGCCAATTGGAATCCATTTCTCTTCCGGTCTACAAATGGTTTGAATTCAGAGTTTTTCTTTTCCTTCATACCGAGGCAAAAGAGCCCAATCTGCCCTAATATTTAACCATAAGTGATATATGAAATTCAAACAGCCTCATTCAGGTTATGAAATCAATTAGGCGAGTCCATTCTCTGCGATAACTGCTATGCTAAATTGCTATTTGGCTATCCTTTCGTCCTGTTTATTTTATTGCATGTAAAATGTCGGCATATGGTCTTTTCATGAGAATGACAATAAACAAGCAAATTATTATCGTTTGGTCATTCACGATAAAGGAAAAAAAATCAACAAATGGTCTAGGGATCATCAAAAAAATTACATTGGCATTAAACAATGCGACTGTTTTCTTTTCAGGTGAAAAATCCCTCCTTGCCAGTTTCGGTGTCATTGTTTCTAGGGAGAAAAAGTCAGTGTGATGAGGCCAGGTGTACTTTGTTAGTGAGCGTGACACCAAACCGGATACAAGAATATAGTCAGCTTTGAATTGGGAAAGTAATTGAGGAAGGAGAATAGGAAATGAAAGGGAAAAGTACAAAAAAGAAATAATAATAAAATATGTTTCGAGTTAAGTCAAGTAAAGAAATAAAAAAAAAAGGAACAAAGAAAATCTAAAATAAAGGAGTCAGTCGTTCAATGGATTTGAATTGTCGTCTGCTTTGTCGCTTCAAAAGGGTAGGTCAGATGGTTGAAGGGATGCAGTGACAAAAAAAAAAAAAAAAAAAAAAAACAGAAGAAGAAGGTGTGTTGAAAAGTTCTCGCGCAGACCATGAAGGTAATGGCATAAAGCTATAAAACTTATACGTTATTCTACATATTCATCTTCTGGTGAGGTTTCCCATCTGGAGATCTTAGGGGTGGGACGTACTCTTTCATTGCCATTACTCAAAGGTTCACTCTGACATGGAGTGGTAGTAATCGTCAATTCAGTTAGATAGTTCTTTTTAAAAATCATTTATATTCGATAGGCCCATGTGCAACCCTCCTCCCGAAAAAAAAAACACTCAACGAACTCTAACGAAACAACTACACAAAAATGTAAATACGAGGTTTTATTGCAAAAATTATTCTAATTTCCCCAAAATACGTGTTTTGAGTTTATTCAAACGGCTGCCAAATCAAACGGAGTGTTCTTAACTTGAACAGAAGTCTGTCATCAGAGTTTTGGTGGCTGAGAAATACAAAACATGAGGAATTTACTGAAAAATGTGTGATGTGTATGTAGAAACACATTTTAGTAAAAAAAAATCCTTACAAATGGTTTAAACATGCATTTGTCACTGCGAGCCTTCGTCGAAAAGATTATCCATGGGGTAGAAACTCATCGAATCTCCGGTTAAGAAAAAGTTCTGGGCGCAACAGTCAAGAAAAGAACTCACGTTGACAGTCTACTCGGACCCATTACTATTGATTTCCTTAAAAAAAGAGATCTCTTAAGGCAAAATTCACCTTATTTATTGAATAAGCCTCACATAAATATACATCTAGGCATAAAATAACCCTAGACAGGTAGACATGCCTTTAAAATTAATCAATCAAGTCAATCAATCGAAGATTAATAATTGAATGAAAGAATGGCAAAATATAGAGCCTCAAAAAGAGAAAAATGAATAGGAAAAGGATGGCTGGTTGGTAAATCGGTAGGTTTTTACAATTGGAAAAGAAAGAAAGAAAGAAAGAAAGAAGAAAAAGAGAAGAAAAAAGAAAGAAGAAAGAATTTAAAAAAGAGAGAGATAATCAAGAAAAAAAAGGAAAGAAAAGAGGAAGGAAGTTAAGAAAGAAAAAGGAAAGAAAGAAAAAAGGGATAGAAAAAATAAAGAAAAAATAAAAGAGAATAAAAAATAAGAATAGAATTAAGAAAATAAGAAAAAAACAAAAAGAAAGAAAGAAAAAGGAAAGAAAGAAAGAAGGTGAATAGAATGAAGAAAGAAAGAAAGAAAGAAAGATAAAGCGAATAAAGAAAAAAAGAAAGAAAGAAGGTGAATAGAAGAAAGAAAGAAAGAAAGAAAGAAAGAAAGTGAATAGAATGAAGAAAGAAAGAAAGAGGAATGGAATTGAAAAAGAAAGAAAAAAGAACAAAGGTGTAATCTACTGTCCAAGGAAAGAAAAAAGACAGAAAAAAAAAAGAAAAAGTAATCTTTATGTAATGAAGGTGTGTGCCGGGGTAGATTCAGCGAGCAACGATTTAACCGGGTAGTTGAAAGAAAACAATCAGAGAAACAATCAATGAGTGATGGCCAAATGAAGAGGGTATGTCGAGCAGAGCAGGTGGATGAATGTCATCGTCGACAGAACAAAAGACATGAGAGTGGGTGACGGGTTTGAAGGGACTTGTAATCTCGAAGAAGAAAAAAATTGGAATGATACATGATGTGCCTAAAGTAGAAAGAGTGTGTGGAAGGGTGAATGGTTGGCAAACGGGATCTTTTAGGGAGAAAATGTTGCAGGGTGAACGTCTGTATGTGAGATGGAATAAATTGGGATGGGAAGGTTTTTCAATGTTGCTGGGATGATAGGGAAAAAAATAAACAAATAAGAAGAAGAATATCAGAAAGAGGGTAAGTGAAGAAAGAAAAGGAGTAGGAGAAAGAGCAATAGAAGAAAGAGGAAGAAACAATATCAAATAAAAAAAGATAGAAGAACGAAGCGAAAGAAGGAAAATGTATATCAAAGAAGAAAAAGAATTAACATAAAAGAGAAGAAAAAGAGAAAATCATAAAAGAGAGGGAGAATGAAAAAAGAGAGAAGGACGTGAGAAGAAAAGCAATAAGAAGAAGAAGAAGAAGAAGAAGAAGAAGAAGAAGAAGTAACAAACTATAAAAGCAAAGAAGAAAAGGACGACGAAGGGAAAAAATATGAAATAAGACGTTAAAAAGGAAGAGATATGAATAAAGAGAAGGAGAATTGGAAGTAGTAGAAAGAGGAAAACAATTTTAAAGAAAAATGCGTGTCAAAGCAAGAAGAAGAAGAAGAAGAATCCATAAAAGCAAAGAAGACGATGACGAAGGAAAAATAAACATCAAAGAGGAAAGTAAGAGATCACGAATTCGAATGTTAATTTAGGCAGGAAAACCCTTCATAGTTGGAAAATTAGTACCGCATAATCTTGATTCTCTCAACCTTACAATCTCCAGCGCCTCCCATCTGTTTTTTTTTACAGTACTCATTCAACCATGGTAAAAAAAAAAATAGTGGGGCTGTACCAGCAATTGACTGAGCAATTGAATACAAATTAAGGTGGTGCCCCTTTGTGGAGTCATGATTGACAGTCGATCCTCGCAGACTGTCTGGTGAGTTCGATCCATACTAGTTACTCTACACTCCGAAGTTTTAAGGTCACCTTATTGGAGTCATGGTTATCCTGTTGGTCACACAGATTATTACGATTTTCTGAGTCAGGAGTTCAATTCGCACAGGGCGCACCATATTTGTGGCTTTTACCAGAAGTAGGTTAAGTATAATATATATCAGACATGCAAATTATGAAAATAAAGAAGAAGAAAAAACAAAAACAAACAAACGAAAAACCAAAATGAATAGATGTGTTTACATCCAATACATGCATATACACTGGCGGCGTAACGGTTATCGTTGTAAAAAAGTGGAATCGGCGAGGGGGTTCAAATCCTAGACGATACTTTTTGCGTTTCACTTCGAGCTCATACCATTTGGAAAGGTATGAACCCATTTGTTCTTTTCGTCCCAGTTATGGGTAAATAATGGAGTACTTTGGACTCTAGCTTTAGTACGGCAACCAGTCTAAGAGAAAGAAAACTTTGAATTCTAACCAGTTGTAGCACACTTGAAATTTGACTATGTTTCATTCTGCTTTGGTGGAAAAGGTTTGGACATGCATGTTTTTCAATTATCTGCCCTTGTATCAGTTATCTGCCCTTGTATCAGTTATCTGCCCTTGTACAGCTTTTCTGCCCTAGAGGACATAACAATCAAAGTTGATATTGGAAAAAGTACAGATGAAAAAAGAAGAAAAAAATATGCTCGACGTGTTTTTTCCAGCTCAGCACGAATTAACGAGACATTTTTAGACGGCAATTCAGACACTTTCTATCCAGAAGCTGTGTGGAAAGCTATGTCATGTTAATTCATCAAAAAATAATTTTATTTTCCTTGACAAGTTGTAAAAACATGGCATTGGAAACAGTCAAAAGCAAGGAAAATACTTTCAAGAAAAACAGCCCCCCCCCACGAAAGTCAAAATGTCATAAATAGTTTAGTGATTCGCAGTTAATTTCTCACCAATAAAACTGACCTTTTTTGTCTTAAAAGAAATGAGACTGATTTTTCTATTTTTCAGGTCGGCAATTTTGATTAAAAATCAATTTGTCAATGTTAATTGCCCACCATCAAGCGTCGATTAAATTTCATGAGAGTCCTAATTTTGTCACATTTTCATCAATTCGTGAACTGTATAGTTGACAAGATCGGAGTTCGTCTTCCTGTTTTCTTGGCCATCCACAAATACCCTATGTCACTTAAAAAAGCAAACAAAAAACAAATTACGTCGAAAATAGAACTTGATCTCCATAAACCTATATTAACCTATTAAATGTTTCTGTCACATTGTCCGAAGTTTATCTCAGAGTTTAATCTTAAGTTTTATTTTAATGACTTAGTCAAACACACTTGTAATGATTGAAAATTACTTCATAGAGGGAAATATGAACTGAATGTTTTCACACTTGTTCAAGGTCAACATTGACCTGGTGATTTTTGATCAGAGTTGCAGACCTGACCACCCCCAAAAAAAGAAAGAATAAAATGAATAATTTCTTGATAGACTTGGTCGTTCTGTTCAAGATATCATTTCAGAAGTAAACTATTACAGTTTTCAGTTAGTGGATTGTGTTCATAAAGAAAGACGATGATTTGGTTTGGCTGCTTGGTTGGTTAGTTGGCATGTCAAACCTTGTCGGGTTATTTTATGCCGGGGTCTTTTTCCAGCAAGTATTTCAGGTATTTATTTTATTTGTAAACAATTATAGTGTTATGTAACTATTTTAAATACAAATAATTTATGAACACTTGTTTGATTTTCAACTTACTATTCCTATGTAATAATAATAATATTAATATTACAAACATGAAGACTTGGACATGGCTAAGAAGAGGAAACCTTAAAAGAGAAACTAAATCTCTTCTAATAGCAGCACAAAACAATGCCATAAGGACCAACTATATTAAAACAAAAATAGATAAAACGCAGTAAAATATCAAGTGTAGGTTTTTTGGTGATAGAGACCAAACAATTCATCACATAAAAAGCAAATTAGCGCAAAAAGAGTATAAGACTAGACATGACTGGGTGGAAAAGGTGATCCACTGGTAAATGTGCAAGAAATTGAAATTTGACCATACTGCCAGATGGTATATGCACAAGCCAACATCAGTCCAAGAGAATGAGATGCACAAGGTTCTCTGGGGTTTTGAGATACAGACAGATTACCTAATCTCGGCCAGAAGACTAGAACTCGTGATAGTCAACAAGAAAAAGAGAACTAGCCGAAGAGTGGACTTTGCCGTCCGGGCAGACCAAACAGTGAAATTAAAGGAATGAGAAAAGAGTGATAAGTACTAAGATCTTGCCAGAACACAAAAAACTATGCAACATGAACCCCCCCCCAAAAAAAAAACTATGCAATATGAAGGTAATACCAATAGTAATTGGTGCACTAGGAACAATCCCCAAAGGCTTGATAAAGGGACTGGAAGACTTAGTAATCAACGGACAAGTGGAGACTATCCAGACTACAGCATTAAGATCGGCCAGAATACTGAGAAGAGTCCTGGAGACTTGAAGAGACTTGCTGTCACTCAAACCACAGTGAAAGACCATCAGCTGACTCTGGTGTGAAAAACTCTTTAGGATTTATTATAAGGTTTTCACACAGTTATATGATTTTAAGAATTCCTATTAACTACAAATAATTTACATACAGTCATATAGCTTCAAGCATTTCAAACAATTATATGGTTTCAAAAAACTATTATAAATAGTTATAACTTATACACAATTCTAAAGTTTCACGTAATTACTCTTAATATAGATATTGTGTATTCAGTTAAATTGCTTCAAGTATTCCTATCTAATACAAATAATTTTCGAATGAATCAATCTGAGAGAGGAGCCCCATGGCGTAGTGGCTAACGTATTGGAGTGTGACATCGCAATAAGTGAGTTCAAACTACTAGAGTCACGCAATTACGTTCACTTTTTAACTAATGCTCTTTGGGAAAGGCATGAAATAACTTATGCCCTCAGCTATGTGTTAAAAAGTACCGCTACTGTTTTTCTACAACGATGGATTTGACATTAAATAACCCACGAAGAAAGCAACAAAGAAAGAAGAAAATTGAAGAATCTAATTGACTTATAAATGGGACCCTAATATGTTCTACCATTTTGGTTTGGAGTGGATCTGGGAGTAATGGTAACGAATGAATGACTTCATACTTCCCAGAACACCAGAACTGGAGTCTTAACACCTGGTACAGTTTTGTATCCTACCCAAGATATTTCATTTAACTGATGAAGTCAGCAGATAATTTTACAAACTCACATAATTATACAAGTGATGATATGGACGAGTTATAACAAGAATACGCGTTTGCCTAAGAACAAATTTGCTTCGTAATTATAACAGAAAAAATCCACTCTAGAAAAAACAATATGACCCCCCAGGGTTTTTATTTTGACTATGTGAGTTTCTTACCTTTTCGTTTCTTTGGACGAATCTCATCCTTTTCCTATTAAGACGTAATACGAGGGTCAGTCAATAAATAAGGTGAATGACATTTTTATATATATATATATGATTCTTATATATATATGCCCCCCCATGGGGGTTGAGCTCTCTGGTGAAGGAATTGCCGGCCGCCGCTAGCGTAATGCAAAGCTCTTCGAAAGAATTGAGCACTCTGGTAGCCGATAGGGTAGAAAAAATGTAAACAAAGGCTGCTGCTGCTGCTGCTGCTGCTGCTGCTAAAAATATAAATACCTTAAAATTCCCTTAGCCAACGTGGTCTGCTTGGTGGACGAGTGGTCTGAATAACACTCTAGCGTAAAGTTGGACGGGTTTCGATCTCGGCTACGAGCGTCCTGCTAACATTAAAGAGTTCTGATAGAACGAAACAGTCTGTCTGTGGATGATTATATATATATATATATATATACGAGAATCATTCAATAAACAAGGAGGATTTTTTTAAAAAAGCAAAATAATTTTTTACAGAATTTTTTTTCATAATTGTAAAATCTGTATTGTTTGGAATTGGTTTATAGCAAAAATTATTTTAAACTTGCAAAGATATTCGTTTTGAAGTTATTCAAAATGGTGCCGAATCAAAAAGAGCACTTCAGTCTTGAAAAGAGTTCTGTCATCAAATTCTTGGTAACTGAAAAGTTCAAACTATATGAAATTTACAAAAGAATTTCTGATGTTTGTTTTTTTATCTCTTCGAATATCTTCATCTTTATTGTTTTACTCACAATGTTTGATATGTACGAAGAAGCGTGTTTTAACCCCCAAAATATTCACAAGCGTTTTCCATTACGAGCCCGGTCGAAAAGAGTGAAAGCACACTGACTCTCCGGTAAAGAAAAAGGTGATACTGACAGTCTTCTGGTACCTAAAAGGACCCATCACTATCAATTATCTTGAAAATGGTGCTACTATAAATAGTGCTTCCAAATGCTAATTCACCTTATTAATTGAATGAACCTCGTATTTTCTTTATTGTGACATCCTTTAGTGTCACGAAGACTATGAATCTGAGTCAGAATCTTTGCACCAATCACACCCTGATAGTGAGGCTACATCTCCAAAATAATAAGACGCACTCCACCAAAAGCACTAAACTATATCTGGTAGTGAGGCTCCAGTTCTGCGGAGAATGGACAACCCTTCATTACCATTTTGCTTACAGGTCTACTCAGACCTGAAACCTTTCCATTTATTGGTCAAATGAATGTTGGAAAACTACTAGTGTTAGCTAACAATACGTGAAATCATATAACTGTGTACAAACAAATGATTATTATGTTTAAATAGGAATAGTAACTTAAACTTAATTATCGATGAATTATTAGTATTATTTGATCAACTCGATCTGTTTGAAAATTGTTTGTATTATTTGCGAAACTACCAAAAATATTACAATAGTTTCTACTTAAAAAACTCATCAGGTTTAGAAATTCGAGTTTCTTCTTCTCTGATGGCCCTACGAAAGACAGAGAGCTTAGACCGCCCAACTAGTTTCCTGTATCGAGGAAAATATCACCAGACAGCCAGCCAAATATAAATTGTGGGTGTGGCTAATTGTATTTCACATTGAGAAAGACATATATCAATCTCTTCTCTCACATTGAGTATTACCTATAAATAAGTACACCCTTACCTATAAATAAGTACACCCTTTTACCTATAATTTATAAAAAATCAATTTTCTTCTAAATAAAAAACATCAGGAATTTATTATTTCAAGTGAAATTTATACAATCAAAACCGACGTTTATTATTATTATTATTATTATTATTATTATTTTCGAGTTTTTCGCGTCAGCATTAGCCGATGGTTTCTCATTGGAGTTTGAGTGATAGCAAGTCTCCTCAAGTCTCAAGGACTCTTTCAGTATTCTAGCCGATCTAAAAAATGCTGTAGTTTCGATGGTTTTCACTTTTGTCCTCTTATTTCCAAATCCTCCAGTCCTTATACTTATTCAATTACAATTGGTATCACCGTCACTTTCATGTTCTACAGTTTTTTCAATTCTCTAGCAAGGTCCAGGTACTTATCCTTCTTTTCGCTTTTTTTCAATTTTATTCTGTGGTCCGCCGTGACAGCAAAGTCTACAATTTTGCAAATTCTCTTTTTTTTGTTGTTGATTATAATAAAGTATGATCGTCTGTCTGAGATTAGGTGATCCGTTTGTATGTCACAATCCCATAGGAGTTTATGTATTTCGTTCTTTAGGACAGACTCTGGGTTGTGCAAATACCATTTATTCGTATGGTCAAACTTCCATTTTTGCACAATTCCCAGTGGATTACCTTGCCCACCTAGTCGTATTTAGTCTTATACTCTTTCTGTGCTAGTTTGCTGTATTCGCTTATTATGTGATTGATCGTTTCGTCTCTATCATCACATAACCAACATCTGCTGTTTTATTGCGTCTTATCTATTCTTGTTTTGATATGATTAGTTCTTATTGTGTTGTTTTGAGCTGCTATTAGAAAAGACTCAGTCTCTTTCTAAAAGTTTTCCTTTCTTAGTCACGTCCTCGTTTTCTCGTGTAAGATGTCGCTTGTTAGTCGCTTAAAACGTCCATAAAGTTGTTTTTCTTCCCATTTTTGATTTCTGATTATTTTTGTTCTATTGATCCTCGTATTGTCAGTATTGTTTCTGGTGGCTGCAATCCATACTCCTCCGCGCTTTTCTATGTAGTCTTCGAGTCGTTGTATCGATATATCAACGCTGTCTTCAATGCCGGCAAGTCCTCTTCCACTTTCTTTTCTTGATACATATAGTCTGTCAACGTCATCTCTGTGATGTAATGCCTTATACATGGTCATTAGTTTTCTTGCTCTCTGGTCCATTTGTTGAAGTTCTTCTCTGGTCCATTTCAAGAATGGTCCCGAATATCTTACGAGAGGAACAGTCCAAGTATTTATCCCTTTTATAAGATTTCTACTATATAGTTTTGTCTCGAGTAGCTTTTTGATTCTCCTGAGATAATCTTTTTTAAATTTTTCTTTCATTTCCTCTGGTTTAATGTTGTCCGCTTCCAATATTCCCAAGTATTTTTAGGTCTTCTTTTTTCCGAGCGTTCTAATTTTTTCCTGATTTGGTAGTTCGATTACTTCAGTCATGTGTTCTTTCCCGCTTTTCATTATTAGCATGGCACATTTTTCACTGCGAAATTTCATCCCGATCTCCTGACTATGTATTCTCGCAGCGTGTATTAGAATTTCCAATTCTTTTTCGTTTTTGGCAGACAATTTGATGTCGTCCTTGTACATTAGGGGATTGATCTTTTCATGCGATTTGTGAAGTTTGTATCCGACTGTGCTTTTCTTGAGTATGTGGTTGAGTGGCATCATCACTGTGAAAAATAGTAGTGGTGATAGCGCATCTCCCTGGAATATACCTCTCTGGATCTTCGCTTCAGGTAAGCTTTTTCCTCCTGCTGTTAATTCCACTCGGCAGGGTTTTTTTTAAATAGTTTTCTCGATAAAGTTTATGACTTAGTCTGATATCTTGTACATTTTGAGGCAGTTTATTTTCCAGCTTTGCGGGGTTATATCATATGCCTTTATGTAGTCAATCCAGGCCATAGCTAGATTTTTCCGTCTCGTCTTGCTCTCACTGAAGATGTGTTGACCAATGTAGAGTAGCTCTCCTGTGCCTCTGATCCACTTGCGGCATCCTTTCTGTTCTTCACGGAACGGTCTGCGGCTTGTAAGCAAGTCGTAAATCTCTTTCCTTATTTGTGCTGTTAGTATTTTCCACAACATAGGTAGGCTCGTTATGGGTCTGCAGTTGTTTGGGGCAGTTCCTTTGAGTAATATCATTCGAGAACGTCAGCTTCTTGTAGACATCTATTCATTTCGATCGTTAGTCTCTTATGGATGAAGGTGAATTTTTAAAACCAGAATCTATGTATGTCATCATGGCCTGGTGTTTTTCAATTTGTTGACTATCACTAGATCTGGTCTTCTGGCTAGGTTTAGATAATCTGTCTGTATCTCAAAACCCCAGAGAACCTTGTGCGTCTCATCCTCTAGGACTGATATTGGTTTTTGCATATACCATCTGGCAGTATGGTCAAATTTCAATTTCTTGCACATTTACCAGTGGATCACCTTTTCCACCCAGTCAATTCTTATACTCCTTTTTGCGCTAATTTGCTGCATTCGCTTATTATGTGATGAATTGTTTGGTCTCAATCACCGAAAAACCTACACTTGACATTTTACTGCGTTTTATCTATTTTTGTTTTAATATAGTTGGTCCTTATGGCGTTGTTTTGTGCTGCTATTAGAAGAGATTTAGTTTCTTTTTTAAGGTTTCCTCTTCTTAGCCATGTCCAAGTCTTCACGAGAGAGATTTCTCCTGTTTGTCGTTTGAAATAGCAATATAATTGCTTTTCTTTCCATTTATGTTTCTCGTTATTATTGTTCTGTTGATCTTTGTATTGTTAGAGTTGCTTTTGTTCGCTATAATTATTCTTTCTTTGCTCTTTTTTATGAAGTCTTCAAGTCAACACTTTCTTCAGTGCTTCTTTTTTTCTTGACACATATAATCTGTATATGTCATCAATGGGATGTAAAGTCGTGCATCGTCATGAATTTTCTTGTTCTCTTGTACATTTGTTGAAGTTCTTTCTCGTCTATTTCAAGAATAGTCCCAAGTGTCTTACAAGAGGGACAACCCGGTTGTTTATCCCTTTGATGAGATTCCTCCTACGTGGTTTGGTTTCTCGTTCGCCTGAGATACTCATTTTCAATTTTTTTCTTTCATCTCTTCTTGTTAGATGGTGTCCGCTTTCAATACTCTCAAGTTTCCTTTTCTCCCTGCGTTTTGATTTTTCTTCATTTGGCAGTTGTTTTCCTTTCATCATCTGTCTTTTTCCGCTTCTCATTATTAGCATGGCACATTTTCCTATGCCAAATTCCATCTCATTATCCTGACTATATATTCTTATTGTTTTATTAGAGTCTTCAATTCATTTTTGGCCAACAGTTTGAAACTTTATAACTTTGTCGGGTATTTCGTACATTTTGAGGCAGTCTATTATACAGCTTTGCGATACCATATCGTGTCTTTTGAAAGTCAATCCACACCATAGCTACATTTTTCCGTCTTGTTTTGCTCTCCTGGGGGACGCGTATAGTAGTTCACAAGTTCCTTTTGGTTTCTTATGGCTCGAGGAACAAATCGCGGCTTATAAGCAAGTAATGAATCTCTTTCCCAACTTGCGCTGTTAGTATTTTCTACATAGGTAAGCACATTATGGGTCTATAGTTGTTGGGTCGGCATTTTTGGAGGTCTTTTTGAATAAGGGTGATTTTTTTTTTTGGTCATTCATCCTTGTATATTTATTTCCTCCAAGCATCTATTCATTTCACGATCCAGTCTCTGTCGTGGTTGGAAGTGAATTTTTAAAACCAGAATCCATGAATGCCATTATGGCGTTATCATCATTATTATTATTATCATTATTTTTTTCTTTTGGTAGATTTTCCCACCAGCGTTTGCTGATGTTTTTTTTACAAGAATCTGGATGACAGAAAGTCATCTCAAGTGTCCAGATCTTAATAATACAGTCGTTTGGATGGTCTCCACCCGTTCTCTTATTTTCAAATCCTCCAGTCCCTTTATCAATCCTTTGATGACTGAACCGGGTGCACAATTTAAAACTGGTATCACCGTCACTTTCATGATCCATACTTTTTTCAATTCTCAAGCAAGGTCTCTGTACTTATCTTTCTTTTCGCTTTCTTTCAGTTTTGCCCTATTCGGCAGATTCTCTTTTTTGTTGATTATCACAAGGTCTGGTCGTCTCTCCAAGATTAGGTGATCCGCTTGTATCTCAAAATCTCATTATTATTATTATTATTATTCATCTCCTTGAAAGTTTTTCACTCCAGCGTGAGTTGGTGGTCTTTCACTGAAGTCTGAGCGACAGAAAGTCTCCTTAAGTCTCTAGGACTCTTCTGAGTATTCTAGCCGATCTCACCAACGTTGTAATCTGGATGTTTCCGATTTTTCAACTGATTTTCAATTTTTACAGTCTTTTCTCCAAGTTTTTGGGGACCGTTCCGAATGCACTAGCTACAATTGGTATTGCTTTGACTTTTGTGTTCCACAGTTTTTTCTGTTCTCTGGCAAGGTCCAAGTATTTCCTATCTTTCTGCTTTCTTTTATTTTCACTCTGTGGTTCGCTGGATAGATAAAATCAACAAGACGGAAAACTCTATTTTTTTGTCAACACTTTTTCTAGTCTTCCAACCGGGATTAAGTAATCTGTTTGTATCTCAAAACCCCAGAAAATTTTATGGGTCTCATTCCCTTCGACTGAAACTTGTTTGAGCATATACCATTTGGTAATATAGTCAAGTTTCAATGTCTTGCACAATTCCTAGTAGATCACTTTTCCCCACCTTTCATGCCATTTTTTTGTACAAGTTCCCTGTATCTGCTAATTATGTGATTAACCGTTTCATCTTTTTCTTCACATAATCAACGCTTGACATTCAGTTGCCTATTATCAATTTTCGCTTAAAACAGTTGATCCTTATAGCATTATTTTGTGCTCTAAATTAGAAAAGCTTAAGTTTCTTTTTTGAGGTTTCTCTTTCGTTGCCGTGTCTAGGTTTTCTTGTGTGTATTATTATTATTATTATTATTATTTGAGCATTCCCGCTTTTTACTATCTTTTTACACATCAACTTTAAAAATATTTGCATAGAACATATACACAATCAATTTCGTTTCTTTGCTTTGTTTTATTGCCTATCAACCTTTTGGGGTTTTTATTTTTCATGCCAAAGCCATCCATCCTTGAAGAAAGACAATTATCTAACATTTTGTCATGAAGACTCGAGTGTATTGTGACAAAAATGTCATATACCTTATTGATACAATATCTCAATACACATAAAATTCTGTTCAGTAATTTATCTGATAGTTTCCCAAAATGCCTTCTTAAATTCTTTTTCTCACAATTCTTTCTGAAGCAATCCGTTTTAACACAATTTCTTAATGGTCCGATTAGGCAATTTGTCTCCCAAAATTTATTATTTTATTTGCAAAAACCTGTTATTGGATAGTAGATTTAGTTTTTGAAATCTTTCCTGACAGTAAATTTCCAGTTCAAGAAGAAATATTGAAAAAGAAAAATGTCTACCATGATTAGAAATTCAAGGCCCTAGGACAACATTTTATAAAATATATTATAGGAGTTTTATGTATATTTATGTATTCTTAAAACATTTACCTCCCTTGAAATTAAAATTTCTACTTAGCTAATCATTCCATTTGTCCTAAATACAATAGCTAAAAATGATTGTCAGCTTTAAATGTATCATCAAAGCCAAAACCCATCGATCACATTCTTCTTTTACGTAATTGATTTCCTTGTTATTTAATTTATAATCAACTTTAGTGTTTTTGGATCCAATTTATAATTCTTTACATTTTTTAATGCTAAATCTTAATTTCAAAATATCTTGCCAATATGATAATTTATTATGATCGATCTGTATTATGTCTTTTGATAATTCTCTAACAATGTGTGTGTGTGTGTGTGTGTGTGATACTCATGATATCACCTACTATGTAACGATTTAAGGTGATATAAAGTTTTCATCTTAGATTTGAAATTCATATTTGATTAATATTCGTATTAACTCGAACGCCTAGACCTTAAATTTTGTAGACTTCAGTTCAATACTCTAACACGGAGAAAGTTACATGATTCATTGGATTAATGTCGTCTTTACACTTAGTCAAAGCTTTATTTCGTTTCCCTACAGCTTATTGGCTGTCTTAATGTCGACGTCACGTCTCTGATCAGTCGCTCTTCAAGTGACTGTAAGTAAGCGGCCACTTAATCATGCTGATTAGGCTTTGTCGCTGTTAATTGGGAGTACCAATATAATCAAGGAACCTGCCGTAACTCCCAAAGGAAACTTTTTTCGTATAGAGAGGAAAATCGTAAACGTAAAAGAAAAAGAACTTTCTTTTGCAATCCGCTAAAAATTGGCCGACCTGACTCATTTTCTTTCTCTTAAAACTTGTACTTTGTAATGACTGTGGTGTCTCATAAGGTGTATTAGCAAGACTAGTAAGTCATTATTCGTGAGTGCAGTTCTTACTGGATTTCCCATGCATGTGGCTTTGTGCCAAAATTAGCTAAGCCAAGCAAATAACTACATTCGATTTAATCAATAATCACAATAATAATAATCATGATGATGATGAAAGATAAAAGAGAAACAAAAGGTTAGGAAAAGAACTGGCCAATTAGGAAAATATTAGAACATTTGAAGTAAACGAAAACTATAAATAACTGTGAACATCAGAAGCGAAGAGAAATAGAAGAAAAAGTAAGTAAGGATTATAAGAAAGCTTCTCTAAAGCAATTTCTGCGGCTGAATTCTTATCAAAGGGACAAATAGCTGAGAAATGCCCCTTGAAATAAACTCTGGGCTCTTCTTAAACTGGATAAACGATGAACTTAGAAATTGACAATAGAACAAGGAAACTGATGGCTAAGTTCAAAGTCTTATACCTTACAGATGAAAACGATGGACTATGACAGAAAAGGAAGAAGAGAGTTCGAAAGCATTGGAGACTGTGTGAATGGAGAAATAACTCAAAGAATATATAAACAAGAGCAAAGAGAGATTAATCATAACAGCCAGTAACAGTAATAGCGGGATAACAGAAATCAAGGAGGGGTTTGCCGTGATGTAGTAGCTAACGTATTGGACTTCATTATCGCTGTAAGCGAGTTCGAACTCCAGTCGCGCTATTTTATTCACCCTCGGACCAATACCTTTGAGAAAAATATAAATCTCTTATCCCAATCCTAACTATAGGTTAAATAATACCACTACTGTCCTTCAACAAAGATGGCTTTGGCATTGAATAACCCATGAAGGTTGACAAACCGTTAAAACTAAAAAAGCAAACTAAACCAAATCAAATAATCAAATAATCTAGAAACCAAAAACGACTATTTGGCTACTTTAAGCAACAAACTAAAGATATTACACATGAGATGAATGGGACATGGTTACAAAAAGAAAACTTAAAAAGAGAAACTGAATCTCCAATCATTGAATAATAATTTGATAAAAACGAGTGGTTATTGAAAAAAGAAATGTAAATGTGTTTTATTGTTTAATCTAGAGGTAGTCATAAAGTAGGTGGATTGACAGATCGCTGTGTTCCGGGTGGTTTGGGATGGAGGAGCTGAATTCAGATCAAAGTCAGGGCCTATCAATTATCGAAAGTGATTATTCTAAAATTAGAGTGAACCTATTAAATTTTGAACATGGAATTTATTTTGTCAAACAATCCTGAAATAATAAGCGTCAGTTGAAAATCATTGAAATCCAAATTACGAGAAAATTTATATAGTTTTTTATTTTGTTTCCCCGTACCACCCCTCTGATTATATATACATATATATATATCAAGTGATTTCCTCACCGAGTAGACAGAGGCAGAAAACAAAAGACGAGCAAGAGGCAACCACTTGATTTCACGCACTGTGTGTCAGACTACCCAAAGTGGAAAGGCAGAGAAAACCATATTATATGTTGTTAGATATGAAAGTGAAAAAAAAAAAAGAAATGAAACCTGAGATAATGCCATGCCATTTGAGATCACCTTGTGCCAGACTCGTGAAAGTAGAAAAGTGAAGTGAAGCCTGAAATAATGGGGAGATAGAACAGCGAAGAGAAATCGAGATAATATGATAATTTAGAGACTAGCGTGGAGCGGATGAGAGATGCGCCCTGGTGTCAAGACTCGTAAAGATAGTGTAGGGAGGAGAAATCGAGATTTTATGATACTTCAGGGACAAGAGTAGAGCGGACGAGAGATGCCCTTGTGTCTGACTCGTGGAGATAAAGAAACGAAGAGTAATTGAGATAATATAATACCTCAAGGGGGCCTTTTACCAGACTTCAATTGGTATAGAAAACACAAAGTGAATTAAGAGAACACGATAAGAAGGGAGAGTCTTGCGGGGCAAACGCAAGGTGAATTCCCCGTTGCTCAGAGACCTGACCTTCTACCAGACTACTCTGGGTGTCGAAAAAAGCGAAGTGAATTAAGAAAACACGACAATAGCAGAGAGAGAGAGGGGGGGAGAGAGAGAAGCCCGGAATGACGCGTTAGTAGAAAAAGACGAATGCTAGACTCCACATTTTTACCTTGTGCCAGACTGCCCTGAATAAGCAAAGAAGCTTAACGTAATAAGCACTTGTGAAGTAGTACCAAGGAGCAAGGAAAGCAAACATAACCTCCATTTAAGATTGCCTTGCGCCAGACTATAGATAGCAAGAGATAGAAAAGCCAAAAACTTATACGATGAATTGACGGACTGTTAATTCATGAACTGGTCTCAGACTAAAACTATATATATGTATCATTTTTGAAAGATATTTTTCATGCTAAATATTGTTATTTTGAAAGCCGTGTTTTGTTCTCTATTTCTTGGCATCGACTTTTATTTTTCACTTTCTTAATTGTGCTGTCACATTCGTTCACACGCTGACCGACGACTCCGACTAGCGATTGATCAGTTGTCTGGATCTAAAAAAACCCAACGTGGAACGATAACGAATCGATCATGTTACCCGAAGATCTATCCGACCCTGTGGATCAAATAAAGGTTCTGCGCGGACTCCTTAATTCGACATGAAACACCTGAAGAAGGCCAAAGGACATATCGGCCGAAACGTTGTGAGTGTAATAATGAAGTTGAGGTGAATTTTCCGAATATTCCAAAGACAGGAGAATAAGAAAAGAAGTCTTTTCAAACACTTAAGACTCTTCAGCTGAAAACAGTCTCAGAAAAATTACCAGTGTGATTAACAGATAGATAACCCCAACCAAATTCCTCAACTTGTCTTTCTCTCAACACAAGAAAAAGCTATTTCCTTATATATATCAGATATATTATTGTTGAACAATTGTGTTTCAATAAATATCTGTTTTCTGTTAACTAAAGTTTTTCTAGGCTTTAAGTTGCCTCCAACCATCCAATCTGACCGTCAGAAGAAGTTGTAGATAAATCATATCATCCCCCTTCTTTCGAACACACAGCGGGCACAGAGGGAGTTGATAAACCAACAAGCCGGAAACGTATGTGGTAGTCACGTAACCAAGGCCACATCAACTACCGTGACTAGCATAGGACTACACATTCTCGTTGTGGCTGATGTAATTATACAGTACTATTATGTTGACATTGACTACCCTGTTACATGTGTCCAACTCCCGATATACCCACAGAGACATATACCGAGTGACAGGCATGCGTGTACACATGTGAGAGACGCTAAAAAGCCCCTCCTTCCAGAAAAGGAAAATAATGAAGGTGGCTATGTTTGTGTGTGTGTGTGTGTGTGTGTGTGTGGCCAGCGGATCTCGTTTTGTCGAAGGTCAACCAAGAGGTGGGGGGTTTAGTGAGGATTTTCTATTGATCAAGATGCTGGCTGATTCATGGCCGTCTGCGAGTTGAAAACCTGTAGGAGATTATGAGGGCAATAGATCTCAGGTGAGTGAGTCAATCGAGCATAATTAATTGGCTGTCCACACCTTGATCCACCCCAGTATCCTCCTTAGTCTACATCATTTTTGACGGCCACAACTTTCGATACCATTTCTTTCTTTCTTTCTTTCTTTCTTTCTTTCTTTTTTCAAGTTTATTTTTGCTTAATATTCTTTCTTTCTTTCTTTCCACAATATTTCTTTTTTGTTCCACTTTTTTTTTTATCAACAACTTCCTTTCTTTGAAATTTTTGACAGTCTTTTTCCTTTTTCAATTAATCTACGCATGTCATGCAATAACTTCCGGTCAAACCCAGGTGAACTCGGCGAAATTGTGAATCCGATTCACCCTTAATGTTAACTTTAGCAACCCACGTCCACCCAAATCTTTAAACAACTTTAACAAAGAACATTTGCCCGAATAATTGCGACCCTAAAATAAAGTTCAATTATTCTGACAATGGCTATTATTTAAAATTTGACAAAAAGAAAGAAAGAGAAAATTATTCGGACGATATAATCAGTTCAGGTGAACGAGTGTAGAGAAATTAAAACAATTAAAAAGCAATGCTTTACGTGTTCAAAAACAGAAAGACAGACAGAGAAAAACAGACAGACAGACAGACAGTCTGAAGAATAGACAAACTAATAGATAGATGAATAGACTAATAGTCAATTTTTACGCTTTATCACCCTTGTTTGCCTTTTAGACTTTCATTGGGCGTACTCGACTGAATCAAATTTTTTGTAATATTTTAATAATTTGCTAGTGTGCGACCCGTATATCATACGACCGAAGCAGTTCAAACCGTGGAAAGTACGCGCTGTGCTTAGTAGTATTGTGGTTGTTGGTGCGCCGACACGTTATGCATTGCTTCACTCCATGTGAGATTTGAAAGCTGCATAGATAAACGCGTCACGTAGTTCACTTTGGGAACTTATATTTCATGAGTTCGAACTTGGCCATAACGCAGCGAAAGGCAACCAAAAAACATTTGTTGTGAGAAAAGTGAAGGCACAATTGATCACAATTGATCACAATACAATAATCAGATCATTCAAGAAATTTTGCTCGGATTGCAAGAACCTCAATGATCAAGCAAAGTCAGGTCGGTCTAAAAGTGTAGATTTCGAGGCCGTGCTTCAAGCCATTGAGGTAATCCGGTGAGTAGCTCACAGAGAGTATCAGGTGGGCTCGACATCTCACAGTCTAGTGTGGTTTGTCACATTCACGATCTCGGCAACAGCATCCGGAACTGCCGAAATGTGCCTCACGTTCAACAAAAATATTGCAAAACTTTTGACTCACCTTAATTGTGCCTCACTTACTACCAAAATATTGCAAAACTTTTGAGTGGTTTCTTTGTTTAATGGCATATCAACTCTTTATAGGTTATTTAATGCCAAAGCCATTCTCCTAGAAGAACGGTGGTGGTACTATTTATCCCATAGCTGGGTGGATAAGCGGCGTCATACCTTTCCCAAGGGTATTTGCCCGAAAGTGAACGTAATAGCGCGACTGAAGTACGAACTCGCGTACTACGATTCCACAGTCTATCGCTTTAACCATTACACCACGAGTCACCTTAGTATAAATGTCGATGTCTCAATAAAACATTATTGATAATCTTTTTTTGAATCGATACTATTCTTTTTGTTTGGGGCTACGACTATCAGGCTTTTCTGCCATGGGGCTTGTCCTGTCAGTGGGGTTTAGAATATACTATGTCTCAACAAAGAGATGTTTTCGGCATGACAATAAAGTTCATCTGATGGTGATTCTCCAATTTGGACACACCGATCATTACTCCCAGGTCCACTCTGACCCTGAGTGGTGGTGCCTGTTAGGGTCTCATCTATCGGTCGAATAGATTTTTTAAAGTATTATTCGTATTCGATAGGACCACGAGCAAAAAACATCTTAAGAAGCAACGACACAAAAATATAAATATGAACGCGATTCCCTACCTCTAGACATAAAATAACCCTGGATGGGTTGCATTACGTTAAAATCAATTATCCAATCATTGAATCGTTCATAAGATCAAAGTGTAGTGTCTGTGCCAGTTGCCTGACCATTCTGAGTAGTAATGTTATTCTGCTTGTTTGTATGTACGACCGTTACGCTTTTCTGTCAAGAATCAGAGTGTAGAATCTGCATAATAATTCTAAGCTGGAAAAAACTAAGAAAAGCGATAGACAGATATGGGGGGGGCTTCTAAAATGTTAAATTTAAAAACACACAACCGCTCTTCAATACAGTAGAAATGGTAGAGTCTTCAGAGCCAAGCAATGCTTGTGTCAATCGAAAATGACCTGTCACTCAAATACTTTCATACTTTCGCTTTGGTTGTGATGATGGAGGAAACTATTACATAAAAATAGAAATATAGAGAATAATAAAGATTAGAAAGGATAAGGTAGCGAGTAAGAGGATACAGGTAAAAGGTAAGAGAAGAGCCGAATCATTAGATAAAGTCGTTAATACCTGTGCAATTTCCATATGCCCAATAAAACTATTTTCTTTTTTGTGGGCCTTTGCACACCCGCATTTACTGATGGCTTTTCAATAGAGTCTTAGTGACTGAAAGTCTCTGGGACTTTTCTGAGTTTTCTAGCCGATCTTAACAATATTGTAGTGTGGATTGTCTCGATTCTTCCTATGATTTTTCATTTTTCCAGTTTCTTTTCTCGTGCGTTTTGGGACCATTCCAAATCTTTGAGGACCATTCCAAGTGCACCAACTACAATTAGTATCACCGTCACTCTCAGGATCAACAGTTTTTGTTTTTAAGTCCTCTCGCAAGGTCCAAGTATTTGTTTATGTTTTGGCTTTCTTTCATTTTCACTATGTAATCCATTGGAACGGCAAAATTTAGTAGATGTTCTTTTTTCTTGTTAATTAACTCTACGTCTCGGCGTCTTGCTGTTACCATTATTATTTACTCCTTGTTAGCTGTTTGTCTTTCACTGGAGTTTGAGTGTCTGCAAGTCTCCTCAAGTTTCCAGGACTCTTCTCAGTACTCTGGCCGTTCTCAGTAATGTAGAAGTTTGGATAGTCTCCACGCGTCCTCTTATTTCCAAGTCCTCCAGTCCCTTTAATAATCCTTTGGTGACTGTACCAAAAGTACCAATCACAATTGGTATAATTGTCACTTTTGTGTTCCACAGTTTTTTCAGTTCCCTAGTAAGGTCCAGGTACTTATCCTTCTTTTCGCTTTTTGTTCAATTTTATTCTGCCGGTACAGCAAAGTCTACAATGTTGCAAGTTCTCTTTTTTTTGTTGATTAGGGTTCAATCCCAGGTCGCGTCATACCAAAGACTTTAAAAATGGTGCCTGATACCTCCTTGCTTAACACTCAGGTATGTATCAAGGGTAAAGTAAAGCAAGTCAGGGAAAGGAGTAGCGCCCTCTCCTACACCTCGGTGTAGTAGCTATAGAAAAGGGAGGTTTCTGATCTCCCTCGACTAAAGTCGCCAACTTTACAACTTTACTTATAAAGACTGGTCGTCTGGCTGAGATTAGGTGATCTGTTTGTATGTCACAATCCCGTTGTAGTTTATGAGTCTCATTCTCTAGAACAGATTCTGGATTGTGAATATACCACTTGTTCCTATGGTCAAATTTAAATTTCTTGCACAACTCCCAGTGGATCACTTTGCCTACGCAGTCGTGTCTACTCTTATATTCTTTCTGTCCGATTTGCTGTATTGGCTTATTATGGGATTGATCGTTTCGTCTCTATCACTATATAACCTAGCAGCTGATAGTTTTTACTGGAGTCTGAGTAACAGTAAATTTCCTCAAGTCTCCAAGACTCTTCTTAGTATTCTGGCAGAACTGAACAATACTATCGTTTGGATGGTCTTCATTTCTCCTCTTATTTCCAAGTCTTCCAGTACCTGTATCAAACCTTTGGTGACTGTACAGAGTGTGTCAATTACAATTGGTATCAACGTCTCCATAGTTTTTTTCAGTTCTTTGGCAATCCCTGCGAGTTTTTCACGTTAGTTCTAACAGATGCGTTTTCACTGAAGTCTAAGTAACAATGAATCTTGTGTCGTCAGGTCCCCTTTAAATACCCCTGCTGATTTTAACAATGCTGTAGTCGAGATGATTACGATTCTTCTTCTGATCTCCAATTCTCACAGTCTCTTTTTCAAGCCTTTGCGGATCGTTTCAAGGGCACCATCTACTAGTCACTTTCATGTTTCGCAACATATTTAGCTCTCTGTGGTGTACAGGAACGGTAAAATTAACGAGATAATAAGTTCCTTTTTCTCGTTAATCTATTCTAGATATGGCCTTCTAGAGGGGATTAAGTGATCCGTTCGAATTCCAAAGTCACAGATAAATTTAGAAATTCACAATCATTTTAAATAGATAAGTATTTCATACTTAGTTGCAATCTCTATGTTTCAACAGCAAATGAACATTTGAAGAAAATCAACGTTTCATTCATGGTTCATATCTGTCTTGATAAATACAGCTCCAGTCTCGATACTTTTTGAACTCACCACGAATACTAAGAATATAACTTTTGCGTTATAACATAAGCACTTTCATTTGGAATTCGAAATTAGTTGGCCATTTCCACTGTCTGTGCCAATAGCCGTTACACACCCTACTGGCAAAGAAGACATACATATTCATTGATAAAAATAAATGCTATCTAAATCTGTAAAATCAATCAGAGGCCTGCTATCAATTTTCCTTTTGCTCTTTCGACCCTTACATTCATTATGCCCCCCCCTCACACACACACACACACACACCGGCTGTTTTCTTGCTGAGTTCAATTGTCTGTCTTAGCGATGATTGTTCGAGAGGACAGGCTTCATTAAAACCGTGCGTCTCGCACAACAAATAGGCAGTACCGTAATCTCTACCTCATTTTTCATAGAAAGTCCAAAATAAACTCAGCCCTACTTTCATTTCTTTGTCTTTCAATCTGAATTGTCTTCTTTCAATCCAGATTCAAGTTCGATTAGCCGAACGAAATCAGTGCTTGCAGAAAGAGAGAAAAAAAAAAAGATTGAAGAGGAGCCTATAGCAACAAGGTGGGTTATAAAGTTAAATTTATCTTTTAAGTAAAATAAATAACATTCAAACTCGTTCATTGCTTGTTTGTATTTCTTTTAAAAATACTTCATTTCTTTGCTTCGCTTTAGTTTATTTGTTTAACGACATAGCAACTCCGTATGGGTTATTTAACGTTGAAATTTGATTCATTTATAAATGTTTGGTTAAAATCATAACCATTTTTATTATCAGCATTCCACTGAAAACATTTTTAAAAATTCCATGTCTATAATAAGAATATTTTCAAAATTCCATTGAATTGATAAAGTTTGGTCGATTCGTTGATTGATTTTTACTTGTCAACTCATCAAGGGTTATTTTATGCCTTGTGGTTAGGGAATCGCATTTATTGTACGTTCGTATTTATACTTTAGTATCGTTGTTTCTTAAGGCTTTTTTGCACACGGTCCAATCGAATATGAATAATCTTTAAACAGATCTATGTAACTCATAGATAAAACCCTAACAGATGCTGCCATTCAGGGACTAAGTGGACCTGGGAGTAATGGCAATGAAGAAAAACTCACCACTGCACAGAACTAGAGCCTCACTATCAGATGCTGTTTATTGTCACTCTGAGGACACAGTTCTTTTTTGTGAGGGTTTTACTCCTCTACAAGGAATACAATCAGCATATTTTAAGCTCCTCTGAGAGGACGTTTGTCTTTGAGGCTTTACGAAACTTGGTACATCTTATGGTAAAATAGCCATCTACCTAAATACTTACCCTGCTCGAAGTATTTTAATTGTTTCATTTTAAGATCCGTTATTAGATATCTATTTATGTTTGATTTTCCTTCTCTAAGACTGGTTACCATACCGAGGTTAAAGAGCCTAGACTGCTATTTCATCTAGAGCTGAGAAAGAGGCAATTATTACATTCATTCCTTTCCTAAGGGTATTAGCACTATGTGAGATGTAAAGACCCCCGTCCAGGATTTAAATTCAGTTAGCCGAGCCCATTTCTTATGGCAATAACCGTTACATCATAAGCGCGAGAAATCTGTTGTTACACACGTAGATGTACAGACTTTACTGAAATAAAAATTGTCAGGTCATCTTCTTAATTCATAGATGTCTTTAGCACTATTGCTGTGACTAACACATATTTCTGGTGACGTTTTTGTCAGACCAATTGACAGATTGTCTTTGTTTTAATTGACAACTGCTTAAAGGATTAAAAAATGGCTTTAGGCTAATAAGATCTTTCGGTTTTGGCATCTTTGTTTAATGGCATATCAACCTTCGCGGCTCATTTAACGCTAAAGCCATCCTTGTTGAAGGACAGTAATGGTATTATTTAACCCTCAGATGTGTATATAAACTCTTTACACAGATTGATATTAATACATTTACCCAACCCCTCTATCATGGCCAGAATATGACACAAGGTCAATATTTATGTGGAGTATTATTAGTTCGGATTCACAGTTTTCTTTCCTGAGATTAGTTGCCAAACAAAAGCCGAAGAACTCACCTCTACTATTTACCCATAGAGACGGATTCAAGCTTTTTCTAAAGGCATAAGCGTGAAGTGATATAAATATATATGTGTGTGTGTGTGTGTGTGTGTGTGCGTGTGTGTGTTTACCCAACCCATCCACACGAACAGGATGAGACACAAAGCCAGTTTTAAGCCGAGCACTATCCAGAATTTTCCTTCCAGAGACTAGATGTCTAACCAAAGCTAGAGAACCCCGGCGGCTCTTCTATTTACTCATAGCTGGTGGGATGGGGGAGAGTTAGTTGGATTCATAGCTTTGTTAAGGGCCTTTTTGACATTTAATAGCCACAATAAAGTTTATTATAACCTGAGAAATAACATTCCAACCAAGAGATCCAAACTGGAGGGACAATTATTTCTTTAGTTAATAAAGAGTTGTCTTTTCTTCATTTACATTTTTGTGAAAATTCAAGGGGGATTAATGATTGTTTTTCTTCTTTCTTATAATCTCTTGTTATTCTGTTTCCTTGAAATTTGAACTTGGGTCGCCGAATTTATTTCTTAGTGCGATAACCGTTTTCCCACGAGCGCTATAACAAGTAGATTGTTCCAAGAAACTCTTGTATTTTGAGAAGAGGACTAGAATGAAGGGCGCATGTCTTGAGGGACTAAAAATAATCGAACTCTTTCACAGTAGCTTTTAAAACAAACCCAATAACTACAATCCTAAGACAAGCAGTCTGTTTTAAATTTGTCAAACAAATTCACCTTTGGCACGAAGCGTACAAGTATTTGCCCAACCCCTTTGCACGTGCAGGAAATGACACAAGGTCAGTTTATAAGCGGAGTTGAACTGGTTAGAATCCAGTTTTCCTTCTCATAGACCGGTTGGCATATTAAGGTTAAAGAGCGCAGTCTGCCCAACTATTTACCCATAAATGGAGGGAGAATAGTTCGAGTGTAATGTGGAATGCAAACAGCCTCGTCCAGGTTTTGAACTAGAGTTGCCGTGTCCATTTCCTAATACGATAACCATAGCACCACGTGCACTTCCGAAGAATACAGAGTTAAAAAAATGTTAACATTTCTACGGGAGTTCCTTTAAGATATTGTGATTTTAAAGTCCCAACCTATTAAGCATTCCTGCCAGTACATTATTTTGATTTCCCCCACCCGGTGGTCTCCGTAAAATAAGTTCTTTTTTCTTATAAAGAGACTTTCTAAGAAATATTAATTTTTTTTAATCACCTGGGGGAGATTCCAAGAATGTGTTTGCAAGGTGAGTGAAAAGGTTTGAAATTATATCATAAAGGTTCTCACATAAAGGGTGTTAACATTATTTTAATCATTTTCTCGATGAAGATTATTAAATCCTGGTGACTTCCCACTGCAAAATTCTTTTAAAACCTTGATTATTCATTGCAGTTATCTTTCTAAAAGTCTTCCAATTATGAAACACGGTAAAAAAATGAAACCATAATAATCATTTCAATTGAACCAATGCAGGCAAGGAAAATCCCCGGACCGCAACGGAGAGAAAAAGAACCACACCACCTTGCGACAAGCACTCCTCTCTCTCTCTCTCTCTCTCTCATGCTCTCCCTCTCTCCCTACCTACCTACCTACCTACCTTATTCTCTTATTATATCGTTGTTAGGCGCTGTGTCTACGTCTTTGACTTTCTTTTCTCCCGCGTCGTCAATACCTCCCTCACAACAACTGCGCCCGCTCACCCGTCCATCGTGCCACGACGCCTTTCACCATGATTCATGCGGTCACGTGACTGGGCGAACATCAAAAACATGTTTACACCTTAGAAACGGTTGACTCATCGCGTCCCTTCGTAAATACGATTGACCCCCTTTTCCTACCCCACAGTTTTTTGCCCTGTTTTTATTTATTTATCTATTTTTTTAATTTTCTACCCTATCCACCAACCACCAAAGAAGGCGAAAAAACCCACCACACATATATATTTAAGAAAAAACAAAGAACAAACAACGAAAGAGTACTAAGAATATTTTGTCAAACTACGACACGAACTGAGGTTATTTGACGTATAGTATCTCCCATAATTAAGTACACCCGTATTTTTTTTTAAATTATTAAAAGTTAATTTTATTCTAAATGATCGATTTTAATGGCATGTCAACTCATCTGCGATTATTTTATGGGTAAAAATTTGGGAATTGTGTATATTGTACTTTTATATCTATATTTCTTGTGTTGTTTCTTAAGAGTTTTTTCTTTCTTTTTTTTGCACACGGTTATATATCAAGTATTTCTATCCAATACAAATAATTTATAAACAAATCTATTTTACCTATAGATGGGACCCTAATGGGTACGACCACTCCGGGTCAGAGTGAACCTGATTGTAATGGGGGACAAAGCCTACTCTACTCTTTTGTTCCTATCTAATATTAATTTTCACACAATTATATCGATCAATCATATGGTTTTAACAAAAACAATAATAGTCTTTTGTAAACGATTTTAGCTCCAAGGAACTATTCTGAATACAAATAATTTACACACTATTATATGGTTTCAAGTATTCCAATCTAATACAAATAATTTACAAATAATATGGTTTCAAGTATTCCTATCCAATACAAATAATTTTCTAACAACTCTATTTGACCCATAAACGGGACCCTAAAAGGTTGCTTAGTTAGTTGTGTTTTACGGCATATCAACCCTTGTAGGTTATTTCATACCTAATCCTGTGTTATATATATGTGATTTGTAAACAAATAGTTTGAAGGTAACATTTTTGAGCGAATTTGTTTGTACTTAATAAAATGGTTTCCGGTCTATTAGCCTAGCGGTTTGAGTGTTCCCCAATGGTCTAGGAGAACGGAGTTCAATCCCAGGTCGCGTCATACCAAAGACTTTAAAAATGGTACTTGATACCTCCTTGCTTAACACTCAGCAATATAAGGTACGTATCAAGGGTAAAGTGGAGCAATCCAGGGAAAGGAGTAGTTCCCCCCTACACCTCAGTGTAGTAGCTATTAAAAAGGGAGCCTTCTGATCGCCCTTGCCAACTTTACTTAGTTACTTTTATTTGACCCATAGGTGTGACTCTAACAGATATTATGGACCTGAAAGTAAAGTCAACAATGGAGTACTACACATTCCCAAAAACTCGAAAACTGGAGGCTCGCTTTCCAATGTAGTTTAACATCATACCTAGGATACTAAATGGTTTCTAGTATTGCTATCAAACACTAATTATTCTATTCAACATTATTCGTTTGCACCTAGTGGAATGGTTTAAAGCATTGCCATGAATTCTTATGGTTTAATTCAACAATCATTCTTTTTGCACACAGTTAAATGCTTTCAACTCTTGTAAAGGATTAAATATTTCTATTTGACTCATAGATGGACCTCTAACAGGTATCCTCTCTTCGGGTTAGAGTGGGTCTGGAGGTAATGGCAATAAAGGGTTACTCCACATTTCTCACAGCCCAAGAACTGGAGCCTCACTACCAAATTCAGTTTTGTGTCGTACCCGGACACCCTTTGGGGGAGTGGGATCTTACCCTTTTGCAGAGGATACTACCAGCATATTCGAAGCCTTGCTGACAAGACAGAATTTTGTTCTAAACCAAAGATTCCTGCATTTTATTATATCTAGTGGAATATTCTACTATCAAAACGGACATTATTAAACATTATTAATTACTGAAATCTACTGCCTTGAAATTCCGTAACAAAAATATTAATTTCGCAATAAATTAAAAACAGATTTTTTAATTTTAAAGCACATTGTTTTAAAATTGCTACTAATCCTGGCAAAGATTATAAAATTAGCAAACTTAAGGGATACAACCAAAGATTTTTTATTTAACTATAAATAAACTAATAACATTATAAAAACAAACCATTTTTTAATTGCTGAATATTCTGACTTTGGAGATTATTCTTTAAACAAACCTGATTAAATCATTTGAATCAATAGCTACAGAGCCCAGTCTGCAGAACTTTCTACTCACAGCAGTGAGAGAACAGATGGGTTTTTGCAGTTCTCAAAGGGTATTAGCGCAAAGTGAATTACGAATAACCTCAGCACGTTGAATCTGTCTCTGACGACGATAAACGTAAGACCACACGCACCACCCCTGCTCTGAATCTCTGTGGTAGTTTCCTTTATCTATTAGTCGCGAGGAAATTACGGATGGCAGTGTCAGTTGATGACTTCCAGCCTTGTTTCAAAGAGTACGAACAATATTTTTGTTGGTGTGTGATTTCCCAAGGAATTATTTTGAAGGTGATAAAATTGATTTGCAGTTAAGTTGATAATGAAAGCGTTTATGAAATCTATCTCAGTACTCAATATACAGTCCTTTATTAAGTTTAATATACAGTTCTTTACAAAGTTTAATATACAGTCCTTTATTTAGCTATATATATATATATATATATATATAGTCCCTTACTAAGTTTTATATATAGTCCTTTATTAAACTTAACATAGAATCCTTCAAAAGCTTAATCAAGTCTTCCACTAAGTCTGCCACAAACGGAAATCGACCTTCCTATAAACGTCGTTCTAACTATTACTTCGTAAAGTTGAGTATTGAATCATGTAATTTATAAATGCATCGAGTAGGGCTTTAGATAAAAAGAATCTTTTCACTGTCATCTTCTTTTTCACGTTTTGAAAACAAGGTCTATTCACGATAGTCCAAAGGACACCTAGGATCAGCTCAGTCCTTATCTTAATCCAGTCTTAAGTCGGAAAAGATTGTCAATGACTCATCGCACGGGTGTCATTTTTTCCTTCGAGTCAGAGCAGCGTATTCGGATTTGTCACGTAAATAAGATTTATATAGGGAAAGGATATAAAATAAAATCTACAGTCTCGAATATATATATATATATATATATATATATATATATATATATATATATATATATATATATATATAAAAGCAAAACATAAACAAAGCAACAAAATTAAAAACTAAAACAAAAAACAAATCGAAACAAAACAAAAACATATCTTCGGTCTGAAATCTCAGAGTGCCAAAAATATAGAACGAAAACATTTCTGAGATAATTCTTTCAGTAACTACCTGGTGTAATAACTTCATTCAATTCATTAACAAACTTTTATTTTTACTCTGGCTCCTACTTCACCTGTAAAACTTGCTATGCCATGTAACAATTAGCGATCAAAAAGTATAGAGACAATCTTTTAATTTTAAAAACTAGGATTTAAATGAAAACTAGAATTGAATCCACCAATGAAAACAGCATCTCAGGTAAAAATCCTTCATTGCAAAAGTAATAAAAAAAAATGAGAAGTCGAGTTGACGATTCATTACTAATTAACGTGACATGATGCAGATATTTATACTACACATTACGAACACGTTAAACCGTTTCATTTCCGAAATGTTTGAAAAGTTTTCTCTTAGTTTGTTTCAGTTTATTTTTTGATGTTTTATTTGTTTAACGGCATATCAACTCCTTCTAAGTTATTTAATGCCAAAATTTTATTAATTTCTAAATGTTTGATATTTAATCAGCACTAATTATATTTGGTTTAGTTTATTTGTTTACCAACATATCAACTTAAATTCATTTATTTATGTAAAAATATTAAATTCATTTCTAAAAAGGAAGAACCTATTTCGATCAATCATTTACCAATAGTTGGATTGGGGGAGGCTCAAAAAAGCAACTTGGGTCAGGTGAAACACTGACAGGATTTGAACTCGGCTGGCCAATTCGATTTTCTAAGGTAATAACCGTTACGCTAAACAGTAACGTTGCAACTTTATCATCTAAGTTTCTAAACTTCACTTAAATTTTATATAAAATTCAGTCTCGATAATTTTTTCTAAAGATTCAGTCTTGATAATTTTTTATCATACTTCATATGTAACACTTGGTATGAATTTTATATTATTTTAATCTTATATTTAAAAAAAAAATTTTAAATTCAGTCTCGTTACTTTTTGATCATAGCTCGTATAACGAGTTTCCAAAGACGTCATATTGTTCTTACTAGTGAACACCGAGAAACACTCCATTTCGATATTTATTTATTCACTTCGCGATGTATTCAAACGAGATCTCGTGAGATCTCGTTTTGGTTCTCTTCCATGATATTTGTCCAAACGTGACACCTGCAGACTTATCGTACCCTCTCATCTTTTCTGTTTCTTGCGTTCATGTAACAATCATAACTTTTGGCAGCCATTATTTCCCTGGGGGTCTGCACAAGTTAACGGCGCAATTATGCATAGACGAACACTGTTTCAAATATTAGTCTGATGCAAAAGTATCCAGCAGGTTTCAAACAAAATATTTCGTTCATATAAAGTCATAGTATCATTATTCAATCATCAAAGTATTTTCATGTCTAGCTATGACCTTATATGGCCAACTGGCGGACTTAAAATATGCTGAATGCAGATAGATAAGATTCCCTATCAAAAAGAGATATCTTTGGTATGACACTTTCTGTGTTGAGGCTCCAGTTTTTGAGATCTGTAGCACCTTTTCATTATCTTTGCTCCAACGTCCACTCTGACCTGGAGTGGTAGAATCTGTTTGTGTCAAACAGAACTATTCGAAATTAAAAAAAAGAAACAAAATCAAAACTTAAGAAACAGCTGAACAAAAAATGCAAATATGAATGTACGATCAATGAGATTCACTAACATCTAGACATGTAATAACCCTAGACAGGTTGACATGCCGCTAAAATGATTCAATCAGTCAATTATATGATCTTATATTCTCAGCGAAAATAATGTCATCTCAGAGACAGCGAGAGAGAGGGAGAGAGAGAGAGAGAGAGAGAGAAGATAACTTTTATAATTATGTATGTACATCAAGTAATTTATGCTTAATTTAGAACCATGAGTCACCCAGAGAGAACCGAACTCATTAACAATGAACAGATTAACTAGCTCTCTTACCATTACACTACAAGAGTCACTCTGTCTGTGCATATTAGGTTGATGCTAAAGATTTTGACATTACAAATGAAAATTGTTTGTTTATATAAATTGAGGTATCAAAGTATTTTTCTTGGCTTTTAATTGATCCAAAAATCTCGTAATTATTATTTGGCAAATCGAATTTTTGTCGATAAAAATAATATAATTTTAATTTGACCTTGCGCAGTGTAAATAAATCTTAGAGAATAAAAATTCATGGCATTATAATCATTTGATGTTACGCTGTATGAATCAAATCTTAGTCAACAAAAATCATATGAAGATCATATAATCGTATAAAAATTCATATAATTATTTGGTTAGACGATGTGTAAATCAAATCATAGTGATTATAAATCAAATAATTATAATTTGATCTTGTGCTTCATGACTCAAATAGGAGTTTATAAATATCATGTCATTAAGAATTGATCTGGTTTTGTGTGAATCAAATCTTACACAATAAAAGACATGTAAATATTTTGATCTTCTGCTGTGTGAATCGGAGTGATTCAAATCCTTGTAATTATTATTGGATATAGTACCGTATGAATCAAATCTTATGCATAAAAATCTATCAACTGATATGGCGCTTCGCAAATCAAATTTTGGCCAATAAAAATTATGTTCTTATAATCATTTGATCTTTTGTGAAGTAAATTTTTCTTAGTACAAATCATGTAATTATAATCATTTGATCTTGTGCTGTGTGAAGCAAACTTTTTTAATATAAATTATGTAATTGTAAATTGAATTACTATCACCAGAAAATTCTGCGAACACTTGCGCACGACATACGGAAACACTGGACAGCGGTTTCGACCTTATTATGTCTCATCAGCAGTTTATACCGTGATCTCTACCACTAGAGATCGAACCAGCGACCACAGAGCCGAAACTCTACCACTGAGCCACCAAATCCTCATCGTACACTAGTGACGCCAAATTAACTAGTCATGGTAATTGCGCGGCTAATTTACCACGGTATTTGATCTTGTCCTGTGTGAATCAAAGCTTTTCAATAAAAATCATGTAATTATGATTTGATCTTGTGCTGTGTAAATCAAATCTTAGCCAATAAAACTTATGCAAATGATGTGCTGTGTAAAGATAATTTTAGTCAATAAAAATCATGTAATAATAATTATCTGATCTTGAACCGTGTGAATCAAATCTTAAACAATAACAATCATCTAATTTTAATCATCTGATCTTGATCTGTGTGAATCAAATTTTAGTCAATAAAAATAATTCAATACAGATTTCAAATACAGAATCAAATATTAGTCAATAGATATAAAGTAATTATAATTTGATCTTGTGCTGTGTGAATCAAATCTTAATCAATGAAAATCATCTAATTATAATTATTTGATCTTCTGCTTTGTGGATCAAATCTTTGTCAATGAAAATTAAGTAATTTTAATTATTTGCTCTGATGCTGTATGGATCAAATCTTAGTCAACAAAATTGATTTAATCATAATTTGATCTTGTGTTGTGAGAATCAAATCTTAGTTTATAAAATTAATGTTATTTTTATTTGATTTTGTACTGTTTGAATAAAATCTTACTGAAAGAATATCATTTGATTATTATCATATGATCTTGGGCTGTGTGAATTTATTCTTAGTGAATTAAACTCATTTAATGATACATGGTACATTCAATAAGTTTCCAGACTTTTTTTGTCCAGGTATTTAAAATTGTCTTAGACTCTTGAAAATTCAGTATCTTATTGCTATATATCTTATGAGATGACTGACCAATTTTTATGATTTCAGCTTCAAATGAACAGCTACTGCAGCAATTGGAATACACCCAACTAAAGCCTGATTGTCACAGCTGGTGAATTTCAAAAGTGCAATCTGGACGTGAAGACACTTTAGAGGAACGATATGCAATAAAACTCTATTTTAAACTTGGAAAAATTCCACAGAAACGTATGGAATGCTTCAGACTGCTTTTGGAGCATCTTGCATGAATCGAGCATCAGTTTTTGAGTAGCATAAGAGATTCAAGGAAGGCAGGTAGTCTGTGAGTGATGATGAGACATGTGAGAGGAGTAAGGAAGTCAATAACACCAGAGTTGATTGGCCAAAGGGTTTGGGTTAGGGTTAGGGTTACTATGTTGAAGTTTTAAGGGAGTTCAGCTAGAGATTCCGTCGGAAGAGGCCAGCACTCTTCAAATCGGCACAGTAGCATTTCCACCAGGACAATGCACCAGTCCACAACTCCATCCTTGTCACAGACTATTTGACAAAGATGGGCATCAAGACAGTTCCTCAGCCTCCCTATAGTCCAGACCTTGCTCCCTGTGACTTTTGGTTATTCCCTAAGCTCACTGGCTGTCGTTTTGAGACAATTGAGGATATGAAAGATGCTGTGACGAAGGTCATTGACACGCTCACACAAGAGAACTTCCATGAGGCCTTCCAGAAGTTGTTGGAACGGTACAACAAGTGCATTGCAGCCGGAGGAGATTACTTCGAAGGGGACTAGAGTTTCATGTGTGTACTATCAATAAAAGTGGCCATACAAAAAAGGCTGGAAACTTATTTAATGATCCTCGTAATTAGTTGATCTTGTGTTTAAAACTGACTTTTTAACACATCCTGCCCGAGTCGGAATGTAAATACATAATTGAAACTATACAATTCTTCGAAATATTCTAAACCATAAAACGGTGTAAAAATTATTAGTATTAGATAGGAATACTAGAAGCCATATAAATACAGCACTGTGGGAGTGTATGTGAGTGGTGAGGGGTCGATGGCTTAATTTTTTGTCTGCGGATATAATGTCATTGGAAGTCGCTAAAATACAGTGATAAATGAATAAAGACAATAATTTTTTTTAAATATCTTTATCTAAAACATGCTTTTGCATTAAAATATAGAAAAATATTACTGGTTAGCATAAAATATATCCTATCCAGTGGTGTTGGTTTAGTTTCCAGCAAAACAGTTGGCTTTATTTTTGATTCGCCATTCGTATTATTATTACAATTATTGCTTTACTCTTTGCGAGCTTTTCTCATCAGCGCGTTAGCTTTTCGTCTTTCAGTCTGAATGACAACAAGTCTCTTTAGGTCTCTTGAACTCTTCAGATTACTTTAGCTGATCTCAGGATCAAACACAAAATAGCATAGTGAAAATAAAACCTAGGAGGATGGTAGCTATATTTAATGGCAGCCCGAACGCAACAATCATCTCCAGCTACAGCCCTACTAATGTTAGTGAAAGAACTGATCTCATCGCCTTCTATAATGAGCTATCCTCCCTTGTTCGTAGCATCCCCAAACACAACGTTCTTGTCATCGGTGGAGACATGAATTCCCAAATTGGTAAAAACGTGAACCACAAAGTCAGCTTACACAACTCGTCAAACAGAAATGGGGAACATCTAACAGATTTCATCCTAGAAAATAGATTTACACGCCTCAATACAAACTTTCAGAAAAGGGAGGGGAAACTATGGACCTACACCTACGCAAATAATACTAAAGCACAGATAGACAACGTCTTTCAAAATAAGAAATGGAATAATAGTGCATTGAATTGAGAAGCATATTCCTCTTTCGAGGGTGTATCCTCCAATCACCGAATTGTCATGGCATAGATACGACTGAGCCTACAAAGGATATGGCCCGAACAACAACCACTGTACACTATTACTGGTCCCTTCTTATCAACAGGGATATTAGAAATAAATAAGCGTTAATATTAAGAAACAAATTCGATGCACTACAGGAGAAGACAGAAACACATACTCCGAAGGACGAATATGAGAATTTCGTCAATGCACATTTAGAAGCGGTAGCAGAATGAATACTTACTAAACAAAGAGCTAAACCAAGAGTCCCATGGGAGACATTAGCGGTTAGAAAAAAGCGGACGGACGTGAAAACTGCTTCCAAATGCAATAGGAAAAACCCAACCAATATCAATGCCCTGAAACTTATAAAGGCACAAAATGAATTAGCCAACATATACCTAAAAGAACAAACAGAATACATACAAAATTTGGTCAATAAGATGAGAGACTTGGTTGAAGATATACAATCAAGGATAGCACGGCAAACGGTAAACGAAGTAAGCAGAAGGAAGAGTACTGCGAAAGCTAGACTGAAAGCTACCAGCCAACAAGAACAAATATAACTATGAAAATAACACTTCGAGAATTTATTCGGAAACCCTCCGAAAGTTACACATGAACCAATCACGAGAATTATTTGTAAACAATTAGACATCAAACTTGGACAGTTTACACAAGAAGAACTCGACTCAGTACTAAGAAAAATTAAAAATAGAAAAGTAGCAGGGCTTGATGAAATATCCCCAGAAGTATGGAAGACCAGGCAATTCGATAACATACTGCTTCGACACTGTAATGCCGTAAATAATCAAAACACAATTGACAGATGGACAAAACGATGCATCCTCCTCTTCCCAAAGGAGGGCAACCTCGGATTAGCCAAGAACTACCAAGGTATAACACTTACATCCATAGCGACCAAGATATACAATGCCCTACTACGCAACCACATAGAACCCAAAATTGAGAAGATACCAAGGAAGAACCAAAATGGCTTTCGAGAAAATCGATCCATGACATCACAAATTTTGACTATCCGTCAAATTCCTGAACGTGTACGTGCAAAAAAACTAGAGGCAACAATATCATTTGTCTATTTCTCCAAGTCCTTTGACTCCATACTCAGAGGGAAGATGGAGCAAATACTAATCGCCTACGGCCTACCCAAAGTAACCGTCGCAGCGTAATGATGCTATATAGAAACAAGAAAGTAAAAGTCCGCTCCCAAGACACAGACTACTTCGACATCGTAGCAGGTGAGCTGCAAGGAGACACAAAAGCCCCATAACTCTTTATCATAGTTTGGAACGAGCAGCTGCTAGGCTTCCATGTCAACGCATACAAGACGGAATACATGTGCTTTAATCAATGAGGTGACATCTCCACACTAAACGGAGCATGGACAGCTATCGATAGGCTATCGATCATATGGAAGTCAGACCTGACCGATAAAATAAAACGCAGTTTTTTCCAAGTAGCAGTTGTATCAGTACTGCTGTATGGATGCACTACATGGACGCTAGCTAAACTTACGGAGAAAAAGCTTGACGACAATTACACAAGAAGGCTGTGACCATTATTGAACAAGTCCTGGTGACAGCACCCTGCAAAGCAGCAGATGAACGGCCACTTACCACCTATCACGAAAACTATCGAAGTTAGACGAACCAGACATGCAGAACACTGCTGGAGAAGTAGGAACGAACTCATAAGTGACATACTCCTGTGGACCTCTTCACATGGACGAGGAAAGGCAGAAGGACTAGCTAGAACCTATTTACAGCAGCTCTGTACCGATACAGTATGTAGTCTTGAAGGCCTACCAGAAGCGATGGACGATAGAGAAGGACCAGGGCGAGGGCCAGGGAGATCCGCGCTGGCGGCACAACATGATGATAATGATGATGTTTATTATTATCATTATTATTATTAGTAGTAGTTTTTTGGTCATTTGAGATTTTTTCACCCCAGCGTTTGCTGATCGTTTTCCACCGGAGTCTGAGTGACTGCAAATCTCTTCGAGTCTCCAGGACTCTTCTTAGTATGCTGACCGATCTCAACAATGCTGTAGTTTGAATGGTCTCCACTTGTCCTGTTATTTTCAAGTCCTCCAGTCCGTATTTCAATCCTTTAGTGACTTTTACGAGCGCGCCAATCACAATTGGTATAAACATCACTTTCGTGTTCCATAGTTTTTTTTCGGTTCTCTAGTAAGGTCTACGTATTTATCTCTCTTTTCGCTTTCTTTCAGTTTTACCCTGTGGTCAGCCAGAATGGTAAAGTTCACTATTTGATACGTTCATTTTTTTGTTGACTATCTCTAGGTCTGGTCGTCTGGCCGAGATTCGGTTATCCGTTTGTATCTCAAAATGCCAGAGAATTTTGAGCGTCTGATTTTCTAGGACGAATTCTGGGTTGTGCACATACCAATTGTTCGTATGGTCAAATTTAAACTTCTTGCACAATTCATAATGGATCATCTTCCTCACCCAGTCGTGTCTTGTCTTATACTCTTTTTGCGATAATTTATTGCATTCGTTTATTGATCGTTTCGTCTCCGTCACAATATCATCAACATCTACTATTTTGTTGCATCTTGTCAATTCTTGCTTTGACATAATCCTTATGGCTTTGTTTTGTGCTGCTTTCAGAAGAGATCCAGTTTCTCTCTTAAGGTTTCCTTTTCTTTGGCACGTCCAAGTTTTCTCGTGTGAGATTTCGCTTGTTTGTCGCTTGAAATGTCCATACTGTTGCATTTCTCCCATTTGTCTGGTTTATTTTGCTCAGTTAATGCTAGTGTTGTCTGTATTGTTTCTAGTGGCTGTAATCAGTCTTCCCTAGATGCATCGACACTCTTTTGAATGCTGGTAAGACCTCTTCCTTCTTTTCTTGACACATAGAGTTTGTCTACATCATCTCTGGGATGTAATGCCTTATGCATCATCATGAGTTTTTTGTTCTCTGGTCCATTTGTTGAAGTTCTTTTCTAGTCCACTTTAAGATTGGTCCCGAGTATCTTCAGAGAGGGACAGACCAGATGTTTATCCTTTAGATGACATTTCTGCTACATAGTTTGATTTTTAGTTGCTATCTCTTTCTTCCGTGGTATTCTTTTTAATTTTTTCTTTCATCTCCACTTCTTTGATAGTGTCCGTTTCCAATATTCCCAAATATTTGCAAGTTCCCTTTTCTCCGAGCATTCTGATTTTTTCTTGATTTGGTTTAGTTTATTTATTAATTTCTTGTTGTAATTAAATTGATAAACTAAACTGGAATAACAAAGACAACTTAAAGCACACATGTAGTTGTAAAATGCAAAATGAATGTCCCGTAGAAAAAAAATGTAACCTTGATAATATTGTGTATAAGGCCAACATTTCAGCAAAAGAAAATGATAATATTGATAAGGCTAACATAGGTATAACAAGCTTAACCTGGAAATTTAGATATTATAACCATCTGCAGTCATTTAGGAATCCAACATTAAGAAATCAAACTGCCCAATCTAAGTATTACTGGGATCTAATAGAACAAGGACGAACACCTGTTATAAATTGGAAAATAATTAAAAGATTCTCCTCGACAAATAGTTTACATGTTAAGTGTAATTAATGCGTAGAAGAGAAAATATGTATATCAAAATTTCTAAATAAAGATTTACTCAATTCTCGAAAAGAAATGATTGCAGCATGTAGATATAGAGCCAAGTTCTTAGTAGCATTTAACTTGATGGATTTTTAGAATTATGGATTTAAGTAAATAAAGTAAAAGTAAAGTTGTCTCCCTTTAGTCGCGGGCGACCAGAAGGCTCCTTTTTCAGTAGCTACTACACTGAGGTGTAGGGGAAGGTGCTACTCCTTTCTTTGGATTGCTTCACTCTACCCTTGATACTTACCTTGTATTGCTGAGTGTTGAGCAAGGAGGTATCAAGTACAATTTTTAAAGTCTTTGGTATGACGTGACCTCGGATTGAACCCAAGTCTCCCTGACCATTGGCGAATACTCGGCCCACTAGGCCAATGAACGGGTTACTTATGTACTTAAAAACCTTTAATTAAGTGATTATATATTCTTAATTCTATATATTAATATATTAATCGATAATTCTTTACAAATAGAATATTGAATAAATCAATTGAATAATTTTCTAATATAAAATACAATTGAAATGAATTGATAAAATATATAAACATATTTTCTAAATAAGATAAAATAGGAAAAATAATAAAAAATGATAAAAAAAAGATTAAATAATAGGACTTTTAATGAGTGTGAAGGATTTTTTTTTTTTTGGTGGGGGTACACCGCTTTTTACTAGAGATAATCACAAACTTAAGAATCGAACATTAAAATATTTTATTTTATTTTTTATTTTTATATTTTTATTTCTTTTAAATTATTAGTTACATTGACATATCCTTTACAGATTAATTCTTTACTCATTATAATTACTTAACGTTAGATATGTAAATTATTTATTAATTATGTTTCTTATGATTGGCTTAAATTTTGATTACCAAATTTTCTTAATATAAATAACTTAAATTCTTACAATGTTTTGAACGACAAAAATTAAGTTTTACAATTTAATTATTTTTCTTTATATTTTTTTATATTGATAAAAAATAATAGTCTCAATAAAAGTAGAGTATAAACTTTATCAATAGATTTTTTTAAAAAGTCGCGTATTAAGAAATATTTGTTCTGGGATTGGTTTTTCAATCTTCTAATGTTCCGTAAAATGTAAATTAGGGATAATGGTTTATATATATATATATATATATATATATATATATATATATATATATATATATATATATTTCAAATCCTAGACGAGACTGTTTTCATTTCACTTATCGCTAACATTGAGAAAGGATTGAGTTCAAATATTATCATTCGAGCTATAAGTAAATAGTAGGGCAGACTAAGCTTTTTAATCTTGGTAGGGCAAGTGGTCTAAGGGAAGGAAAACTCTGAATTCAGACCTGTCAATCTCCATTAATATATTAACCTTATGTCTCATCCTGCTCGGCGGAGGAGTATATATATATATATATATATATATATATATATATATATATATATATATATATATATATATATATATATATATATATATATGATTTGCTATTAAGTAAACCACAAGTATTAATATACCATAAAATTTCAATCAACCATTAAGTTTTTCTTTCCGTTCTCCACACAACCGAATCTTACTATTCTGTTGTGTGTCATTATTATTTTTAGACCTGGTGTTGAATAAATGAAACCTTAGTCAATACAAAATATCCAGGTTTTTATTATTCACCGTTTTGCTGTACGAAGCAGAGCTAAGTGTCATCACCCCTTTCCCCTTATTTTCTCCCTCTTGCATCCTTTGAACCTAATCATTTGGTACGAATTCTGGTTTTTGAAAGTTTAAAAAAAAATAAATCAACCAAGAGTAGAAGCACGACGTTTTTGGCGTGGATTAGAATACACAGACCGTGTCCTCTTAAAAGGTTTAGTCCCCCTAAAAGATAGGGTGCCCTGGGCATGGCACTAAATCAATATCGGTTCCTGTCTCCTTTTTCTTTTTCTAAAAATATTAAATTATAGCCGGTACATTACATATAGGTTTCCAGTCGAGTGACCATTTTTGTTTTAGTAATAAAATACACAATTCTCAAAACCAAAAAGACTTTTCATTTCTCCCCCCCCCAAAAAAAAAAACAAGAAAGCGATTTACTCAGTTGTCATCAATAATCACCTCGGCACAAATTCTTTTGAAATTAGAAATTACGTGCAACGTGTTTAACGGTTATCGTCAAATGAAATGAACCAGGCGACCTACGTTCAAATCGTGGAGAAAGTTGTCATTTCACAGAGCGCCGCTCGACATGAGAAATGGACGAATTCAACAATTCAAACACCCACAGCTATGGAAACTGGTCTTAGAGAAAGATAAAAATTGAAATAGAACTGATTGTTCTCCGCTTCGAAATTGCATTTCTTTACAAATAATTAAATGGCATTAAGTAACAAATGATAATTATATTCATTGGTGAATAAGGAAAACTTCAAGTAACAAAGGCAGATACAAATAATCTGCATAAAGTTGAAGAATATCAAGTATTCCTATCTAATACAAATAATTTGTCCACAGTTAAAGAATATCAAGTATTCCTATCTAATACAAATAATTTGTCCATAGTTAAAGAATATCAAGTATTCCTATCTAATACAAATAATTTGTCCACAGTTAAAGAATATCAAGTATTCCTATCTAATACAAATAATTTGTCCACAGTTAAAGAATATCAAGTATTCCTATCTAATACAAATAATTCGCTCACTTTTAGAAGGTATTAAATCTTATGAAGTACATATAATTTGCCCACAGTTACGGAGTCTTTCTATCAAATATTAATAATTTGTACACTGTCATTAGGTATCAGGTATTCCTAGCTAATACAAATAATTTATTCATATTTAAAGGTTATCAATTCTTCTGATATAATATAAATAATTTGTACAGATAGAATATCAGTTCTTCTATCTAATAGAAATGTTTGTACAGATTTTTGGTTTTTTAGTCTAATATTAATAATTTGTACACTGTCATCGGATATCAAGTATATTTATGTAAGACAAATAATTTGCACGCAGTTATAAGGTAGCAATTCTTCCTAATACAAATGATTTTCAGAGTCATAGGGTATTAGATATTTATAATACAAATAATTTGTCCACATTTATAGAGTATTAAGTATTTCTATCTAATACAAATAATTTGCCCAGTTTTAGGGTCTCAAGTTTTCTTATCAAATGCAAATAATTTCCACACAGTTATAGGGAATCAAGTGTTCCTATCTAATACAAATAATTTGTTTACAGTTATAGGGTATCAATTCTTCATATCTAATACAAATAATCTGCAAAATGTTATAGAGTATCAAATCTTCCTATCTAATAGAAATAATTCACACAATATGATAGGTTATCCATATTTACCAACCCCTCTGCTTGAGCAGGATATGACACAAGGTCAATTTTTAAGCGGAATTCAGAGTTTTCCTTTTCCTAGACTAGTTGCCTCACCAAGGCTGAAGAACCCAGTCTGCCCTATTATTTACCCATAGCTGGAGGGAGAATAATTAGATTCATACCTTTCCTAAGTGTATTAGTGCTATGTGAAATACAATCAGCCTCGTCCACGATTTGAACACGTATCGCCATGTCCATTTCCTACGACGATAACCATTACACCACGGGCACTTCCACAATATTATAGGTTATCAACTATCCTATGTAATTCAAATTTTCAAAAAGATTTATTTGACCTATAGATAGGGCTCTAACAGATATTATCACTCCCAGTTGAGTGGACCTGGGTGTAATGTCCACGAAGATGTACTCTCGTTGGGTAAATACATACACACGTATGAGTTCTATCTTGAAAATTGTGATTTCTAGTCAGTTAATTTTCGGCGCGTCAACTTTTGGCTGTTTCATGTTGAAGTCAGTTAAAAATTGTCTACAAAAATATATTTTTGACATAATTTTTAACACGTAAACACTTTATACTTCGTCGCAATATCAATGCTTTAAGAGCCAATGTATATATTTATCCAACCCCTTCACCAACAGTGGAGTACAGCTGGTTTAAATTCAAAGGTTTTTTCCTACTTTCAAATTGGTTGCCTTAGGGTTAAAACGTACATTTTGCCTTACTATTTATCCATAATTGAGAGAGAGAGAGAGAGAGAGAGAGAGAGAGAGATAGGGGGAGAGAGAGATAGGAGGGGGAGAGAGATAGGAGGGGGAGAGAGAGATAGGGAGAGAGAGATGGGGGGAGAGAGATAGGGAGGGAGAGAGAATAATATCTACCCAAAGGGCATTAGCCTAAAAGTGAAACACAAACAGCTCCAGCCGAGATTTGAACTTGGCTCACTGAGGACAGTTCCTCCAACGATAACTGTTACACATTTGAAGAGCCAATCTATTTATAAAGTTCACTATTATTTTGAACAGGTAAACATTTGATTCTTGATTGCAATATTTTAAAGAACCAATGTATCACAGTAGTTAAGGTCATTTTAAAGAAAAACAAATATTTCGCCCGATGAAACATAAACAGGTTTGAGTGGACCTGGTAGTAATGGCAACAAAGGAGTGACTGCACACTTCCAAGTGCTCTAGAAGTGTTGCCTCACAACTAAATGCGATTTAGCATCACATACAGAACACTCATTTTCGGTGTGGGTCTTATCCCGTGGCAAGGAATGCGCTTGAGGCCTGGCAGTCAGCGTGTAGACTATAGGAATGTTGGTGTAAATATTTTCTTTTCCAATTAACGTAATTACAAAACTCTAGAGCAATTGGCAAAAGCAAGAATCTAAGTCTTATTCCCTGAAGTATTAAATATAGTTACTTAAAGCAATAATAATTTACTAAGGATCATTATAATCATTAATTAATTTAAACCGTATAACTATGTGTAGATAAATTATTATTAAACCGAAATAGTTTCTTAAAACCGTACTATTGTGTATGACTTAATCCTTGAAATCCCATTATAATTAGTATTAAAAGAAATATTTGAAATCATACGACAATGTGGAAGTTATTTGTATTAAATAGGCAGATTTGTGCAAAGTTTTCTTAAGGATCAACAACACAAAAATGTAAATATGAACGTAGGCGATTCTCTAACCTTTAGGTAAAAAATAACCTCGGATTGGTTGACAGGCCACTAGAATAAATAAGCCAATCATAAAATTCATTAGTAATTGCATAGATGGTATCTGATTCAGATCTAACTCCGAGATCTGGTGATAAAAAAAATATAGCGTTGAAAATTAGATTTAATAATTTAATTAGATGTTTAGCTATTTGAAAAAAAAAATTTGCTTGATTGATTTAATTTAACGGCATGTCAACCTGTTATACCGTGGGGGTTAGGGAATCACATTCATTGTACTTCTGTTTTTATATTTTTGTGTTGTTGTTTCTTAATAATTTTTTGTGCAAACGGTCTTATCGAAAAGGAATAATTCTTAAACTGATTTATTTGATCCATAAATGAAACCCTAAAAGGGACTACCAGTGCGGGTCAGAGTGGACTTGGGAGTAATGGCAATAAAGAAGTACTCGACAATCTTCGGTTCTCCATAACTGGTGCCTGACCATTTGATACAGTTTACTTTTATACTTTGGACACACCCCTTTTTGTTGGTGGGGGTCTTACCTCTCTGCAGGAGATACAGCCAATGTATTAAAATCTCCTGTGACATTACGTAGGAAAAAATACAATTTTACACCGACTAAAACAAATGTTTAAATACTTTAAATGGACACAGAAATAGTTAAAGTATTTCGTTAGAATAATGATAAAGGGATATATATATATATATATATATATATATATATATATATATATATATATATATGAGAGTATGAGGGGAACGAGATGTAAGAAAGAATTTATTCTTTTGAAAAAAAATATAACGTGACAGGCGTTTTTCCGTTTGAGTAGAGAAAAAGAATTTTGTTTTTAATAAAGAAAAGATTGAATTTCGTTAAGACGAAGAGAGAGAGAGAGAGAGAGAGAGAGAGAGAGAGAGAGAGAGAGAGAGAGAGAGAGAGAGAGAGAGTTGCCCTAGAACCGAGACCGGGAAAATATTTGAGTTAAATAAAAAAAAAATGATTGAAAACCCGCCTTAGAAGAGGGATTTTAAGCTAGTCCCAACGGAAGGCATGAATCGGTCCTTTGATTCCAATAAAAGTTCACGGATTTGAATCATCTGTTCATTGAAACCCCTTATTTGAATATCATAACGAATACGAACACTTGTCACACTCTGCTTTGTTGAGAGGGACATAGAATATACATACTGTGTCCTCTGTAAAGGGTTAAGACCTCTAAAAAGGGGTACCGTGAGGATGACACAAAACTACATCTGAGGGTGAGGCTCCAGTTCTGAAGCTCTGGAGAGCATGAATCTCCCTTTCACTGCCATTACTCCCAGATTTACTCTGACCCACAGAGATAGTACATGATAAGTTCGTATCTATCGATCAAATTATTTTTTATTAAATAGGAATACTTGATACTATTTTAAGTGTATTTGTTTTAAGAAGAGTTAGTTGAAGCTTGAATTGTTTACTAAATATTATCATTATTAGCAACTTGAATCCATGTAATTGCTGGAAAATTATTGGTGTTTAATAAGAATACTTGAAATCATGTAACTGTGTGCAAACAATGATTATTATTAAATAAGTGATGGTGGTTAAAATATTTGAACATAAATTATTAGTATTAGATAAGAATATGGACTTACCAACCTTTCTAGACAAGCAGAATGTGACACAAGGTAAAATTTTAAGCAGATTTTAACGGGTTTGAATTCAGAGTTTTCCTTCTCCTAGACCGGTTATCCTACTAAGATTAAAGAACCAGTCTGATCAACTATTAACCCATAGCTGGAGGAAGAACAGTTGGATTAATACTTTTCTCAAAAGTTTAGCGCTATGTGAAATGCCAACAGCCTCGTCTAGGATTTGAACTCGTGTGGTCGGGTCCATTTTCTTCGACGATAATCATTTCACTACGAGCGCCACAACAGAAAGCAATACTTGAAATAATACAAATGTTTTGATATAATCGATATTAACACTCGAAATTTTTATTAGGAACATTTGATATCATATAACTGAACAAACAAAGGATTACAGTCGGGTTCACTCAGAGCCGGAGTGGTAGTACCGACTAGGATCCCATCTGAGGGTCCAATTGAACTGCTTGGAAATTTTAAGCATTTGTTTGAATGCTTAAAACTATGTAATCGTTTATAAATCATTTGTATAAAGAATAGTTACCTGAACATATAATTGTGTACAAAGACTTACTATTGGTTACTTGAAACCATGTGCAAAGGACTATCATAGAAATATGGACTCAAAAACATCAAATTATTTGTATTAGATACAAATAATTGAAACCAAACAACTGTCTGCAAATTATTTTTATTGGATTTGAATACTTGTCATCAGATAACCGTGTGAACACCCCCCATAACAAATGATTTTAAATAACAATACAAAAAATATGACATGCCATTAAAATCAATCAATCAGTCAATCAACCTAGTGACTCTATAAGCTTTTCTGTTGCTGGTTGTACATATTTAAATTCACTAATGCAGATGTATGCATCCTTTCATCCATCTATCTATCTATCGGATTTTGATTGTATACTGCGTTGCAGTGTCGGAGCAGTATGTCATCGAATTGTCTGGTCTTCCATACTTCCGGGGGAATTTCGTCCAGCCCTGCAGCTTTCCTATTTTTAATTTTTCTGAGAACCAAGTCGAGTTCTTCTTGTGTGAACGGTCCTAGTTTAAAGTCTAATTGTTTGCTAATTATTCTGGTGATTGGTTCATGTGTTATTTTCGGTGGGTTTCCTAGTAAGTTTTCGAAGTGCTGTTTCCACAGTTTTATTCTTTCTTGTTGGTTTGCTGCTTTCAGTTTTGCTTTGGCTGTGTTCTTTCTTCTACTCACTTCGTTTATTGTTTGCCAGGCTATCCTAGATTGTCTATCTTCCACCGAGTCTCTAATCTTATCTATCTGATTTTGAATGTATTCTGTCTGTTCCTTTATATATACGCCTGCTAATTGATATTGTGCCGTTTTTAGTTTTAAGGCATTTGTGTTTGTTGGGTTTTTTCGATAGTTTTGGAGGCTGTTTTCACTAGTGCACGTTTTTCTCTCACCGCTAATGTTTCCCAAGGGACTCTATATTTAGTTTTGAGTTTTGTTGGAATGTATTTCGCTGCTGCCTCGAGGTGTGCATTGACGAAATTTTCATATTCGTCGTTTGGTGTACTTTTTTCCGTCTTTTCTTGTAGTGTTTCGAATCTGTTAGATAGATAGATGGATGAAAGGATGCATACTCCCCTTCCCTAAAAAGGGGGACCTCGGATTAGCCAAAAACTACCGAGGCATAACACTTACATCCATAGCAGCCAAAATCTACAATGCCCTACTACGAAACTGCATAGAACCCAAAATCGACAACATACTTAGAAAAAACCAAAATGGCTTCCGAAGAAATAGATCCACGACCTCACAAATACTAACCATCCGTAGAATCCTTGAAGGTGTACGGGCAAAAAACCTACAAGCCGCATTAATATTTGTTGACTTTACCAAGGCTTTCGACTCCATTCACAGAGGAAAGATGGAACAAATCCTACTAGCGTACGGCATACCAAAAGAATCCGTAGCGGCAATAACGATTCTCTATAGAAACACTAAAGTAAAAGTACGATCACCAGATGGAGACACAGAATACTTCGACATTGTAGCAGGAGTACTACAAGGGGACACGCTGGCTCCGTACCTCTTTATCATTTGTCTAGACTACGTACTTAGAACATCGATTGACAAAATCAAAGAAAATGGCTTCGAGCTGACGAAGAAAAGAAGCAGAAGGTACCCCGCAACAACAATTACCGACGCCGACTACGCCGATGACAGAGCGATACTGGCAAATACACCTGTCCAAGCCGAAACACTACTGCATAGTTTGGAACGAGCAGCAGCAAACATAGGCCTCTATGTTAATGCACAGAAAACGGAATATATGTGCTATAACCAAACGGGGGACATCTCCACTCTAGAGGGAACCCCTCTTAAACTAGTAGACAAATTCACTTACCTAGAAAGCAGCGTCGAATCAACCGAAAAGGACATCGAAACGAGGTTAGTGAAAGCATGGACAGCTATCAATAGGTTATCGACTATTTGGAAATCAGACCTAACCGATAAAATGAAACGCAGTTTCTTCCAGGCAGCGGTCACATCGATACTGCTATATGGCAGCACTACATGGACGCTAACAAAACGGCTGGAGAAGAAGCTAGACGGCAATTACACAAGAATGCTACGTGCAATCTTAAACAAGTCCTGGCGGCAACACCCCACAAGACACCAACTGTACGGCCACCTACCCCCTATCACGAAAACTATTCAAGTTAGACGAGCCAGACATGCAGGACACTGCTGGAGAAGCAGGGACGCGCTCATAAGAGATGTACTCTTATGGACCCCCACACATGGCCGTGCAAAAGCAGGACGACCAGCACGAACATACATTCAGCAGCTATGTGAGGATACGGGATGTTGTCCTGAAGACCTACCTAGGGCGATGAACGATAGGGAGGAGTGGCGATAGAGGGTCAGGGATATCCGTGCTACCAGCGCGATATGATGATGATGATGATGAATGCAGATGTAAATACGGACGTATCTCTATAAAGGTGTATGCGTATATATGTACATGTGTGAGTGCCTATGCGTATAGATGTACACATATCTATGTGTGTATGTGTCTATATATATTCATGTATGTGTGTGTATTAAATGAGTAGCTAAATAGATTGAGTCAGCAAATTTTAAAAGATAATAAAACAGAGAGGAATTTCTCAATGTTAATGAAAAGGTTATTTTTTAATGTTTACGGTCAAAAATCAACAGCCAGGAATCTCTTTTTTATTGCTTTTTAGTACTTATTGGTTGAAGCCGTAAAAGTGGTTTTCTTTTCCGGAAGTCTAAACCGCATATATTCAATGAAAAATTTTGATTATAGACTAGTAGGAGGTAGTATGTCTCTAAGGTAGGATAATGTAGCTACAGAGTCAACAGCACTTGGTGTCAGTCAGTTTCTCGCCAGTGCAATTATCGCGCCAAATTTTTACATATAAGGGAACTTTTTGGAAAAGAGTAAGATAATAATAATAATAATATATATATATATATATATATAAAGAGTGGGTGGAGAAAAAGAATAATTTTCCTGACGAAAGAGTATTTTATTCTAATGTAGAACAAAAAACTTATTGATAGGAATAGTTACTATCATAATGGTTCGAGTGTTCGCTAATGCCTCGCAAGAACAAGGTTCAATCCCAGGTCGAGTCTTACCAAAGACTAAAAAATGGTACTTGATGCAGCCTTTTCTTTTTAATTCTCAGCATTATAAGATCAGGATGAAAGGTAAAGTGGAGCAATCCAGGGAATGGAGTAGCTCCCTCCATTACACCTCGGTGCAGTAGCTATTGAAGAGGGAGCCTTCGGGTTGCCCTCAGGTCGTATCTTTACTTACTTTAAACGATTTAACGAATAGGTTGAATTGTTGGTTCGTTGATGTTTAGTTTGTTTGTTTGTGTTTTATGGCATATCAACCTTTGTAGGTTATTTAATGCCAAGTTCATTTTTATACAAATAAACAGTTCTATTTCAAACATTTCAGTTTAGCGTAAGTACAGTTTCAATGTCAAAACAGTTCTATTTCAAACAAATCAGTTTAGCATCCAAATTTTTTTTCTTTTCAAGCAATTCAGTTTAGCATAAATACACAGTTTTCTGGAAGCGATGGCAATTAAGGGGTACTCCACATTTCCCAAAGCTTCAGTATTGCTGGAACCTCACTCTCAGATTGTTTTGTGTCATATCTAGGACATTCGTTGGTGTGGGGATACCCCTCTGCAGAGAAGCAGTCGGTGTATTCTACTGTCCCAGCCGACTGGGCATTTGACGTTTAGTGGCATATTAACCGCTGTGGAGTATTTCATACCAAATCTTGTTTTTCTTAATATAAATAATTTCTTAGCTAATAGATTGTCGGTAAATATTTCTGTTAGAGAGACGGATTTAAATTTGTGGAGAATTTTGCTTCACAGACAGACATATGCCTTGTAAAAGATGTTGTTTTGTTGATGTATTTTATATCTTTTTATACATATCAACTCATTTCAGCTTTGCAATTATTCTGTCATTTTTAATATTCATATTTTCTACCTTATTGGATCGATTTTAAGTTTTGGTTTTATTGTTTTTTGATCCTTGGATGTTACATTGTTCTTATTTGTTTGGATGTTTTTATTTAATATTAGACTTCTCATTAGTTTTTTTTTTTTTTTTTTTTTTGGGTAGGGCGGATTTTGTTCTTGATGTTGAAGGGTCTCTGGATTGAAATGAGGAGTTTGATATTGTTCAGTTATTAGTTGGGTATGATTTATTTTGGATTGAGGGGAAAGTTCAAGTATGCTTGGGTCAATTCGAATGGGTTTTACTTTCATGTTTGATTCTGGAATTATTTTGAGAATTGGGAGCGAATCGGTGAT
>OY757927.1:0-380000 GCA_963585895.1 Sepioteuthis lessoniana | reverse complement strand
TTAATTTTGTGATTTGTTCAGTTATTCACTCTAATATTCAATTTATCATTTTATCGTCTTTATTATTATTATTATTATTATTATTATTATTATTATTATTATTATTATTATTATTATTATTCACTCATTAGAGCTTTTCACATCAGTTTTAGCTGATGGTCTTTCACTGGAGCTTGAGTGACAACAAGTCTCCTCAAGTCTCCAGGACCCTTCTCAGTATTCTGGCCGTTTTCAATAATGTAGTAGTTTGGATGGTCTCATCTCGTCCACCAACTTTCAAGTCCTCCAGTCCCTTTAGTAATCCTTTAGTTACTGTTCCAGACGCACCAATTACAATTGGAATAATTGTCAACTGCATGTTCCATAGTTTTTTTCACTTCCCTAACAAGGTCAAAGTACTTAACTTTCTTTTCACTTTCTTTCAGTTTTATTCTGTGGTCACCCAGGACAGCAAAGTCAACAATTTTGCAAGTTCTCTTCTTTTTGTTGATTATTATTAGGTCTGGTCTACTGGCCGAGGTTAGGTGATCTGTTATTATTATTATTATTATTATTATTATTATTATTATTATTCCTTCTTTTCTTGACACATATTGTCTCTTGGATATATCGTCATCAATGTTCTTGTTCACTGGTCCATTTGTTGAAGTTCTTCCCTCATCTATTTCAAGAACTGTCCCAAGTATCTTAGAAGGGAACAACCCATATGATGAGATTCCACCTACAGAACTTGGTTTCGTTCGTTTGAAATATTTGTTTTGGCGATTATTTTCTAATTTTTAAAATCATTTATTTATTACTTTTCTTTGGAGACATGAGTTTTCAGGTGGCTCAATAGGAATTTGTTTTCATGCCTACATATGGATATCCTAACTAAGATATACATGCCCAATCACCGATAATATATAACTTTATTTATTTATACATAATAAATATCTATTCACCTTCTCATGATAGTCTCTTTAGTTTAATGTATTTTTAAGAAATAACAATACTATTATCATATGAGACGTGAATAGAATGGAAGAAAAAGGATTAATAAATACTCAATATTCCTTGTATTAGGTAAAAAATGATTGCATGGCGTAGGAGCAGAAGTAGAGGGAAATGCAAAAATGACTATTACAAAGAATATAAATAATTTGTTATAATTTGGTTCCCTGATGTTTTGTGGGACTTGTTAACTGCACTAAATTGTTACACTGGAATAAAAAGGAAAATATTATTAATAAAATAATCTAAAGTTTTATTTCCCTAAGGAGGCAAGTCTTCCCATAATACTGAAGGAGGAAAAGTACGATTAGAAATTAAACACGGATATCAATGTATAAATGAAGAAAGAGAGAGAGAGAAAAAAAAAAGAAAAACACCTGAAATTAATTGCAATGAGACTGTCAGAAGGAGGTGAAGAGACATTTATTTTTATGTTTTATGCTTCTCTGCAGGTCAGTATTTGAGCACTTTTTTGGTTAAGAAAAAACGTTTATATAACTATTCTTTCTTTCTTTCTTTCTTTCTTTCTTTCTTTCTTTCTTTCTTTCTTTCTATATTGATTATTTTGCGAACAACAAGAGAGGTAGATGAATCTATAGTTGTCTCGGCAGATATTTCATTTGTCTGGAAATTTATTCATGAGGAAATAAAGAATGACATTTTTAGAGTAAACCATTTAGCAACTTAAGCGACGTAGCATTTTCAGTAGCGTCTCGTTGATTGATAGATGAGAACAAACATAGATAGATAGATAGATAGATAGATAGATACTAAGAAGTTGAGATAGACACATTTAAAAATCAATATGAACCGAAATAGATTAATAAATATGAACATACCCAGATAGATTGATTGATAAATACGAAAAAGTTAAGATAAATACATTGATTGATTGATGGATATAAATAGACTAGGATAGATAGATAGATAGATTTGGTAACATATATATGTAAGAAGAGTAACCTTTACTGGGTTAAATAATGAAACCTGAAGCAAAGTTAAATTTCATGATTACATGATAAAAAACCAAAAAAACCGAAGAAGCGGAAATGTTTACTTGAACTTTGCAGTTATTTCTGACTCGTCCAGCTTTAGAAATACAACCTCCACCTCACCCCGCTTGAGTCTCTTCGCTGCACTCCCGTCTCCCCTCAATTGAATTGTTGAATTGCGAAGTTTAACCTCCCAGCGACGGATATGCACAACAGTGCGCAATAAGGCAATACTTAGCGTTACTTGAAGACAGAAAAAGTTCTTTCGTTCATGCTTCAAATACGTGTCAAAATACACATAAAATAATTATGCCAGAAGCAAAAAGTAAAACACCCTTAAGCTATGCGGGCTAAATCGCCTATTAAAACAATATATCTTTTAATAGATGGAACCTCCATAGCCTCTTATTTCGTTCATTACTCTCCCTGAACGCGATTATCAAAATAGATGCAATTCAAAGAAGTAACTATTCTTATAAATCAACTATTTCCACTTCTGATTATTGAATTTAATGTAAATAATATAATAATCTACAGTAGTGAAATATATCGAGATTGCCAGCATTGAATTGGCTGCATCATTATCCCTTGCACTTCCATCTATATAGTAATTGCACTTCTTTACAACCTCAGGCCATTTCCTTGATACCACTTTTGGCGGGATTGATGAGATGGCCTTATATATATATATATGTACATGGAGAAATGGTAGATTTTGGTGGATCTGACAAGATGACAAAAAAAAATGGAAAAGTGAATAAATCAAACACTTACAACGGGTTTAGTAGTAATAGTTTGTTCTTTATTCTTCAGACTCTTCCCTGATTAAAGAACTAAATATCATTACTAAATTCGTTGTGTTTGATTTATCCACTTTTCCACACACGCACATGCACACATACACATACACATACACACACACACATACACACATATGTATATATACCTACACGATAGTCAGTCACTATATATGGGCATTTTTTTTTTAAAAAAGCAAAATAATTTTTTCAGAATTTTTTCCATAAATGCAAACTCAGACCGATTTTAAAGTGGTTTATAGTAAAAACTATGCCATCAAAATATTAGTTTCGGAGTTATTCAAAGTGGTGGCAAATCCAACTAAGTGCTGCCAGGTTTGAACAGAGGTCTGCCATCAAATCTTTGAAACAAAATAAAATTAAAAGATTAAATAAAACAAAAAAGGTCATAGCCTTCTTGGTTGGTCCAACAACTTTTCAGTACCCTTTGTAAGTTGCTGAAAAGTTGCCGGCTCTATCAAGAAACGAATGACCCTTTTTTTTTTATTGAAAAGTTCTTTTAATAGTTGGGCTGTGTGAATCTTTTTAAGAAGCTTGAGCAGCAATCTTCCAAGTGTATTGAACTGCTGGATGAATATGTAAAAAGTGAATTCGTTCCACCTGGATAGCGAGGTTAGGGGACACGGATACTACTACAAAATACCCAGCAGTCCCCGTCTCTGAAATAGGTCATGGAATTCTTTACTGTCAAACACGGCTGGACTGACATATCATTTTTTTTTTCGGAAATTGACCAAACTTTACAGATACTGAAGGGCTGGTGTAATATTAACTGCTGGAAATGTTCGCTTCTTCTTTTTTTTTTTTTTTTTTCATAACTTGTGTTACATTTTTTGTCTGTCTATTACTGTCGTATTTTTTTTGTCGTTTCCACAATTCTAAAGTCAATGGCACTCATTGTATGCGTCGGGTGTTTTTTTTATACGCATCATTATTACAATATCTGACATGACACATTTTTTTCGAGATTGACATCAACCTTCTGCTACTTTGGAAGTCGGCTCTGAGGAAAATCTGATAAAACAAACTAGGGAACTATTTATCATAGATGACCTTTGATCTTTCCGTTCACGTGGAAAAACAAATAAATAAAACCGTCATTTGATAAATAAACATATAATAAAATACATACCTAAATAATACGGAATTGTTAGTTGTAGTAACAAGACAATCGATACAGACTTCAGTGAAAAAAAACCTTCGTTAAAGCTGATTGGAAAGATTCAAAATAAGAAAAAAAATAATTATGCGCTATGCTAATAATGAAAAGCAGGAAATGATACATGAAAGAAGGAATCGAACTACCCAATCAAGAAAAAACGAGAACGATCGGAGAAAAAGAAACCTACAAATACTTAAGAATATTGGAAGCTGACACTATCAAACAAGTGGAGATGAAAGAAAAAAATTAAGAAAGAATATTTCAGAAGAACCAGGAAGCTATTCGTGACAAAATTATATAGCAGGAACTTTATCAAAGAGATAAGTACCTGGGCTGTCCCCCTCGTAAGATACTCGGGACAGTTCTTAAAATTGACCCGAGAAAAACAAAAAAACTAATGACCATGCATGAGGCCTTGCATCCTAGACAAGCTGTTGACAGGATATGTGTCTAGAAAAGGAGGAGGGAGAGAACTTGTCATCATTGAAGACAGCGTTGACGCATCAATATGACTCGAAGACAACATAGAAAAGCGCGGAGGAAGACTGATTACAGCCACCAGAAACAATACTGACAACGCGAGGATCAGCAGAACAACAATAACCAGAAATAAAAGTGGGAAGAAAAACAACTTTATGGACTTTTTAAGCGAACAACAAGCGACATCTCACAGGAGAAAATGTGGACGTGGCTAAGAAAAGGAAACCTTAAAAGAGAAACTGAATCTCTTCTAACAGCAGCCCAAAACAACGCCATAAGGACGAATCATATCAAAGCGAGAATAGATAAGACGCAACAAAACAGCCGATGTAGGTTATGGGGTGATAGAGACGAAACAATTAATCACATAATAAGCGAACGCAGCAAATTAGCACAAAAAGAGTATAAGACTAGACATGACTGGGTAGGGAAGGTGATCCACTGTCAATTGTGCAAGAAATTTAAATTTGACCATACTGCCAGATGGTATATGTACAAGCCAGAATCTGTCGTGGAGAATGAGATACACAAACTCTACTGGGATTTTGAGATGTAAACGGATCACCAAATATCGGCCAGACGACCAGATCTCATAATAATCATCAACAACAACAACAACAAAAAGAAAAGTAAAAAGAGATCTTGCAGAATTGTGGATTTTGCTGTCCCGGCTGATCACAGAGTAAAGTTGAAAGAAAGTGAAAAGAAGGATAAGTACTTGGACCTTGCTAGGGAACTGAAAAAACCTTGGAAGTGACAATTATACCAATTGTAATTGGTAAAAGAACTAGAGAACATAAAAATAAAAGGACTAGTGGAGACAATTCAAACAATATCATTGCTGAGATCGGCCAGAATACTGAGAAGAGTCCTGGAAACTTAAGGAGACTTGTTGTTACTCATACCCCAGTGAAAGACCATTAGCTAACACTGATGTGAAGAACTCTCAAAGAGTAATAATAATAATAATAATAATAATATCAAGGTGAAAATTGATCATACGCAACAGAATAGCTAGTGTATGTCATGTGGTGACAAAAATAAAACAGTTTATCACAAAATAAGTGAATGTAGCAAACTAGCACAAAAGACAAGGCACGACTGGGTAGGAAATTTGCTCCACAGAGAATTGTGCAAGAGATTAAAATCTGACCATACTACCAAATGGTATATGCTCAAACCAGAATCCATCCATCGAATACTTTATTACTTTGAGATAGAAATGGATCATCTAATCCAGGCCAGAAGGCCAAACCTTCGTGTCAACAAGAAGAGAAGGATTTGTCTTCCAGTGGATTTTGTTGTTCCAGCCGAGCACAGAGGGAAAACGAAAGAAAGCGAAAAAATAAATTCTTGGATCTTGCAAGAGAACTGAAAAAGCGGTAGAATATGAGGGTGACAGTAATGCCAGTTTTAGTTGGCGCACTTGGAACAATCTCGAAAGGTTTGAAAAAAAATGGAGGAATTAGAGATCAGATGTAGGATCGAGATCATACGGACAACAGCAATGTTAAGATCGGCTAGAATGCTCAGAAAAGACCTGGTAATTTGAGAAAACTTGCTGTCACTCAGACTCCAGTTAAAGACCACTAGCTAACACTAGAGTATAAAATTTGTATAATAATAAATGGATCACCTAATCTCGGCCAGACGACCAGACCTTATAATAATCAACAATAAAAAAAAGAGAACTTGCAAAATTGTGGACTTTGTTGTCCCGGCTTGAGTAAAGTTGAAAGAAAATGCAAAGAAAGATAAGTACCGTGACCTTGCTAGAGAATTGAAAAAACTGTGGAATATGAAAGTGATGTTTATACCAATTGTAATTAATCTTGATACAGTCACCGAAAGATTATTAAAGGAACTGGAGGATTTGGAAATAAGAAGATGAGTGGAGACCATCCAAACTATTACATTATTGAGATCGATCGGAATACTGAAAAGAATCCTGGAGACTTGAGGAGACTTGCTGTCACTCAAACTTCAGTGAAAGACTGTGAAAAATTCTCAGAATAATAATAATAATAATAATAATAATAATAAGAAGAAGAAGAAGAAGAAGAAGAAGAAGAAGAAGAAAAAGAAGAAGAATATGAAGGGAAATGAAAGAGAGTGAAAAGATAGACAAATACTTGCTTGTCAGAGCAGAAAATGTTGGGGAACATGATGCTGACGGTGATACCAATTGTAAGAGACGTACTTGGAATAGTCTTTAAAGAATGCGAAAACAGACACAACAGGATGGGGTAACAGATCCACTGGGAATTGTGCAAGAAACTGAAATTTCTCGATAAATTACTGACAAATGATATATGCGGAAATTGAAATCTGTACTAAAAAAGAGACACATCAAATGTTGAGATACAAGCGCATTACCCGAACTTCTTCCCCCGAAGACAAGTTTTAGTTAACGAGAAAAAAAGAACTTATCAACTAGTGGATTTTGACGTTCCAACGGACCACAAAATGAATAGAAAAGATGAACAAATACCTAGCTCTTGCCAGCGAGATTAAAAGTTATGATACATAAAGGTGAGGGTGGTGTCAATTGTAGTTGATGCCCTTGTGACATTTCCCTAAAATTCAGAAGAGAGACTTGGACAACTGGAAACCAGAGAAAGAATTAATATCATATAAACCACAGATTTGTTAAAATCAGATTGAGTACTTAGAAAAATGTTGGAGACATGAAGAGAATTGTTGTCTCTATGACAACTGTGAAAAAAACTTGCATTGAGATAAAACGGCAAAATACGCAAATGCAGCAAACCAGAACGTGCGGAATAGAGGTGCAGATATAACTGGGTAAAGAAGGTGAACTACTGGGAATTGTGCAAGAGACTGACGGTTGATAATATTGACAAAGGGTATATACACTGATCACAGTCTGCTCGAGTGGGGAAAAAAACGCTCAAAATTCAAAGGGATTTTATGATGAAAACGAGTCATCTACTTCTGGAAGAAGGATTAGTTTTAATTATCGAGAGGCAGAAAATTTGTTGTATAATGGTTTTTGCCGTTCAAGCCGATGAGAAAGTGAAAATAAAGAAATTGAAAACTTGACAAATGCTTTGACTTTGGCAAACAGCTGAAGCAGTTATGGAACAGAATCGGAGCTGGATTCCTTGGAAGAATCCCCCCCCCCCCAAATTTAAGAAAGACACTCAAAAAACTATATTGATTGAGGGATTTTAACAGCATGTCAACTCGTCTGGAATTATTTTATGCCAAGAGATTAGGAAACTACGTCCATTATAAATATATATTTACACTTTTTATGTAGCTGTTTCTTAAGAGTTTTTTTGCACACAGTTATATGATATTAAGTATTCCTATCTAATATCAATAATTTGTACAGTTGCATGGTTTCAAGTATTCCTATCAGATAATAATTATCTTTGGTTTCAAGAGATTATCTAAATTTCATAAAAGTCATTTGTTTGTGAATAGTAATATGACTTCAAGTAAGTAAAAGAAATCTTCAGTAAACAATTATAGCATCAAATAACTGTTGTTAATATAAATAATTTACAATTACATGAGATCACCGGGCCATTAGTCTAGTAAGTAGAATGTTTGCCAATGGTCTGGGAGACCGGGGTTCAATCCCAGGGTCGAGTCATACCAAAGACTCAAAAATGGTACTTGATACCGCCTTGCTTAATACTCAGCACTATAAGGTAAGGATCAAGTGCAAAGTGGAGCAATCCTGGGGATGGAGTTGCACCCTCCCCTACACCTTTAGGGGTGTCCTCGTGGTGTAATGGTTAAAGCGATGAACTGCTGAATCGTAGTACGCGAGTTCGTACTCCAGTCGCGCTATTACGTTCACTTTCGGGCAAATACCCTTGGGAAAGGTATGAACCCCCTTATTCTCCCTCCAGCTATGGGTAAATAGTAGGACGGGCTAGGTTCTTCAGCCTTGGTGAGGCAACTAGTCTAGGAGAAGGAAAACTCTGAATTCAAACCTGTTAAACTCCGCTTAAAAATTGACCTTGTGTCATATCCTGCCCGAGCGGAGGGGTTGGGTAAATAGTACCCTCCCCTACACCTCAGTGTAGTAACTATTGAAAAGGGAGCTTTTCTGGTCACCCTCTCGACTAAAGGGAGACAACTTACATGGCGTCAAATATTCTTATCGAATACGAATCATTTTTAAACAGATTTATTTAACCCATAGATGGTCTCTTAGCAGAGTACTTCAACGCCGAGTCAGTGTAGACTTAGGAGTAAGATGGCAATAAAAGGTATTCCATACTCTCAGAACAAGAGACTCACTATCTAATGCAGTTTTGTATCATTCCAAGGACAATTATATGGTTTCACGTATTCTTAATAATTCTTAAACAGATCTGTTTGACTTATAGATGGGATACTAACATGTACTACTTTACTGGGTGAGAGTAGACCTGGGAGTAATGCCAGTGAAGGGATCCTTCTCACTCCATAGAACTACACATTCACCAATGAATGTAGTTTATTGTCATACCCAGGACATTTCCTTTGGTGAGGATCTCATCCTTCTGCCGGAGTTTATAGTGGGTCTAAGTCCCACCGTTAGAGAATTGAGGAGATTTGCTGTCACTTAACGAAAACCATCCGTTTCAACAAGTGTGAAAAATGTGTAAAGAGCAAAATGATATTGATAATTGTTGTAGAGAGAAATTCATTTTTCGTTTGTTCCACAAGAAACTCTTCAGAAAATTATTGGGACGAATTTTAGCCTGGCAGGCACATACGTTAGTGTTTCGATTTTGGTGTCATAGATTGGCTCATTCAGGAATTTTACTACGGCGGAAAAATTCCCCGTTTGGTGTCGGGATCTTACCAAATGCCAACGAGGCGAACTGAAAACATTGCTCTTTGACCTTTCACTATGATATTACTATTTTCGGACTCGAAACGCTGTAAAGCGGTCATCAAGTACAAACATATGCACAAACTATATATATATATATATATATATATATATATATATATATATATATATATATATATTTGTGAGTGAATATATGTGTGAAGATGAGTGGTGGAGGAAACTAAAACATCAAACAAAAATGTTGCCCTACGAAATATTTTGGAATGTAAAGAGCTGTAAACAGTTGATTGGTATGTCGATTATTTTTATAGGATCGTAACATGATTATTTCCGAATGAAACAAACGGCAACGACAATAACGAAAAAAAGTTCCTGCTATCTATATTGATAACTGGGAAGCATTTGTTTGTCTGTCCTCAAAAGATAAAATTTAGAGTGCATACTAACTGAACCAAGGGGAAAGTTTTATTTTTGCCCTGTCTTATAATTAGTTTTTTTTTACTAAAATATTACAGAGTTATAGACTATTCAGTTTGGATGGTTGATTTTATGGCACATCAAACCTTGTAGGTTATTTAAAGCTAAATCGTGTTAATACATTTATTATTTATATATAATTTGTTGACAAATAGTTTTTTGTGTAACATTTTTAAACGAGCCAGTGCTCATTTATTAGCATACAGTTTCAGTTATTTCTATCTAACACAACTAATTCTATTTAGTATTAATCATTTGTTTGCACACAGCTAAATGCTTTTAAGTATTTCTATCACACACTAACAATTTAACACCCGTCATTTGTTTGCGCTTAGTTTAATGATTATACATATATGATTTTTAGTGAATAGTGAATAGAATTCAACATAGTTGTAATTCCCCTCATATTGGGAGAAGGTATTGAACTGAGAAGGATAATATTATCGGTTGTTCAACAAGTCACAATTCATTTGTCCTCTCTCTCCAATGCAATAATGGCAACTCTTAATTCACGAATTTCATCCAATTGCCAACATTGTGCAAACGTGAACGATAAAAAACATGGTCGATAATACTCCTTACCACCATTTCACCAACCTGATTTCTCTTGGCATAACGCTTTTTCGAAGGGAATGGATTCAGTGACTCGAATTCAAATCCTTGAACAGTCTGTTTGCTTTTCACTTCTTAATGCCCTTTGGGAAAAGCATAAATTCTTCTCTCCCAGGCGATGAGTAAAAAGTAGGGCAGACTGGCTAAACAACCAAACTAGAAGAAGGAAAACTCTAAATTCAAATAATTTCTACCCGATTAAAAATTCTTAAATCGATTTATTTGACCCATAGATGAGAATCTAATAAGTACGACTTGGATGGGATGTAATTGTTGGTTTATGTTTTAATAAATTGTCAGAGGTAAGTTTATTTTGCATATTGATTGTTTCGGTAATATTGGTTTGGTTTATTTGTTTAATGGCATATCAAATTCACATGGGTTGTTTAGTGCCAAAACTTGATTAATTTGTAAATGTTTGATTACAATTAAGGAGAGGAAGAGATGAGAGAGGAATAGAGGAGAATGAGAGAGAGAGAGAGAGGGAGAGAGAATATGGGTTATTTAATGCCGAGATTTGATTAATTTATAAATGTTTGGTTACAATCATAGCTATTTATATTTGGTTTGGTTAATTTGTTTAACGGCATATCAATACCTTATGGGTTATTTAATGATGAAATTTTATTCATTTGTAAATGTTTGATTACAATCAAAAGTATTTATATTTGTTTTGTTTTGGCTTTTTTGTTTAACGGCATATCAAATCCTTATAGGTTAGTTAATGCCGGCGTACGGGCAAAAAACCTATAGGCGACATTGCTATTTGTCGACTTTACCAAGGCCTTCGATTCTATTCACAGAGGGAAGATGGAACAAATCCTACTAGCATACGGCCTACAAAAGGAAACCGTCGCAGCAATAACGATTCTTTACAGAAACACCAAAGTGAAAGTACGTTCACCAGATGAAGACACAGAATACTTCGACATTGTAACAAGAGTACTACAAGGGGACACGCTAGCCCCATAACTCTTTATCATCTGCCTAGACTACGTGCTTAGAACTTCAATTAATAAAATCAGAGAAAACAGATTCGAGCTGACAAAGAAAAGAAGCAGACGGTACCCCGCAAAAACAATTACCGACGCCGACTACGCCGATGACATAGCGTTACTGGCGAATACACCCGACCAAGCCGAAACACTACTGCATACTTTGGAACGAGCCGCCACAGGCATTGGCCTCCATGTCAATGCACACAAAACTGAATATATGAGCTATAATCAAACAGGCGACACTTCCACACAAGACGGAACCTCTTTGAAACTGGTAGACAAATTCACCTACCCAGGAAGCAGTGTCTCATCAACCGAAAAAGACATCTACACACGGCTAACGAAGGTATGGACAGCTATCAATAAGCTATCGATCATATGGAAATCAGACCTGACCGATAGAATGAAACGCAGTTTCTTCCAGGCAGCGGTCGTATCGATACAGCTATATGGATGCACTACTTGGACGCTAACTAAACGGCTGGAGAAGAAGCTAGACGGCAATTACACAAGAATGGTGCGAGCAGTATTGAACAAGTCCTGGCGGCAACACCCCACAAGGCACCAACTATACGGCCACCTGCCTCCCATCACGAAAACTATCAAATTTAGACGAACCATACAGGACACTGCTGGAGACCCAAGGACGCGCACATAAGTGATGTACTCCTATGGACCCCGCATATGGCCAAGCAAAAGCAGGACGACCAGCTCGAACATCCATACAGCAGCTATGTGAGGATACGGGATGTAGCCCTGAAGACCTGCCAGAGGCGATGAATGATAGGGAGAAGTGGCGAAAGAGGGTCAGGGATATCCGTGCTAGCGGCACGACATGTTGATGATGATGATGAGGAGGAGTAAATATCTTGATTGTAATCATAACTATATCTTCAATGTTCCATTCTATTTTTTAAATTTGCATTTTTCAAAAATTTGTCTCATAACTTTTTTATTCACCTATAATATCAAGTATTCCTATCTAAACAAATAATTTGCACACAGTTATATGGTTTTAAGTATTCCTATCTAATGCAAATAATTTGCATACAATTTGTATGTTTTCACATATTTATGCCTAATAATGATCATTCAGACACATTTATATGGTTTAAAGTAACTACTCTTATCTAATAATAATCATTTGTTTACAAACAATTAGATGGTTTCAAGTAATAATAATCATTTGTAAACAATTCTGGCTTTAAGTAACTATTCTTAAAAAATTTGCTAAACTTAAATAGTTTCAGATATTCTTAAAATTGATTATTGTATTTGTTTACACATAGTTATAAGGTAGTAAGTATTCCTATCAAATACTAACAATTCTCAAATAGATCTATTTGACCCTTATAGATAGAACCCTTACAGGTACTTGAATATATTGTAATCTTTGATATATTTTATATTTTGACAAGTTATTATAGTTTGTATATTGGAAACTGATTCTTTTGAGTGAATTGTAATCATAGATATATATAGATATATCTTTTGATAGATTACTGTAGATATAGTGTAATGGTGGAGAAATGGCTGCGAACAAATTCATTTAGAATCGTTGAAATAAATATTGCTGGAACTACGTTGTCCCACCCTGATTTTTTTTTTTTACCGTTTGCTAGGTAGGCTGACGAAACAGGAAGGAAAATGATATTTGTAGCTGAAATGTTTCGTTTTTTACGTTTTTTCCTTTAAGTCCCGTTCATCTCTTTGGAAAGGATCTGTCTATAAATCGTTTTCCTGTTGCGCCCCGGAAGTAACGCGACTCAAACCAGCGTGCGATCAAGCAAACTTAACAGCATGGTCTTCCTGGAACGTGTGCGCCATATTTTGATAAATATTTATGTATATTTGCATTTCCCTCGTCTGACTACGTTTTGTAAGTCGTTTGTCTAAACATCGGCTGGTTGTCCTTACGTCCATATCGGGCTACCCACCCAAGTTCTGGAGATGACCAGGAAAAGAAAAATACACACCTTTACAGAAAGTTTCTTCAGTCCCCTTCGTTCAAAATGGTGAGCTCACAAAGGGCATCGTCAAATCTCCGTACAGTTTGCGATTTGCGTGTACTATTAAAAATTTCCGACAGTTTTGATCGGTAAGGAAATTAATCAAATGATGCTTGTTTTGACACTGGAATTCTGTTATATCGACTGCACCTCCCCGTGACATCAGTTGCAAGAATTCTACAACTGTACATTACTATAATTACAGTGGGAGTGGCTAAGATAACCCACAACAAATCAGAATATTATAATCTTTCTTATATATATATATATATAGAGAGAGAGAGAGAGAAAGAGAAAGAGCAAGCTAGCTAGATAGATAAATAGATAGATGTCCGTGGTGTAACGATTATCGCCGTTGGAAATGGACCCGGCAACTCGAGTTCAAATCGTGAACAAGGCTGATTACATTTCCTATGGCTCTAATATTCTTGTGAAAGGTATGAATCTAGATATTCTCCACCATTTTATGGGTAAATAGTAGGGCAGACTCGGTTCTTTAAACTTAATATGGCAACCTGTTTAGGGAAAGGAAAACTCTGAATTCAAACTTCTTAAAATCCGCCAAAAATGGACTTTGAGTCGCATCCTGCTCATGCAGAAGGGTTTGTGTGTATATATATATATATATATATTGATACACGTACCGTTAGATGAAAACTAAATCAAGCCCAGTAAAACATTCAGATTCACGAAAGTTGGAATATAAACCAAAACGTTGAATAAATAACAAGATATTAAAATCTTAGAGATAAAATCAACTCCCGGTATTAAGCACCAATTTAGTTACTCCACACAAGGGCAGAATGAGACAAAAAATAATCCTTTTTAATGTATGTGTTGAAGAAGAAAAATATTGCTCCGTATCACCAGCTTTTGCCGAATGCATCAGAGTGCTTGCCTAATTCTACCACGTCCATGCAACCGGGAAAGTATTGCTAGTGAGACAGATCTTCTCTGATGTGCATACGCGATTCATTCCAGCTATTCATCACGGTATAATATAGCTGAGTAATTTAGAGATTATACTTCACAATAGTTGATATAAATCAACAATAATGTACCACATTGTATCACTCACAAACATATTTGCGAGATTTTTCGCGCGAACCATCATGCAACAGTTAATATCTTATAGTCAATAAGTCTTTTTTGTTCAACGTTTGATATTTATTCACAAATGAGTGTGTGTGTGTGTTTGCGAATGTGCGTGCGTGTGTGTGTGTGTGCGTGCGTGCGTGTGTGTGTGTGTGTGTGTGTGTGTGTGCTGTCGATTTAAATGTCGGTGAAAATTTATGCACTCCCCTTTATAGGCAAACATCTGGGAAAGCCAGTGTGTATTTATTTTTCGGTGTTTATAAATATACCATCACTTTCTCGGCTCTGTTATTCTTGCTAGCCTGGGTTTTATCTTCCTTTTAATTTACCAAGACTTCGAGCAAATTTTATTTAAAGGGGCGTTTAGAACTTAACCCCAAAAGGAATATATTTACAAGGGACGCCCCGAAAGTAAATCTTCCTATTTATTTCCACGGAAGCAAAAACAGATATAGGCAGCACAATAACACAATTGGATAAGGCAACTTTTCTGTTAAAAAACATTTTTTATATAATCATCACAGTTCTTATACGTTATCGCTTGTGATGAAAGTATGAGATAAGAGAATATTATAATACCATTGGATCGAGCAAGTTTTCAGTTTTAAAGGACTTTTTTTTTACATATTATTATCGCTTGTTCTTATGCATTTTTACCAGGGATGAATATAAGCTTGTATTTCACTGAAACTATAACAGATAAAGGGGATATAATAACATCATTACATAGAGCAAGTTTTCAGCTACAAAAGACCATTTTTACATATAATCACAAGCACAAGCTATGCATTTTGACTAGTGATAAACAAGAGACTCTAGTCCACTAAAAGTATTACCAAGGCGATTGATACAAAAAAAATCCCGTATCTGAAAGAAAATGATCGCAATTTTTATACGATTATTTTATTCTGTTTTATTTCTTTTATTCTATTTCTATTTTTGTATCTTTTTCCAGAAAAGCTATTTTCAAAAGAGATCGGCTACGATATATAGCACGATGAAGGCATTTTCAATCATAGTCTTCCGGTGGATTTCCGACTATTTCTGTCTTCTTTTACCAGAGAGTTCCGTTCAATCATGGCTGTTCTTGCGCTTTTTGTTGAATGGGAACACATCCCTAATCGTCCACTTTCTCATTTTATTTTCATTCGCAAGTAAGAAAAACGTGACAAATTATCTGAGAATGTGCTCATGTAGTAAGTTCAAGTTGACAATGCAATCGCTCACATAACACAAGATGCTGTTAGGGACTATGTTTAATGTACTTGATAATCAATGTTATATATATATATATATATGTGTGTGTGTGTGTGTGCGTGCGTGTGTGTGTTTAAATTGATCATTACACAAATCATTCAAGACTTATTTACAGCGCGTTACATTTATTTTCCAAGACCAATTTTCTACTTTGAAGGAATTTACATGGAAGACAATATTACGTATATGAACGTACAGTAACATATATTTAAGATCAAACTTATTTTTGCCCTGTCAACGAGGCTTAGAATATTCTGACGGTATCGCCTACTGAGGGGTAAGTCTCTCTCCAAAAAGGGGGTCTCCTTGGTATGACACTAAACAGCATCTGATCGTAATATTCCAGTTTTAGCGATTTGGGAAGTGTCGGGGGACCTCTTCATTTCCATTATTCCAAGGTCAACTCACTCTTTGATAGGTAGTACCTGTAAGAGATCTATATATGCGTCAAAAGATTTATTTGAAAATTGTTTTTATTCGGTAAAACCTTGTGCAGGAAAAATGTTCGAAGAAACAACGATAGAACAAGATGTACACATACAATGAACGCAATCCCCAAGCCTCTAGATTTAAAATAACCCTAGACGGTTTTGCATGCTGTTACAATCAATCAATCATTTAAGATTATTTGGTTTATACATATTTTGTTTTTGACTCAGTGATATTTCTGTGTTTTGAAATTTCATGAAGCTGCCAGAAAATATTGCAAATGTAATCATTAGCTACTACGCCACGAGGACCTCCGCTTATTTATTCAACGATCCTGGTATATATATAAAAGAGGTGAATCGCCGTGGTTCAGTGCTCAATATACTGGACTGTGACATTGTAGCAAGCCAGTTTGAAATCTAGTCACGGTATTACGTTCACTTTCAAACTAACACCTTGTGAGAAAGGAATGAACACTTTTTATCCTTCAGCTATAGGTTAAATAGTATCCCAGCTGTTCTTCTATAAACATGGATCTGACATTAGATAACCCATGCAGGTTTATTTGCCATTAAACAAAGAAATTAAACCAATAAATAAAGTGAATTATTTAAGAAAAGCGAAGTATTTTTCTTCAATTTTTCCCCCATAAATGTAAACTCTGCATTGTTTTATTTTAATCTCACAAAGATATTTGTTTTGAGACTATTCAAAATGGTGGCAAATCAAACCACATTGCTACTGGCTTGAAATGAGGTCTATTATCAAATTTTTGCTGGTTAGGAAAGACCAGTCATGTGAAATTTAGAGAAGAAGGTGTTGTGTACGGAGAAACATATTTATTCATAAAATGTTTCCAAATGAGCGAAAAAGACAGGACCACTACGAGCCTGAGTCAAAAGGACAGTTCCTGAAATGGAAACAAACTGACTCTCCAGTAAAGAAAATGTTCCGGAAACGGTTTTCAGTAAAGAAGATCATCCAGACAGTTTTCCGGGACCTGAAAGGGTCTATTATAATTGATTTTCTTGAAAAAAGTACAACCGTAAACAGTTCTTCCTTTTGTTAACTCCTTAGAAAAAACTCATCTTTTTTTTGCATGAATCTCGTATATATATATATATATGAATCCTTATTGGTCTAAGATAGACTTGTATCCTCATAACCTTTACAGAGCAAGCCACACTTGAATAGGACTTTTTAAATTTGAGTTTGGCCTACTCTGTTTGTTACATAGATTATTTTGGGTTGGGTAGCATAAGCTAAATTTGGTAAATAGTATAATGGATGAGAGGCTGAACAAGATCTGTACAGGTTGATTGGTTGGGATTTTTTATGGTATATCAACCTTTTTAGGTTATTTAACGCCAAATCCATTTTTATGCAAATAGTCAGTCCTATTTCAAACAATTCAGTTTAGCATGAGTACACAGTTTTTCAAAGACATTTCTATTTCAAGCTATTCAGTTTAGTCAAACAGATCTAATTCAGCTAATTTAATCTAAGTACAGATTTTGATTAAACAGTTAAAAGTCAAAACAGTTTTATATTAAACAATTCAGTTTAGTGTAAGTACAGTTTCAATGTCAAAAACAGTTTCATTTTAAACCATCCAGTTTAGCATGAGCACGCAGTTTAAATATAAGTACAGTTTAATTATCGAAAACATTTCTATTTCAAGCTATTCAGTTTAGTCAAACAGTTCTAATTCAAAAAAATCAGTTCAGTATGAGTATGCAGTTAGTTCTATTTAACCCATACATAGGACTCTATCAGGTGCTGCCATTCCGGGCCAGAGTGGACCTGGGAGCAATGGCAATGAAGGGGTTCTCCGCATTCCCCTAAGCCCCAGCATCACTGGAACCTCATCATCAGATTGCTTGGTGTCATATTGTTATAAAATAGCCGAGGGATTTCGGTTCATGCCTTTGAGTTTAGTTAGGCTGAGAACCTTTCGGCTCAGCACATGGGTTAGTTAGGTGTAACATTGAAGCAGGTGTTAACGCGGGTGCGCGCCGGCGGATGGAGGTGTCACTCAGATGTCATAACAGTCCGAGACGATACTGGGTGACAAGGTGCGGGTGACGTCACGCACCGGAAGCACGCTTTAGTTTGTGTGAGAATTTGAAGAAAATAAGAGTCGAGTACTAGACGCTAAACGAAGAGGTTCGACTTTTGGAGCTCGCAGACGCGAGGTGAACTTGTGCCCTAATGGGGCCGCAAGAGTCGGGTACTAGACACCAAACGAGAAGGATCGACTCTTGGAGTTCGCAGGCGCGGGGCGAACTTGCGCCCTATGGGGGGCGCTCGAGTTGGGGGCCAAATGAATAAGACAGCATAGAAGATTGTGTCTCTCCTCCTTACGTCGAAACCTTTAACTCAAAGTTAATAAAAAGGTTTCGTACCTGAACAAGAAGTCGTTACGTGTTTTCGAATTCCGAGATTCCTATGTTCTTTATATATTCTATAGTAATGAACATTATATGTCCATTTCGCACATAGCGTTCATTGCGAATATGGTACAATATCCAGGACACCCATCGGTGTATTCTACAGTTCCTGTCAGCTGGGCAATACATAGAATTAATGTAAAAACAGTTTTATTTTAGATAATTCAGTTTAGCATAAGTACGCAGTTTAAATGTCAAAACAGTTCTGTTTTAAACAATTCAGTTTAGCATAAATATGCAGTTTAAATGAAAAAAACAGTAAGCTCAAACCACGGTTTAATACTATTTAACCCACAGATAGGACCCTTATTTGGTGCTACCACTCCGGGCCAGAGTTGACCAGGGAGCGATGGCAGTCAAGGGGTACTCCGCATTCCCCAAAGCTACAGCATTACTGGGACCTCACCATCAGATTGCTTAGTGTCATATCCAGGATACTCACTCGTTGTGTGTGTGTGGGGGGTGTCTTACCTCTCAGCAGAGAAGTAGTTGGTGTATTCTACAGCCCCTGCCGACTGGGCAAAAAAAAACAAACTGTACTCTGTAGCTAATGAAATGAATTATATATATATATATATATATATATATATATATATATATATATATATGAACTTTAACGAAAAGCATGATGAAAAAGCTAGTTTGGAACTACACAAGAAGACTATATGCTACTTTGAACAAATACTTGAAGCAGCACCTTACAAAACTGCTGCTGTACGGCCACTTACATCTTCTTTTACAAACCATCCCAGTAAGACGAACAATATTAACTGGTCACTACTAGTGAACAATGGACGAATTGATCAGAGACGTTTTCCAACATATAAACACACCAATATTGGTTGACTTACAACGACTTTCAAACATCAACTCTGTGCGAACACTGAATGCAGTTTAGAGGACTTGTTAGGAGTGATAGACGATAGGGATGGATGGCGAGAGAGTGTCAGGGAACTTAGTTCTATCCGCACAACTGGATGATTGTATATATATATATATATATATATATATGGACCATTTTGATAAACTCTGAACTTCGACATTGTCCGGTAGGATAAAGACAGTTGTAGAAGCGTATATATTTTCTTGAAAGTCGTCATTTCATTTTCTGCGTTGAGCATTTTAAATATATACACCAACCCAGTGGAGAGACACATCAATATTATTAAAAAAAAAAAAGAAAAAAAAGAAAAAGAAACAAAGAGTCGTAAAATTTTCATTTGAAAACACCGTATATAACGAATATATGAAAGAGGATCAAATAGCCCTGTGAATTAAATAAAGTACTTTTTTAACAGTTCCGGAAAATCACCAAATGCAACTGTTACTGGGAGAAGAGTGAAGTATATATCAGCCGAAACGTTGAGATTTAAAACAAAAAATGAGTTAGATGACTTCAATGAATCAATGCACACAAGGAAAATTTCATTAGTATGAGCTTTACGATCAAGGAACGTAAAAAGAAAAAAAGAAAAAAACTTTGCGATATTCGTATGTTATTCCGAGAAGCACTGAAATACGTTGTAATTCCGATTTCCTCTTAACAGTAAAACATTTGAAATCCCAGATTTGCTGATTTAACACTTCTTGCAAATACACTTGCTCAAGTCGAATCTCAGCTGCATCGCCTGAAGCAGATACCTAGATGCATTGGTCTCTAAACGTTTGTGCATGGACATACCAGTGTTGGTCTATCAACAACAACTTGCATTTATCAGCTTTGTGCAGATGCTGGATATTATCAAGAGAACTTACCGAGAGCGATGGACGACAGAGATAGTGTGTGTATGAGTCAGAGAGAGAGAGAGAGAGAGAGAGAGAGAGAGAGTTAAATAAGTTCTGCTGTTGTCACACCTTGATGATGACACTGTCTCACAAAAAAGAAAAAAACTTTTCCCCCATTGTAACTTTTTTCAAACAATTTCAAGGTGCTGATATTTTAAAAAGTTTATTTTTGTCCTGCAGGTCTGGATATATTGCTACAGAAAAGCAGGTCTGAATATTTTGCTACAGAAAAGCACAATACATTGAAAAAATGCTATTTATTGATTGTTATTTTTATTCTGAAATCATTTAGCAAAAATTAAAAGATGAATTTCACTATGCAAGCTGTTCAGCTCGTTTCATTGAAACTATTTGAGAGTTTTCTGAGAATCTTGTTCATTAGATATTGGCTTTTATTGCTGGAAAAGCGTACACGAGGAAAAAATCTTCATTAGGTATCCTCATACCTGATTCATTCAATAAAATCAATAATCTAAGAAAATTTTAATTGTCTTTGAAATTCTATCAAAAAATTCAAATAAGTCTTTATATAGCAGAAGATCGAAGGCAGCAATTTTCGAAATCGATAAAAGTGCTAAGATTTGACAAGAAGTTTAAAAGATTATTAGATAAATTCTAATCAACCTTGTTCTATATTTTTTAAGTAATTTTCAAGTTGAAATAACGTGTATAACATTATCCTACTCTGAAATAAAAGTTACAACAAGACGTCAATTTATTACCACACCTAAAATATCATTAAATCATTTATAAAGAATATTGGATAAAACGAAATAAATCATCAAATCAAAGCAAAAAGAGAAAATCTTGCATACAAATATATATATATATATATATATATATATATATATATATATATATATATGTATGTATATATATATATATATATGTGTGTGTGTGTGTGTGTGTGTGTGTGTGTGTAAACTCGAATCACCCGAAGACCATAATTAAACAATTCCCAAAGCAGTAAAATTGAGAATAAGGAATTTATCCGCTAACGAGAAAATATTCCATGAAAGTAGTAAGATGTATGAGACGGCCCTTAAAAATAGCGGTTTTAGGGAAGAGTTTACCTTCCAAGAAAATATACCTACTGATATTAATAAAGAAAATAAGAAGTACAGTAAAAAAAAAAAAAAAGAAAAAGAAAAGTTATATGGTTTAACTCCTCTTTTTGTAGACTAGTAAGTATTAATGTAGGTAAATACTTTTTGAAATTAATAGATAAGCACTTTAAACATGATAATATACTACATAAAATATTTAATAGAAAAACGTTAAAAATTAGTTACTCCTGCACGAAAAATATTTTTCAAATGATCAATAATCATAATAAATTGATAATTAAGGAATTTCAGGACCGAACGAATAATAATAATAATAATAGTAAACAAAATGAATGCAATTGTAAAACTCGAGTGTATTGTCCCATGAATGGATTATGTAACTTAGATAATGTAGTATACCAAGGAATCCTTTACCCCAAAGAAAATGTTAAGGATAGAAAAACTTATATAGGGACTTCTTCGATGAAATGGAAGTTTAGATACTATAATCATATTTTTTCTTTCTCCCATGAACATCTGAAAACCCAAACAGCCCTTTCTAAGCAATTTTAGAGTTTGAAAAATAAAGGTTTGACCCCTGAGATTCAATGGACCATACTGAAAAAGTTGAATACTCCAAAGTGCTTTGATAGTAGATGTAATCTGTGCCTAGAAAAAAAAGTAAAGAAATGATATACCCAGACCCTGAAAAATTATTAAATCAGCGATGTGAATTAATAGCTAGACGTAGACATAGGAATGAATTTAAACTATAGACAAATTATCATAGATAATGTTTAATTAACCAAAAAATAAGATTAATTTGAGATTTTAGGTGTAATAAATAAAATAAAAAAAATGGGAAGACACCATGTGATGTGTAGGTACTTTTCAATGGAAGGGTAACTGAATTAATAGGCACGAATATAAATTTCGAATTTAAGATTCTAATTTTAAATTTTGAATTTAATTTAAGATAAGTATTACTGTATCCTTACGTAAGGTTATAAAGGAATGTTGTACTTCCCTAAATTATTATTAAATCTGGAGTTTTACGTTGAAATGTATTTAGAATTTAAAAACTAAAAAATTTAATTTACTGTAGAAAGTGAGTTTTGAATATAAGTCCAGTTACATTATTGTGATTCCAACCGGTAATAAAAAAGAAAAACCGGGAGTGGGTAAATGGGGAGGAAACTCTTCACCCCTTTTCTACTACCTCCCACCCAACCCTCCTGTGTCTATTCTGACTTTAATTATTTCATCCATTAGATATGAAGAATTCCAGTTATTTTTTATGTTATTGATTCATATCAATACCCATAACAGGATGGAAATATATTTATAATCCTAATATGACCAGGTTTTTATCCGAAAGAAATTATTGCTCTGTGATGTCAGTTACATTGAGCTCTTTACCAGGAAAATTCAAATGTTCATAGTTGAATGATTTTTTGTTCTGACGGAATTTTTCCCGGCTCCGGTTTAACTGGACTGAATAACACACACACACACACACACACACACACACATATATATATATATATATATATATATATATATATATATATATATATATATATATAATCCTCTCCTTTTCATTCTGGAATTCAATAACATTCCATTTCATTTCTTTACCTAATTCAGAAGGAACAATACCATGAGCAATTTTCAAACATAATTTTTTCATAACTCTTATCTTACCAGATTTACAGTGTTTCTGTCATGGAAAAATGAAACGAGATGGAAAAAGATGGTCTACAATTTCAAGATCAGTGCTACAATATTAGTAGAAAACACTTTTAAACATTCATGGAACAACTTTATTGATGGCTTATAAATACCAGTGATTTCTTTATAAAGCACAAAGCACCTTTTTTTCATATTTAGAGGTTATATATTCAGCCAACAATGCTAAGTTACAAACCTTGACCTTCTTTGTAAATGTTTTCAAAATAAAACTTTAGAAATGTCAAGGTCATTGGGTTAATCACTTTCAACTCAAGAAATATATGTTTATCAAAAGAGAAAGAAGGAACGACGGCGGCGGCGGGGGAAAGAAACTCTCAGTTGTGGAAAGAAGAAAGCAAGAGAAATAATAGATGGGGGGACGGTGATGAATAAAAATTGGCTGTGCTGGATAAAGTTCCAAAATGTTAAGGATGTTAAATGGATTCATATGGATTATCTGCAGATCATGAAGAGATTGATACATTGAACTACTAAGTGGAAAACAAAGGGAAATTAGTCATACCTACTTTCTTGTTTATTGTGCAAAGACTGAACTTCTTCTTCTTCTTCTTCTTCTTCTTCTTCTTCTTCTTCTTCAGCAGATACAAATAAATAGAATTTGCACACTGTAGTATGGTTTCAAGTATTCTCATCTAATATGAATAATTTGTATAATCATAAAGTTATAGTTTTTTTTATATATACGACAGATAATGCAATCATTTCTTCTTCTTCTTCAAATGCAAATAATATGAACGCTGTCATATGTTATTAATTATTCCTATCTAAGACTACTAATTTATACACAATTGTATTGTTTGAAGTAACAAATTCTATTTGATAATAATAGTTATTTGTTTGTTCAAAGTTATATAGTATAAATATCATACAAATAATATGCACATTGTTATATGGTATCAAATATTCCTACCAAATGTTTATAATCTCAACACATTAATTCGATTTCAAGAAACTATACACATTTGAAAATAATTATTCTTTTTACAAAGTTATTTAGTATCAAGTATTCCAATTCAATACAAATAACTTTCACACTATTATAGTCATACTCATTTTTCTCTGTGTAGCACTGAAACAGTAGCTATTCTTTCTTTTCTTTTCTACTCTCTACTGATCTCTCTCTCTCTCTCTCTATATATATATATATATATATATACTTAGATTTTATCAACGAGAGTAAAGTCTAAATTTGGTGTATAAAACGAAAATAGCAGATAGACCAACTCTAGACGTAAAGAATACGAACAGTCGTTACTAAAAGTTTCACGCCAATGAGAATCTAAATATCAAAATCATTTGTGTTAAGCTTTTAGTAAAGCCAACTATGCATATGTTTTTTATTTAAAAAAAGCCACAGTGTTTATATATCTTGTTGGGCTGATTTGCTTCTGCTTCAAACCCGAACGAAGTAGCTTACAGAGTTTATAAACGCTGCCCTAATCTTCTGCACAAATTAAGGAGGCAACAAAAACGACGCTAAAGTAGAACTGCCGAACAATGGAAATACTCAGACGTCGTATGGATTCAATAAAAAGGAGAAAACTTCATTCACATCAAGTAATTTCGGAGTATATCATTATTAAACACAAAGGGCAAGATTTTTTCCAGCATCCTATCCCGACGATTAGACATATTCTTGTTAATAAATGAATACATTGACACATCGTTGAAAATGTGGAATCTCTGGAATTCCTAGATACATTGTACATTCAGGAGGGTTTATGTAGCAATTAAAAGGAAGGTAGCAATTAAAAATTGGTAGTTATATACTTGAACTTACCAAATGCGTATGGTTCAATCCCAAACAAGTTCGCGGAGGAAGCACTGAAGATATCATCATCATCATCATCATCATCATCATGTCGTGCCATTAGCACGGATATCCCTGACCCTCTCTCGCCACTTCTCCTTATCGTTCATCGCCTCTGGCAGATCTTCAGGACTACATCCCGCATCCTCACATAGCTGCTGTATGGATGTTCGAGCTGGTCGTCCCGCTTTTGCTCGGCCATACGTGGGGGTCCATTGGAGTATATCACTTATGAGCTCGTCCCTGCTTCTCCAGCAGTGACCTGCATGTCTGGTTCGTCTAACTTGGATAGTTTTCGTGATAGGAGGCAGGTGGCCGTATAGTTGGTAACTTGTGGGGTGTTGTCGCCAGGACTTGTTCAATATTGCTCGCAACATTTTTGTCTAATTGCCGTCTAGCTTCTTCTCCAGCCGTTTAGTTAGCGTCCAAGTAGTGCATCCATACAGCAGTATCGATACGACCGCTGCCTGGATCAGGTCTGATTTCCATATGATCGATAGCCTATCGATAGCTACCCATGCCTTCGTTAGCCGTGTGTCGATGTCTGTCTCGGTTGATGAGACACCGCTTCCTAGGTAGGTGAATTTGTCTACCAGTTTCAGAGAGGTTCCGTCTAGTGTGGATATGTCGCCTGTTTTATTATAGCACATATATTCAGTTGCCGAAACACTACTGCATAGTTTGGACCGAGCCGCCGAAAACTGAATATATGTGCTACTGAAGATATGCCATGTGCTTAACCAGACCAAAGACATAATCGAGGGCTTCTATAATAATTTCAAGATAAGAATCAGAACAGGGGTCGGTATGTCGAAGTGGCATACGTTGGAGAAAGGAATAACAGGTTGTACTATGTCAGCCAACTTTTTCGCGTTAGCCATGAATATGATAATAAAAGCTACTGAGAAAGAATGCAGAGGCCTAGTAAGAAAAACGACAGTCAGCCACCAATCATAGACGACATTAAAATTACAGCATTATCTGTAATTAGAGGAAGATAACTTTTAACAAGGGTTAGAAGAACTTATTTTAGGGGTAAGGATAAGTTTTAACCCGACTAGTTTTGGAACAAGGCAGGGTAGTTGAAAAGATTAACTTTACAGTATCCGAAGAAACTATTCCAACGTTAACCGAGAAGTCAGTCAAAAGTCTTAGAGAAAAGTTTGCACGCTCCGAGATACAACAGCAATCCAAGAAACAATAAAGCCCTCCAAACCTGAATAAGTAAAGTTGATAAGTCTGGATTAGCCGATGGCTTCAAAGCGTCGATATGCCAACATGCAATTCTGCCAAGAGTCCTGTGGCCACAGGTAATTTACCAGTTTTTCTCTGTCAATAGTCGAAAGCATGAAAAGGAAGATCAATAAGTATCTGAGAAGATGGCTTAGACTTTCCAGATGTTTTAGTAACGCTGTCTTATACGGACAAATCATATGCGTTACAACTTCCATTCAGCAGTTGAAGAATATATTGTCACTAGAACTAGAACGCAAATGAAGTATAGAGACTTGATCGACCCAAAAATAAGTTAGAGGGGTATCGATACCCGTTCGGGTAGATAATGGAGCGTCACAAAGGTGTTTCAAGTAGAAGAACGTTTGCGTCAAAAAAGATCGTAGGTGCAGTCACTAAAAGACGGTCAAGCATAGGTTACATACACAGACTACAAATAAAGACATTAAAAGGAGAGGATCATCCCCACCATTATAAGAAGCGATTCACAGAAGAAGGGAAGAAAGAAGAACGATAAATATGGTGGGGTAACCCAACAAAGATTCTGGATAAGGTGGGAGGAAATAATAAAACGGAAAATAAAAGGATCAAACATATTGCGTACTAATTATAACCAACTGAAGTTCCTGTTGCAGGCAGTATACGATGTCCAACAAATCTCAACACCTGGAATAAAACAGAGTCCTCAGTTTGCCCACTCAGTGCAGGTATAGGGTCACTACAGCACATATTAAGTGAGTGTTCTAAAGCTTTGTCTGATGGACGGTATCGTTGGTGCCACAGACAATTGCAAACAAAATTGACCCCGTGATCTGCGCTAATAGCTTAAACCCAAACAAGTGAACTGTACAGTTCATTAAGGCTGGAGAGGAAGAAAAAAAAACCCACAGAAACAGAAAGAAGCACCTAGTATGCTATCATCAGCGAGAGATTGGCAGATGAGGATGGATCTAGCAAATCAACTGAAATTCCTCCAACAGGTAGTAGAGAGACCCTTACGCCTAGACATAAGCTATATTCTCCTATTTAACTAAGCAGATAATTATGCCGGGATTGGCAATGGCTTGGGAGGATTACGGAAAAATAGTTGTAGAGAAAAAAGGAGACAAGACTTACGAGACAAAACTGAATTGACAAATGATGGCTCTCCTAATGTATGGAGTGTTCCATTGAAGAGCAGGTCCAACTTATAAAAGAGAAGGGATTTTTGTTCACTTTGGCTGTTAATGAGTAGGGAATTATATCGAATATATCGAATATCAGTGAAGAGGGCAGTTCGAACTGAATTAATAGAAGAGCTCGGTGTAATAAAGGAGGACGGTCGCTTATTGTGATCCTGAGCTCCCGGGATGAGGTGTCTCAATAACGAGGCATCACTCACCTGGCGAGTGATTCAAGTCAGCAAGAATTTTTTCTCAGCGTGTCTGGCAATTTCAACAAAGTGCGTCCAGTGTGGTGATATGAAGGAGTCGATCGCACACGCCTTTTTTCACTGCCTAGTCATTGTGCAAGCTTCTTGAAGGTTACATGGTTCGTGTACCGTATGGAAATTTCTTTGTCCTTGAAGCCAGTTCCGTATGGAGCAATGTGGTTCTATCACTAAACAGGATGGAACACTCGGTATTATGTGAGTCGAGATTTGGACGACGTGACAGAAGAGATTCCACGAAGATGAGTCTTTCTTAGCTCAAACGTTGGTAGCTTTTTTTTAAAGTACTGGATTAAAATTAAAATCTTGTCAGAGAAAAAAAAAACCCAACTCTTTTCTGGTGTTTGGCGAAAGGTGGGTGAAAGTTGCATCACGTCAAAGGCACTAGCCTTGAATTTTTATTAGATGTTCCAGGTCGACAAAGAATTTTGAATCTTTGGAAAACTCTGTCAACCCATTCCAGACAAATGAGACTAGTCTTTTGTACTTGATTTGTACTTGGTTTGAAAAGGCGATTGAGCTTAGCTAGAGCATGTTAGCTCATCGGCACCATTTTTGTTTTTTAGAACCCATTTTTCTTTCTTATCTCCTTCCTTTTCCATTAAATGACAGACTCGTGTTCTCTAGATGCGCGAAGGAAACTTTTTTTCCACACAGCAGTTTTTGATCCGAGAGACCAGTTTTTCAGCGATGACACTCGTTGAGTGGCGGGGGGGGGGTGTTACAAATTTTCATTTTATCTTAATTTTGTATATTTATTGTATTCATTTGTTATAGATTTTTCTTTGGGGGGGGGGGATTTTTCTAAATAACATTTTTTAATCATACCCCTCCTTCTCATTTATGTAAATGTTGTCTGAAATGGATTATTATAGACATAATTTTTCGAAATGTTTTTCTAATTCAAATTTTTTAAAGTTTAAAAAAATTCAAAAATCCATAGCAAAGACATTATCTTTTTCAAAAATTTCGAATCCTGGTGACGTCACTATATTTTGAAATGGAATGCCATTAACGATAACAGAATGTTCATGATTTTTTTCGTTTCATTATTTCATTTGGAAATTATTTTCGGATGAAGAATTTTAACATCGTATTCTAACTTCGTTTTAAATACCGTTAAAAACACAAAAAACAAACATGAGAAAATTATCAAATATGAAAAAAACATTTTCATAATATTCTGTTTTTTCGTATTTTTATGCACACTGACGGATTTATTTCTATTTTCTCTTATATATATATATATATATATATATATATATATATATATATATATATATATATATATATATGCATGAAATTTTCTTTTAAGCATATTTCATTAAAGATGAAAGACAAGGATTAAGAATGGAGCATTTTTGTTAGCCTTTTAATGTTCATGAGCGGGATAAAGAAACTTTGGATGAAGGCTGAATCGTAGTTGTCCGAAATATCAGACTTTGTAACCCATGTTCATGTATTTTCAATCTTCGTTGGTCACTATCGAGGACGTTGGGGGTGACCACGCTGTAGATTTAAAGATGTTTTCTGAGATGAATGAATTTTCTGAATTAGGGCCTTTATCACTCGTAATTGACGTCATTTTTGAACACGCACTCCATTGGTGCTGGCTTGACTGCATAGAAATCACACATCAGAATCACGTGTCTATGGATCTCAGAGGCTGTAGAATTATGCCTCTATATCAAATTCATTTAAGTGTTCTAAATCATTGTCAGTCATCTTTAAAATAATGTGTATATATTTATATATAAAGTAAATGTTTTTTCAACAGGAAAATGGTTCAGTTGTGTCGAAAAAAGCGGAAAGTGCTCAATATTTAGTGAAAATGTAATTTCTTTTATTTTTTAAACTTTTATCATTGGTTGAAGTTCCCCATAAGTAACGTGAAATTTGTAGCCATGATTGTTCGTAAAGTTATTTTCAAATTCCTGGAAAATGAAGCACAGCAGGTGTGCGGCCAACCAAACCTTCATGATGATTCTGGAGTCAAATATGGTTTCGGGGCCAAACCATCATTACCATATACCAAGAGCACCTAATAAATTATTTCCAATACCACCATATTTACATAGTCTTTCGTTACCCCGTGGGTGGGGGATCAGATCAAAATGTTGCCTCCTTGTTTTATCGTTAATTTACTGATATGAGATTTGAATTAACTACATGACACATCAATACACTGAATAACAAACCATCCACGTAAGACGAACAAGACACATACAGTACTGCTGGAGAAGTAAGAACGAACTCATAGGTGACGTTCTTCAATGGACCCCTAAACAAGAACGAGTCAGTGTTGATCGACCAACAAAAACTTTTCTACATCAGATTTGTGGGGAGATAGGATGTTGTTTTCCAAACAACAAGATAAATGATAGGGACGGGTGGGAAGCAGATGAGGATCCTATTTACCCAACCCCTCCGCTCGGGCAGGATATGAAACAAGGTCAATTTTTAAGCGGAGTTTAACAGGTTTGAATTCAGAGTTTTCCTTCTCATAGACTTGTTGCCTCACCAAGGCTGAAGAACTCAGTCTGCCTTACTATTTACCCATTGCTGGAGGTAGAATAATTAGATTCATACATTTCCCAAGGGTATTAGTGCTATGTGAAATGCAATCAATCTCGTCCAGGATTTGAACTTGTGTCACCGTGTCTATTTCTTACGACGATAACCATTACACCACGGGCACCCCCATCTGATCAATCAGATGATGATGATATATATGTATATATGAACTATGTGTATGTGTGTATATTAATATATATATGTATATATATATATGGGGTGTGATGGGTAAATTGTGGCTGTTTTAAATCATTTATTTCGCACATGTGTTTTATTTTAGTTTTCCTAGTGTCAATTGGACCCTGTCTGTGAAGAAATCAGCACCATGACGCAATTCACTTATCCAAAAAGTTGGAAACGGCATGTTGTTCTATTTGGCATACACATTGGAAATTACAGTACAAAGTTTTCACAGTGGTAATTTACTAAGCTTTTTGCTTAGATGTAGCTCAAGGCCGCATGAATTGGGCACCCAATGAGAATCGAACTCACTCGTGTAGGTTTGTTAGTCTACCTTGCTAACAATTACACCACCAGAGGTGCCCACAAAGTTTTCACAGTGTTTGGCTTTCAATTTTAAGAGAATGCAGAATATTCGAAAAGAGTTGGATGATTCCACTTGTGATTATTGAGGTACGGCAGGTCTGATCGTTTTAATAAAAGAATTCCCAAATTTATTGTTGAGATGACTGACAACGATCCCTGCAAGTCAATCAAATTTCTAGCTGGAGATATTGGAGGGTCTAATTTTTTTCTCAGGCAGGTAATGTACGAAGACATTCGGTATATCTTGTACAAAATAAGAAAGAGCCAATTTTTATCAGAAGTCATTTAGGACTGGAGGAAAAATTTGGCTGCATAGTTTTTGAATAAACTCTATTTTCTCCTTCAACCCTACATACTTTGGTTTTTCTCAGATGTGAAAGATTTTCTTCTAGTGTTGCATATTGACACTTGACAAAGCCGTTTAAACAAAGTGATTACAAGTCGCACCTGTGTGACTAGAAAGGCAGCGATGCGTCGGTGTAAGCGGCTCATGTGGGTTTAACCGGAAATGCGTAGGCGTTGTGAAATTATATATACACAAGTACGCACAGAATTACAGTCAGTCTCAGTCTTGAGGCCAGAAGAGATTTGGTCATTTATGGAGAGCAGCCGCCAGGCGCTGCCTAAGCGGGGTGGGGCGGCAGCCAACAGTAGTAACAGTCAGCAGTCGTCAGTCTTCAGTCAGCAGTCTTGAGTCTTGGAGTCCCAGAGTGTCCACTAGGGGCCAAGTAGCCCCCGTTCGAAGATTGCTTGAGAATGTCTCGTCAAAGAAAAAAATGTACGACCCTTAATCTGAGTGTGACTCAGCGTGGTTAAGAAGAAAGGATTTATTTAGCAATTCGCCTTCGTCTCTGTTAATCTCCGTTAATCTCTCACACTTTCAACCCTTTCGAGAAATAAATTTGAGGGAGTTATATTTTTTTTATAAAGAAAGGTGTCACACCTCTTCATTTCTTCATTAGCATCAGATGGTGAATTCACAGAATAACCAAATGGCTTTTGCTCTGTCCCCACAAGATGTACCAACATTGATGAAAATCAAACAATCTGTCCACATCATGACGTTTAGGTTGGTCACAAGCAATTGTAACTTTAGGCTCCAATTCATTGTTCCATATGGCCTCAAACTCATCAGAGAGGCTTACATCTGGTGTCTAGAGATGACTGTGTTTCCTTGGGTGAAGAGGGTGGTAGCATGAAGACCCAATGTCTAGTAGCAGAACTCTGCGCCATGTTACACAAGCAAGAGAACCCAATCTTGGCTGTTAGAAAATTTCTGCAACTATATCAGCTTTAACATTTGCGTACCAATCTCCTTGATTATGATCTATCGAACGTGGTGGAGCGAGTGACAAACCTCTGTGCAACACCAGAGATGAACTCAGGGCAAGGACAACAGCAACATTTGCCAATATAAACTCGAAGAAAGGCTTGCAAGAGATTCCAAAGTCGTCGGTGGATGGGCCAATGGCGATTTCTTTCAATAAATATGATCAATAGTATTTCAAGATATTTTTATCAGATTTTGGTAAATATATCTGATGAAGTGAATTGTTAATATCATTTTTTATTTCTGCGTGATTCAAACATCAATTTATCCATCTCATTTTGTATAAACGTTGTCTCCTTGCATTCGGGTAGTTTATGTGATAACGTTAATAGCTCATATGGTTGCGTTGTTTGCTTGGCCCCTGAAGTGGAATGTCAATGGAAATGAGAAATTGTTTCACCTACACTCCTAGGAGGTTTGCTTTCTGCCAGCCACATTAAACCGACTTTGCATTACATCCAAACACCATGTTGGGTGGAAGAATGTAAATAACTATAGATATATTTATATACATAAAACTCCCCTCCCACAACAAATCTTTTTTCGTCCTCACACATTTCCAGGTAATGACAATCGGTCAAAATGGCGCGTCTATTCGTATCGAACTGCAAAGGCGTGGCGTATTCAGAACGAAGCTAGAAAATGGTTTCCACCCGAATGGAAATAACAGGCGATGAGAGATCACAGCTAAAAATCTGTGCTGTCAATTCGAGAGGCACAACCCCAACGAACTATCGGTCATTTTGTAACTTCTCTATTTGTCTTTCTATTCCATCTCTTTTGCTTTCACTCTTATCAGATCAAGCAGCACAACCTGTTATTTATTGAACACATCATCTGTCATGATACGAGTTTTTAGTAACACTCTTCCTTCTCATCACCGTGATTTTTCTTTCTTTCTTTCTTTCAATCTTTCTTTCTTTCTTTCTTTCTTTCTTTCCATTTATTTTTTCTTTTCGATCTCTATTTCTTTTTCTTTCTTTGCTATAACTCTTTTTTCTAAAAATTTCTAATTTTTCTTCATCACATTTTTCTTTCTTTCTCTCTATTCTTTATTTTTCTTTCTTTTCGATCCTTCTTATTTTTCTTGTTATTTGCTAAGCTTTACCAAATCTGGTTAACAGACCCTAAATTGCTTAGAGCACCTGCTGTTTCTAAGTTGTCACCCATATAACTACTGAATCGACTTATTGCTGCTTAATTTCTTTTTGGGGGGGGGTCTTGTTATTTACTAAGCTTTGTTTAGCCTGCTATACAGGCTTCACGTTGACTTCAATACTTGCTCTTCCTATTCCTATTTCTTTATACTCCTTTTTTGTTTGTGCAAAGTTATATGATGTCCAGTATTCCTATCTGATTCTAATAATCTATACAAAATTATATGGTTTCAAGTATTCCTATATAATGCTAATAATCTACATAAAATAATATGATTTCAAGTAACTATTTTCATTGAAGAAGAATGATTATTTCTTTGTACAGAGTTATATGATATCAACTATTTTATCTAATGCACAAGCGCGTAAAAGTCTTGGGCCACATTAAACTATTGTAAATTTCTATAAATTGCAAACTTATAAGTGCATGTTTCGCATTGCTTTTTTGACCCGATGAAATTTGGCCCAGTTGGAGTCATTTCCATAACTAATCATAATATTTTGTAGAAGAGGTTCTGAATGAAAGCAGAAGATGTGAAAACATTCTCCAAAATCACCGTGGCATTGGGTGGGTGTCTTTCACATCTCCAAGGGATATAGTCAGTATATTTCAAACTCCATGGAAAGGGCTGACTGAATTTGGTATTCTATCATAAAAGAACGATCACAATTACGATTCCGTGATTTCTTGGTAACTTCAAAATGCTGAACCACTGAGCCGAAAATTAAGTGTTACGTACCAGCGTAACAAATTACGTATACCAATGCGTATGGATGTTTAGGCGTCGTCGATTATGTGTGTCTTAGCCATTTGTGTGCGTACATATGACGCACTTATCGTCAAAGGGACAGATGGTATCATGCCTTCGCTATTGGCATTATCCTGAAGTAAAACCCAAATAGCTTCGTTCAGTATTTGAACTCGGTGCGTGTGTGTGTGTGTGTGTGTGTGTGTGTGTGTGTGTGTGTGAGACCATGGGTCATTTTATTTACTGGATAAATTTCCATCTGAAAGAAAAAAAATCATCAATAGGTATAGAATTTTTTTTGTTTATTCAGGCAAATCATTGGCATCATAGCTTTAACCATTCACCATGACTTCTTCTCTGAGAAAAAAAATAACTTGTCAATATATATATATATATATATATATATATATATATATATATATATATATATATTCGCCCTTTTTTTTCATTTTATCAGTTTTTCAAATCGGAAAGATTCTGACATGTGACAATTTCGAATTTCTTACCACTTGTAAGTGTGTGTGTGTGTGTGTGTGTGTGTGTGTGTGTGTGTGTGAGAGAGAGAGAGAGAGAGAGAGAGAGAGAGAGAGAGAGAGAGAGAGAGAGAGAGTTTGTTGCAGAAATTTCTTCCTTTTCCTTCATTTCTTTCTTTCTACCATTCTTTTAATTCCATATTTTTTCTTCACTCTTCTTTCTTCTTTCTTTCTTTCTTTCTTTCTTTCTTTCTTTCTTTCTTTCTTTTCTATGACTTTTTCTGCCTTTCTTTCTTTCATTCCTCCATACATTTATGTTTTCCTTTCTTTCTTTTTATCAGACACTTTTTCTCCACTCTTTTTGCTTTCGTTCTTCCCAATATTCTTTCTTTCTTTCTTTCTTTCTTTCTTTCTTTATTTATTTATTTCTTTATTTATTCATTTGTTTATTTTACATCATTTTTCTTTCTTTCTTCCCTATAACATTTAATCGGTGAATATTAAAAACTAAATTTTGTACTTTTCCTTATTATAGACATATTAAAGTGTATGCTGGATTTTAATGCTCAATGACATCTCTTTCCTGAGTTAGAAATTGACATCCACATACCACAAGAGACGCTACTCTTTTGTTATATATATATATATATATATATATATATATATATATATATATATATATATATATATATATATATATATATTGCCTGAATTTATATAAGAGGTATACCTATTTTTGGACCAGAGTCTCTTCATATTTTTACAACCGAGTTTCAATATTGCTGAGATTGATGATAAGTAATACCATTAAAATAACATTATACGATCAAAACAAATATTATCAAATATCTGTTTTGGTCGTATAATGTTCCACTAGAAATAATACAATTTTGTTATCTTTGGTTAAGAAGAAAATTAACCTTTCATGTAAAATTGTGCTTTGTATTCATGGACGATTCTGTATCAACAAAGAGATAGGAAGAATGACCGAAAATACTTAAAACAAAATCAAGTATTTCAACTAATGATACAATTTCAAGTAACTAATAATAACTCCATGTAAACAATAATTGATCAAGTGACAATTCTTAATACTAGTAATTTGCATGCAATTATATAGTTTAATATATTCATACAATTTTGGAATTTCAGGTAACTTTTCTTTCTATCTTTCTTTCTTTTCTATCCGATAGTTCTTTCTTTCTTTCTTTCTTTCTTTCTTTCTTTCTTTCTTTCTTTTATAAAATTTGCTATTTTTCCTTATTTTCTATCTCTTTAGATCTTTTTTATGCCTAATCATTTCCGATATAATTGTTTTTGTTTTATTCTGTCTTATTTATTCCAACTTTCTATCTTTCTTCGAATTTCTTTCTTATTTATTTTCTTTTTTTTTTTTCTAATCGAATTTTTTTCTGTTTCATTCTCTTTCTTTCTTAACCACTTTTTAAAATTCTTTTGTTGTTTCCCATCTCTTCTAATATCATTTTGTGAAATTTTTCATCTCTTCCAATCTCTTGATTTTCTCTTCTTAACTTGTCATTTTCATGTTATCATATTTTTAAATCCACGTTTTCTCTTCCTTATTTTTCTCTTTTCGTTTCTCTTTACGTTTCTCTTTATGTATTGTCATTGTTGCACAGCCACCTTTTCTGAAAATATCAGCGGCAACTTCTCTCTGTTAAACATGTCCGTTTACAGATCATTAAAACAACCATTCTTCGATTTTACGCAAGTTCCACCCAAATACAGCGCATTCCACCTGTAATATACTTTATATAAGAATCTATTCATGCCTTACTCGTCTTTCTTCTCGTCGACGGTATTTAGAATAGGCTGACTGTATCCCCCCGGCTAAAAGATGTAAGACCCAAAACCTCTAAAAAAAGATGGCCCCATGGATATGATACTGCATCTGGTTGAGAAGCTCTTGTTTTAGAGAACTGTGGAGTGGGGAATGGGGAGTACCCTTTCAATGCTATTATTACCTGGTCCATTCGGTCCTGGAGCGGTAGTATCTGTTTGAGTCCCATTTATAAGTCAAACATATCTTTTTGGAAACTATTATTATTAGATAGGAATACCTGAAACCATTTAATTGTGTACAAATCATTTGTGTCGTGGAATAGCAACTTAGTATCATATAAGTTCTTGCCAAAAATATAGAAAAAGAAAAAAAAAATTCAACCGTGAGAGTAGGATATTGAATGAAGAAAGTCGGAATACACTCATACTGTTCCTTTTTTTCTACTTCTTTTTTATCTTTAATAAATAAGTTGAAGAGTTATTCCTGAATTTAAACTTTACATTTATTTTCACGGATTCAAAGCAACCTTAATTGGAAAGCTAGCCGGAAACGCTTTTTAACATAACATATTCTCCCTCCAGCTATGGGTAAATAGTAGGGCAGACTAGGTTCTTCAGCCTTGGTGAGGCAACTAGTCTAGGAGAAGGAAAACTCTGAATTCAAACCTGTTAAACTTCGCTTAAAAACTAACCGTGTGTCATATCCTGCCCGAGCGGAGGGGTTGGTAAATATGTTTAACATAAAGTGTTATTTTATTTGTCTAACTTTCTGGGCTAAAACTTGATAATTTTTATCATTTAGAGTATTTGGAATATGATCTTTATGTGTCCAGCAGGACACATAGTGCAACGGATATAGATGTTTAGTTGAGAAGTGTTTCTAAGTGAAATCATCTTGAGTTTATAAGTTCAATCACCACAGCAGCCAAATAGCAAGGAATACTTCTTATAGCTTTACACTTGTACCCGGTTAACGGAATTCGAACAATCTAGCCCCGGTGATTTAACTAAAGAGTACCTGTTTGAAGAGTTCTGTGTGACCACTCTCTCTAGTTCGAGATATGAAACACGGAAAGGAGGTCAAAGGACGCATAAGCCGAGGCCTTGTAAATATAACAATGAAGACAACAGTCTGAATACTCTAAGTGATAATAATAGTGGTATCTCATTTGTTTTACAGTGGGAACAATTAATATATAAGAATAAAAGAGTTTATAAGAATGATTTGGTAAAAGAAAAGAATAGCGACATTATTATGAACAAGGAGAATATATCTATTTACATGAATGATAAACTGACATCTTTTTGTTACTAACAATAAACAACAACAAAAGAACAAGTAAATCATTTTGTCTGATTCAGAGAAAAAAATGTTGAACAACAAGTTGCATTAAAAAAGTATCAAATGCTGTCATTTTGATATTTTAAATTTAAATGAAGATTTATGCATAACGGAGCAACATATAATTAAGTGATGATGTCTAGATGTCTAGACGGCTTTCTAGACTTCATCTCAAAGAGGTAATGTTACTTTGTAAAAAGTTATGAAGAGCTGCTACATTTTTATTGGTGGATTTTAGTGAAACAAAAGATTATGGAAAACGCTGACTCTATTTTCTGTAAAAAAAAAAAAAAATGCTGGACTGCAGCCTTGAAGTGCGCTAGTTCGAACCCCAGTCGCACTATTACGTCCATTTTTGGTCTCATACTCTTGAGAAAGTTGAACCCCTTCTTACCCATCAAGTAATGGATTAAATAGCACCACTGCTATCCTTCTACAAGGATGACGTCGGAATTAAATAACCCATGAAGATTGATATGCCATAAAACAAAGTAAGCACACCCAAAATCTTTATTGGTTAATTTTTTCTGTTTCTTTCTTTCTTTCTTTCTTTCTTTCTTTCTTTCTGTCCATGAACATGAAAAAAGAATTTGACGCTCAATCCTAGTTTGCATATTAAGAATTGATTAAAGCTCCACCCGTCGTTCCCCAACGAGTTTGAGATCAACAACTGCCAACGACAGTCGAGCAATGACACCAGCGATTATTATTCTCTGTATCCCACTGATCTTCATTTATCACCAGAAGCGAATTAATTCGAAAAGGATTACAGACAATTCGCATTATATATATATATATATATATATATATATATATATATATATATATATATATATATATATGAATAGTTCCTTGGCACTTTCTGTATCTGCTTTTTCGTTCAGTCAGCTTTTCAATGTCATTGTTTACCGTTTCGATATCATATCAATACTCATTTTAAGTTGAACTTCCGTTTATCCATTTCAAACCTTTAACTTTTAATGCTTGTCGGCTTGCTTTATTTTAAAGGTGTGTCAACTCAACTAGGGTTATTTCATTTCTAGAAATTAGGGAACCATGTTCCTCATACTTTTATGTTTACATTTTTTATTTATTTGTTTCTTAAGCGTCTTTTTGCTTACAGTTTGATTTCAGATATTCCTATCTAACCCCCCCACACCAATTGTCCACTTTACGTCATTTCGGTTTTCGTCAAATTCGCGTTTACAATTCTTTTCTCGACTAAATTACGATTCAGCAAACGTCGTTATCCTATCCTATTTACCAACCCCTCCGCTCGGACAGGATATGACACAAGGTTAATTTTTAAGCGGAGTTTAACAGGTTTTGAATTCAGAGTTTTCCTTCTCATAGACTAGTTGCCTCACCAAGGCTGAAGAACCCAGTCCGTCCTACTATTTACCCATAGCTGGAGGTAGAATAATTGGATTCATACCTTTCCCAAGGGTATTAGTGCTAACGTCGTTATATTTAACGTTACGTCACTCAACAAGATCACCAACGTCATAATACAAAGGCCTGAAATAAAGAATTTTTTTCCCGAAAAATGAAATAAATAAAGGTAAAAAATGAACGATGAAATAAACAACAAAAAATTTAAAATACAATAAAGACTCTTAATACTGTCAATACAATGCAATCAAATATTTACATTTTAAACCAGTAAACAAATCTACGCCAGTGTCCATTATTCTTTTAAAAAAAATATCTGAGATGTTTAGCGATCGTTATATTTTGTCTCAGGAGTTATTTACACTAGTTTTACAGTGGTTGTTCTTCTTTTAGGCTATTTTAAATCATTACGTTCGGTTGATGTAAAAAGAAAAGGCTTTGGGAACTAAACAAGGGAGTAGAACGAGATATGACTATTTTGGAGGGAAAATAAAATTGCAGTTACATTTTATTTAGTCCTCTGTACAGTAAATACACATCATCATCATCATTATCATATCGTACCACAGGCTCGGATATCCCTGACCCTCTCTCGCCACTTCTCCCTATCGTTCATCGCCTCTGGCGGGTCTTCAGGGCTACATCCCGTATCCTCACATAGCTACTGGAGGTATGTTCGAGCTGGTCGTCCTGCTTTTGCCCGGCAATATGTGGGGGTCCATAGGAGTACATCACTTATGAGCTCGTCCCTGCTTCTCCAGCAGTGACCTGCATGTCTGGTTCGTCTAACTTGGATAGTTTTCGTGATGGGAGGTTGGTGGCCGTATAGTTGGTGCCTTGTGGGGTGTTGCCTTGTGGGGTGTTGCCGCCAGGACTTGTTCAGTATTGTTCGCAACATTTTTGTGTAATTGCCGTCTAGCTTCTTCTCCAGCCGTTTAGTTAGCGTCCAAGTAGTGCATCCATGCAGCAGTATCGATACAACCGCTGCTTTGAAGAAACTGTGTTTCATTTTATCGGTCAGGTTTGATTTCCATATGATTGATAGCTTATCAAAAGCCGCGTGTCGATGTCTTTTTCTGTTGATGATACGCTGCTTCCTAGGTAGGTGAATTTGTCTACTAGTTTAAGAGTGTGGTGATGTCGCCTAATGTGTTTCGTAGTAGGGCATTTGTAGGTGAATTTGTCTACTAGTCATCTAGTGTGGTGATGTCGCCTGTTTGATTATAGCTCATATATTCCGTTATGTGTGCATTGACATGGATGCCAATGCCAGCGGCGCCTCATTCGAAACTATGCAGTAGTGTTTCGGCTTGGTTGGGTGTATTTGCCAGTATCGCTATGTCATCGGCGTAGTCGGCGTCGGTAATTGTTTTTGCGGGGTACCTTCTGCTACTTTTCTTTGTCAGCTCGAAGCCGTTTTCTCTGATTTTATCAATCGATGTTCTAAGCACGTAATCTAGACAGATGATAAAGAGTTATGGGGCTAGCGTGCCCCTAATAGTACTCCTGCTACAATGTCGAAGTATTCTGTGTCTCCATCCGGTGAACGTATTTTCACTTTGGTGTTTCTATAGAGAATCGTCATTGTTGATACGGTTTCTTTAGGTAGGCCTTATGCTCGTAGGATTTGTTCCATCTTTCCTCTGTGAATGGAATCGAAGGCCTTGGTAAAGTCGACAAATAGTATTGTCGCTTGTAGGTTGTTTTTTTTTTCCCATGCGCCCTCTAGGATTCTACAGATGATTAATATTTGTGAGGTCGTGGATCTATTTCTTCGGAAGCCATTTTGGTTTTTCCTAGGGATGTTGTCTATTTTGGGTTCTATCCAGTTTCGTAGTAGGGCATTGTAAATTTTGGCTGCTATGGATGTAAGTGTTATGCCTCGGTAGTTCTTGGCTAATCCGAGGTCACCTTTTTTACGGAAGAGATATTCTGATAAAATAGTGAATTGTCGGATGGTATTTGCCTTTTGTACACTCATATGTTTGTAATAGTTCTGGTTCAATTTGGATACAGAGTGTACTAATATGGAGTGTGAACATTTTTGATTCACCCTTTATTTTAAAACATGTGCGAGTATTGATCTCCATATTTGATCACTTATTGTAATCCAGCTACAGTATATGTTTGTTTAATAGTGAGTAAATTGAATCATAGAATGTCATATCTTTATTTCTGTCTTATGAACACAATAAGTCCGTTACATCGAGTTTCCTTTGCTTTGTACGTGTACAAATATATTATCACGTGACATATTGAAGCTTGATTAGCCTTTTTTTTACTTTTCCGACTGATGATTGTATAAAAGGCATGAAACTTCAAGTAACTGACTTATAGCGTCCATAATTTGACAATTTTTTTTTAGGTTTTATACTTGCTCTGTTATAATTGTATCAAGAAGTCTTTTTATGCAAAAACAGTTCTAATATGTAGTTTAACTCTCTCTCTCTCTCTATATATATATATATATATATATGCGTGCTTGTATTTTATTGACATCAGAAAAGAAGGAAGATGAAGATTTACCAGGATTCAGAGTTGCGTTATGCAACAATCAACAAGTCGAGGATTATACAAATAAGACCGAAGAATTATCCAGACTACAGGATTATACAAATAAGACTGAAGAATTATTAAGACTACAGGATTATACAAATAAGACCAAAGAATTATTAAGACCAAAGGATTATACAAATAAGACTGAAGAATTATTAAGACTAAAGGATTATACAAATAAGACCGAAGAATTATCCAGACTACAGGATTATACAAATAAGACCAAAGAATTATTAAGACTACAGGATTATACAAATAAGACCAAAGAATTATTAAGACTACAGGATTATACAAATAAGACTGAAGAATTATTAAGACTACAGGATTATACAAATAAGACCGAAGAATTATCCAGACTACAGGATTATACAAATAAGACTGAAGAATTATTAAGACTACAGGATTATACAAATAAGACCAAAGAATTATTAAGACCAAAGGATTATACAAATAAGACTGAAGAATTATTAAGACTAAAGGATTATACAAATAAGACCGAAGAATTATCCAGACTACAGGATTATACAAATAAGACCAAAGAATTATTAAGACTACAGGATTATACAAATAAGACTGAAGAATTATTAAGACTACAGGATTATACAAATAAGACCGAAGAATTATTAAGTCTACAGGATTATACAAATAAGACTGAAGAATTATTAAGACTAAAGGATTATACAAATAAGACCGAAGAAAAACTGATGAAAGCTGTTAGCTACAATAATACTGACAGGAATAAAAGACAAATAAAAAACAATTTAAAAAGTCTACGAAAAAAAATGGGAAGAAAAACGACAGCATAAATACTTCAAGTGACAAACAAAGGAAATTACACATGAGATGTGGTGGATATGGATACGAAGGGGAAACCCTATAAAAAGAAACAGAAAGTCTTTTAATTGTAACACAAAATGATGCCATAACAACCAATTATGTTAAAGAAAAATTTAATTATGCGCATAATTGTAAGTGTAGGTTATGTGATGAGAGAAAGAGGAAACAGTTAATCACATAATTAACGAATGCAGCAGAAGAAATACAATAGTAGACATGATTGAGTTGGAAAAGTGACCCACTGAGAATTGTGCAAGAAACTAAAGTTTGATCATACTGACAAACCATAATCTTTCCTGGAAAATGAGACAATATTCTCTGGGATTTTTAGAGAGAAACGAAGAAACCCAGACTTTCTGTTAATCAACAGGAAGAAAGGAACTTGATATCTAATTAATTTTACCGTTTCAGTAAACAATTGACCGAAAAATGAAAGAAAGCAAAAAGACAAATACTTAGATTTTGTCAGAGTGTTGAAAAGGCTGAGGAACATGAAGGTGATGGTGATATCATTTGTAGTTAGAATCCTTGGTACAGTCCTCAAGAAACCTGGAAAAGAGACAAGAATTTGGAGATGAGAGAAAGAAGCAAGACCATCCAGACCACAGCAGTGTTAAGATTAGAGAGAATATTGAGAAGAGTCCTGGAAAAGAGACTAGGGGAACAAGAGATGAGAGGAAGAAACATGACCATCTAGACCACAGCAGTGTTAAGATCTGATAGAATACTCAGAAGACTTTGGTAAAAGAGATTGGAAATTATTGGAATTTTATTAAACTTAGATTAGTCTGGCACATGGTCATGAATGTGGTGAACTGAGTTTGAAATGAAGTCTGTACAAAACTAACGGAATAACTTGCCAAAAACAAATTCTCGAGTGGCCACCATAGCGCTTAAACAAGAAATTGTATCTCTGCATGCGTGTACTATCAGGACAGTGGGAAAATTCTTGATGGTTCTTTGGGCATACAGTAGCATCGTCATCTAAAGGTGATGTGCCTGGGTGTTGAATGAGTACATCATATGCGTTGAGGCTTGACATATTGTTAATGAAATCATCTGTTTGTGAAAGTTCGGTTTTCATTAACTGATCGGGAAGTATCGACAAAAATAGCCATTGTCGCTGAACGAGTCAGACGGTTGGACTGCACGAAAAAGTAGCGGGAGACGTCACTAGCAGCAAAAGTATTACGAGCAATAGGGTTAAGAATTAATAGGATCATATCGACTTCTTTTCTTTCTTTGCTTCTTTCTTTTTTTCTTTTCTTTGTTTCTTTCTTTTCATTTTTTCTTCTTTCTTTGTTTCTTTGTTTCTTTCTTTTCATTTTTTCTGTTTTGTATATATATATATATATATACATAAAACATCACTCAATAAGTCTCGGGCCAAACTAATAAAACAACAACTTCTAGGCAAACTTTAACTTTATTCATCAACATAGTCTCCTTCTTGGGTGATAAACTGATTCCAACGCTTCTCTAACAATTTGATGCCTTTTTTGTAGAACGATTTGTTTTTGGCCTCAAAATCCGCCTCAGTTTGCGATATCACTTCTTCATTGGAGCCAAATCGCTTTCCCTGGAGCCTTCTTTTGACCTCTGCAAACAGTCAGTAAATCGCTAGGAGTCTGATGAAGAGAATAGGGTGGGGGTGCATAAGCAATTCGAAGTGTAATTCATGTAGTTTTGCCATGTTTCGTTTGACTTATGACATGGTGCATTGTCTTGGTGAAAGAGCACTTTTTCTTTTCCTTTTTTTCTTATTTCTGACCGTTTTTTGGTGAGTTATTCCTTCAAACGCTCCAATAATGCCATATGATATTTGCTATTGATGGTTCTTCCTTTCTCAAGATAATCGATGAACAAAATACCTTCAGCATCTCAAAATATGGAGGCCAAAACCCTGCATACTGATGTTTGCAGCTTTGGAAATTTACTAAGCTTTTTGCTTAGATGTGGCACAAGGCTATATGAAATGGGCACCCAATGAGACTCGAACTCACTCATGTAGGTTTACTAGCCGAGCTTGCAAACCATTACACCACCAGAGGCGCCTTGATGTTTGCAGCTTTGGTCGTTTTGGATGGCTTTCACCTGTTGCTGTCGACTCAGCTGACAGCCGATTTGACTCCGGAGTGAAGTAGTGGATCCATGTTTCATCCATTGTCACAGATTTATGCAAAAACTCCTTTTTGTTGCATTAAAACAGTTGCAAACAACACTCTGAATTGTCAACGCGCTGTTGTTTTGGATCGACGTGAGCAAACGTGGCACCCACTTTGAACACAGCTTTTTCATTGACAAGTGTTTATGCAAAATGGTGAATACACTGTCTTCTGATATCTTCAACCTCTCTGCTATCACACACAACTTCAATTTACGATCGACCAAAACGAGTTTGTGGAGGGTTTCTTTGTGTTTTTCGGGGCATCTGCCGAATTTGGGCGACGTGAGCGTTCAGCATCATTTGTGTTTGTACGACTGCGTTTAAAGTCAGCATACCCCACTTCTTAACCGTTTTTTTTTCCGACAGAGCAGAGTCCGAATAACTCTTATCATTGCTTTGTTTGAACAGTATTCTTTCCTCAAAGAAAGCAATGCTTTATCAACATACAATATTCAGATTTTTCCATTGCTTTGAAAATTTATAACATTAGCTTCACTTAAATAACTGTACTTTGTAAACTAATGATCGGATTAGGCTCAAATTTTGACTGGTGCCATCTGAAAGTTAGTACTTTATGAAAATCATATTTTTATTAGTGACGCTATCTATATGTCTGGCCAGGCACTTATTGAGTGATGTGTTATAGATGGGAATCAATAAATCTGTAACCTGATATGTTGTTATTAACTGAAATGTTTTATGAAATTTCGATTACGTTATATTCAATGTATGGGGTTGATACTCAATACAATTAAGTGCATTGACAAGGAAGCAGATTATGTTGAATGATAAATATTTGTAATGTAAAATAAACGTTTTTTTTCACGATTTATCGGCGAATTTATTGATTCATATCTAAACTTAGGAGGGTGTTGTCTAGATGTTAAATGCCAAACTTATTCATTATGTTTAAGATACAAGATTCAGTCTACAAAGAAATACAATTCGACATTCAAAAGTCAATGTGGTACCAAGAAAAAATGCGATCCATCCAACCTTTCTGAGATTCGAACACGAAACTGCTCGTTCGTAATCTGCAGAAAAACATCGACTCACCATTTTTTACTTGACAGTTTGACATTCTTTATTATTATTATTATTGTTATTATTAAACATTAAAAGTTACAAAGTTATCCCTATGGAATTCAGCACAAATTGGTCCTTAATTAAACCTACCGGAAGTCACTTAACAAATCTTACCGGAAGTTGTTCTGCAGAGAGCTGGGATGGAGATGATGCCCAGCAATTTATGAAAACATTTCTTGCCATGGGCGATGGGTGAAGCGATAGGGTGCCGTGAAATAGACGTCCATAGAGTTTTATGAACAACACTTGGAGAAGGGTCCATTTTGGAAGGCGGGGGAGTGGGACTGTTACGTTCGCAGGGGCTAAGATGGCCGTCCATGTAAGATTCTGGGCAGATTTAACTTCTTTATTTGAAATATCCGGCAACAGAAGACATTGTCTTCATTATATAACAAGATTACTACAACAACAACAACTACTACTACTACTACTACTACTACTACTACTACTACTACAAATAATAACAATAATAATAATAATAATAATAATAATAATAATGATTATAATCATAATGCATATTTTCATTTTATCGTTCATTATTCTTCTGCAACTTTTTGTACTTAAACTTGATATCTATCTTCCTCTTCTTTCATTGGCTTTTATTCTTTTTCTCTCATGTTGACATCAGCCTTCTTTCTTACTCGTTCGTTTCTTCTTCTTCTTCTTCTTCTTCTTCTTCTTCTTCTTCTTATTATTATTATTATTATTATTATTATTATTATTGTCTCACTCCTTGTGAGTTTGCTACCCCAGCATTTGCTAGTAATCTCCAGGACACTTCTCAGTATTCTAGCTAATCTGAACAATGCCGTGGTGTGGATGGTGTCGATTCTTTCACTGATTTCTAATTCTTCCAGTGTTTTTCTCAAGTCATGTTTCGAGTGCACCAATTACCATTGATATCACTGTCATTTTCATGTTCCATAGTTTTTTCTTTTCTTAAAAAGTTCTCTTGCATGATCCAGTTGTTTCGCTATCTTTTCACGTTCTTCTATTTTTATTCTGTGGTCGGAGGTCATAGCAAAATCCACCAGATGCCAAGATCTTTTTATCTTGTTCATCAATACTAGGTCTGGTTTGTTTGTTTGGGTTTTATGGCATATCAACCTTTGAAGGTTATTTAATGCCAAATCCATTTCTTATACTAATAAACACTTCTACTTCAAATAATTTAGTTTTGCATAAGTACTCAGTTTGTCAAAAATATTTCTATTTTAAGCTATTCAGTTTAGTCTAACAGCTTCATTTCAAACAATTTAGTTTAGTATAAGTATAGTTTTTGTTTACACACAGATAAATTTCCAAGCTTCTCTATTTCAAATGATTCAGTTTAGCATAAGTACAATTTCAAGGTCAAAAATAGTTCTATTTCAAACAATTCAGTTTAGCATAGAAAAACAGTTTTATTTCGAGCAATTCAGTTAAGCATAAATACACAGTTTAGTTCTATGTGACTTATAGAAAGGAACCTATCAGGTGCTACAACTCCGGGTCAGATTGGACCTGGGAGCGATGACAATAAAGGGGTACTCTTTTTGTTTCGTGTCATATCCAGGACACTCGTTGATGTGGGTCTTATCTCTCTGCAGAGATTCCAACGGTGTATTCTACAGCCCAAGTCGACTTGGCATTACTAGGTCTGGTCTTTAAAGGCTCTTGGTCAGGTGTTTATACAAACTGGTCTTTATAAAAATTTGGTCTAGTCTTTATAAATACCAAATCTAGTCTTTATAAACACTTGGTTTGCTCTTTGTAAACACTTGGTCTGGTCTTCATAAACACTTCATCTGATATTTCTAAACACTTACACTGGTCTTTGTAAACACTTGGTCTGGTCTTTATAAACACTTCATCTGATATTTCTAAATACTTACACTGGTCTTTGTAAACACTTGGTCTGGTCTTCATAAACACTTCATCAGATATTTCTAAACACTTACACTGGTCTTTGTAAACACTTGGTCTGGTCTTTATAAACACTTCATCTGATATTTCTAAACACTTACACTGGTCTTTATAAACACTTGGTCTGGTCTTCATAAACACTTCATCTGATATTTCTAAACCCTTACACTGGTCTTTGTAAACACTTGGTGTGGTCTTTATAAACACTTCATCTGATATTTCTAAACACATACACTGGTCTTTGTAAACACTTGGTCTGGTCTTTATAAACACTTCATCTGATATTTCTAAACACTTACACTGGTCTTTGTAAACACTTGGTCTGGTCTTCATAAACACTTCATCTGATATTTCTAAACACTTACACTGGTCTTTGTAAACACTTGGTCTGGTCTTTATAAACACTTCATCTGATATTTCTAAACACTTACACTGGTCTTTGTAAACACTTGGTCTGGTCTTTATAAACACTTCATCTGATATTTCTAAACACTTACACTGGTCTTTGTAAACACTTGGTCTGGTCTTTATAAACACTTCATCAGGTATTTCTAAACACTTACACTGGCCTTTCTAAACACTTGGTCTGGTCTTTAAAGACACTTCATCTGATATTTCTAAACACTTACACTGGTCTTTGTAAACACTTGGTCTGGTCTTCTTGCCTGGATTCAGTGATACGTTTGTACCTTTAAGAATTTTACGCGTCCAAATTTCCAAAGACAGATTCTCGTTTATGCCAATTCCATTTGGTAGTATGGTTACATTTTAATATCTTGCATAATTACAAGTGGATAACCTTTCTCACCCACTCGTTCCTCATTTAGTATTCTTTTTTTGATAGTTTGCTTCATTCACTTAGTTTATGATTAACTGTATCATCTCTCAACATTTGCTATTCAGTTGCTTATTTTCAATTTGCGCCTGGTTTTAATTCCTCTTTATCACATTATTTTATGCAGCAATCAGAAGAGATGCAATTATTCTTTTGAGGTTTCCTTTTCTTTGCCATATCCTTGTCTTTGCCTCTCTGAACTAGTTTGATCCTTGAAACATCCATATGGATATTTTTCTTTCCATTTTGTTTTCTAGAGTTGACTGTTTTGCTGTTTGCTCTTACACTGTATTGCCAAGTCGGCTGAGGCTATAGAATACACCGACTGCCCCTCTGCAGAGGGGATAAGACCCCCACCCACCCAATGAGTCTCCTGGATATGACACTAAACAATCTAATGATGAGGTTCCAGTGATGCTGGAGCTTTGGGGAATGCGGAGAACCCCTTCATTGCCATTGCTCCCTGATAGCACCTGATAGGGCCCTATCTATGGGTTAAATAGAACTAAACTGTGTACTTATGCTAAACTGAATTGTTTAATTAGAACTGTTTGACTGAACTGAATTGCTTTAAATAGAAATGTTTTTGACAAATAAACTGTGTGCTTACATTTAAATTGCGTGCTTATGCTAAACTGAATTGTTTGAAATGGAACTGCTTTTGACATTGAAACTGTACTTACACAAAACTGAATTGTTTAATATAGAACTGTTTTGACATTTAACTGTGTGTAAACAAAATTATGTACTTATACTAAACTATAATTATCTGAATTAGAACTGTTTGAATAAACTGAATTGCTTGAAATAGAAATGTTTTTGAGAATTAAACTGTAATAATGCTAAACTAGATTGTTTGAAATAGAACTGGTTATTTGCATAAAAATAGATTTGGCGTTAAATAACCAACAAATGTTGATATGCCATAAAACCCAACCAACCAACCAACCAACGAAAAATCTTACATTGTAAATGTTGTTATTGGGTTATGTAATTAGCTTTTCTTTTTTACATATTTCTCAAGTCTTTGTATTGGTGCATCTACGTTATTCTCAATGCTGGCTAGTCCTCTTCATACTTCATTTCTTGATGCATAGAATCTATGTCGTCTCTCGTGAGTAAGGCTTTGTATATAGTCATCCTTGTCCTTTAGTCCATTTGTCTGAGTTCCTATCTTGTCTATTTTAAAATTGGTCCAAATTTTCATTGACCGGCTACTGCACAGGTGTTTATTTCTTTAATGTGATTTCTGTTGCCAAACTTTGTTTTGAGAAGTTCTCTTCTTCTGACGAAATCTTTTCTTTTTTTTTTTTATTATCTCGGTTTGTTTCATGGTGTCCATTTCCAATTTTAAGAGGAGCTTGGAAATTTTCTTCTCCCCAAGTTTTCTGATACTTTCATGATTTAGCAGTTCTGTTCATTCTGTTGTTTCTCTTTTTCCACTTTTCATTATAAGCATGACACATTTTTGAATACCAAATTTCATTCTTATATCCTGGCTGCATATTTTTATGACTTGTATCAGGTTTTTCCGTTCTTTTTTATTTTGTCAAACATCTTTTTTATTATTACTCCTGTTAGCATTTTTCACACTAGCGTTAGCTTATGGTTTCTCACTAAAGTTTGGGTGATAGAAAGTCTCCTCAAGTTTCTAGGACTCTTCTCAGTATTCTGGTCGATTTAATGCTGTATTCTGGCTGGTCCTCTGTTTTTCAAGTCTTCCAGTCGCTTTACCTAGCCTTTAAGGATTGTTACGAGTGCATCAATTACAACTGGTGTCACTGTCATGTTCTATAGTTTTTTTAGTTCTCTGGTATAAGATTATAAGATAAGACATAGCTGGGTGGGAAAGGTGATCCACTGGGAATTGTGCAGTAAGTTTAAATTTGACCAAACAAACAAATGTTAATTTTTATCATTAAGGGTTTTTGGACTATTGTCTTCATCTTTATTGTTATTTCCACAACGTTTCGGTCTATATATTCTCCGGCCTTCTTCAGGTGTTTGTCGAACTCGGGAACCTTCACGGAACTTCGAACTACGTCATTCATTGAATCCACGGGGGTCGCCTTTTCTGATTCCGTTTGCCATAACCAGGTACAAGTGTTAAGTATTCCTGTATTATTACTTGTAGTGAGGATTGAACCTGCAACCTCCGGATGATTGTCTCCTTAGAAGCTTAGGGAACCAACGCCTATAACCGTTACGCCATGTGTCCTGCTGGAAAATTCAGAGTTAATTTTTGGGAGTTAAAAACTTAATGTTCTTACTTGACTAGAATTACTACTATTATGTATGATTTTTTTCCTGTGCTCATATTCAGTTTTTTTTATCGACAAACACCGGAGGACATATCGGCCGAAACATTGTGGAAATAACAATAGAGACGAAGACAATAGTCCGAAAACCCTTAATGATAAAAATCAACAAGCTTCGTCTCAGAAATTTAGACAACTAAACAAATGTTATTTGAACAACCCAAAATCTGTCCTAGACAATGAGAAGCACAAAATTCTCTTGGATTTTAAGATACAAATGGACCATCTAATCTCGGCCAGACGATCAGGCCTTATGATAGTCAACAAAATAAGAGAACCTGTCGAATTGAGGACTTTGCCATTCCAGTTGACCACTGGGTAAAACTGAAAGAAAGCGAAAAGAAAGATAAATACTTGGACCTTGCAAGAGAACAGAAAAAATTGAAAGTGACGACGATGGCAATTGTAAGTGGTGCACACGGTACGGTCACCAAACGATTGATAAAGTGTTTGGAGGAGTTGGAAATAAGAGGGCGAATGGAGACCAAATAAACAACAGCATTATCGAGGATCATTAAATAAGTTTCCAGACTTTTTTCGTATGGGCATTTTTATTGATAGTACACACATGAAACTCTAGTCCTCTTCGAAGTAATCTCCTCCGGCTGCAATGCACTTGTTGTACCGTTCCAACAACTTCTGAAAGACCCAATGGAAGTCCTCTTGTGTGAGCGTGTCAATGACCTTCATCACAGCCTCTTTCATCTCCTCAATTGTCTCATAGCGACAGCCTCTGAGTTTAAGGAATAACCAAAATTCACAAGGAGCAAAGTCTGGACTATAGGGAGGCTGAGGAACTGTCTTGATGCCCATCTTAGTCAAATAGTCTGTGACAAGGATGGAGTTGTAGACTGGTGCATTGTCCTGCTGGAAATGTCACTGACCCGATCTGAATAGCGCTGACATCTTCCGATGGAATCTCTTCTTGAACTCCCTTAAAACCTCAACATAGTAACCTTAACCCTAACCCTTTGACCAATCAACTTTGGTGTATTGACTCTGCTAGTCCTCCCACACTTCTCATCATCCCTCACAGACTCCCTGCCTTCTTTGAATCTCTTATGCCACTCAAAAACTGATGCTCGATTCATGCAAGATGCTCCAAAAGCAGTCTGAAGTATTCCATACGTTTCTGTGGCATTTTCCCAAGTTTAAAACTGAATTTTATTGCATATCGTCCTTCTAAAGTGTCGTCACGTCCAGATTGCATTTTTGAAATTCACCAGCTGTGACAATCAGGATTTAGTAGGGTGTATTCCAATTGCTGCTGTAGCTGTTCATTTGAACCTGAAATCATAAAAATTGATCAATCATCTCATAAGATGTATAGCAATAACATAGTGAATTTTTAAGAGTCTACGACAATTTTAAATGCCTGCACAAAAATGTCTGGAAACTTATTGAAGGCACAACGATTAAGATCGGCTAGAATACTGAGAAGAGTCCTGAAGACTTGAAGAGACTTGCTATCACTCAAACTCCAGTAAGAAACCATCGACCTAAGCTGATCTGAAAAACTCCCAAAGGAGTAAATTGATAATCATATTTATATGCTGATGTGATGATTTTGTGATGGAGGTCAGCAAAAATAAAACCTTACAGATACATCCTAATATCAACAACAACAACAACAACAGCAACAACAACAATATGTTCGAGGTTTGGTTTTGTTTGGTTGCATGGCATATCAACCTTTGTAGGTTATTTAAAGCCAAATCCATTTTATGTAAATAATCAGTTCTATTTAAAACAATTCAGTTTAGCATGAGTACACAGTTTAATTGTCAAAAACATTTCTATTTCAAACGATTCAGTTATATATAACAATTCAGTTTAGTGTAAGTATAGTTTCAGTGTCAAAAATAGTTCAATTTAAAACAATTCAGTTTTGCGAAAGCACGCAGTTTAAAATGTAAGTACAGTCTAATTGTAAAAAACATTTCTATTTCGAGCTATTCAGTTTCGTAAAAAGTACAGATTTTGTTTACACAGTTACATGTCAGAACAGTTCTATGTTAAACAATTTAGTTGAGTGTAAATATAGTCTCAATGTCAAAAAACAGTTGTAGTTATATGTAACAATTCAGTTAAGAGTAAATAGTTTTAATGTCGAAAAAACAGTTCTATTTCAATCAATTCAGTTAAGCATAAGAATGCAGTTCAGATATAAGTACGGTTTAATTGTCAAAAACATTTTTATTTCAAGCTATTCAGTTTACTCAAACAAAGTTCTATTTAACCCATAGATAGGGCCCTATCAGGTGCTACCACTCCGGGCCAGAGTGGACCTGGGAGTAATGGCAATGAAGGGGTACTCCGCATTCCCCAAAGCTCCAGCACTGCTGGAACCTCATCATCAGATTGTTTAGTGTCATATCTAGGACACTCATTGGGCGGGGGGTCTAACCCCTCTGCAGAGAAGCAGTCAGTGTATTCTACAGCTCCAGCCGATTGGGTAACAATATGTTCGAGTCATCAGTAGAGATTTATACGTGACATAAGATTTAGGCTAAAAGAAACGAAAAATCTTTTGATACATCCCAATTATTTTATGTATTTCTTTTATTCTCCATTTGACACGTATCGTCTTCTTTTTGTATTTCTTGTCTTTTCTTTTCTTTTTTCATTGTTGTAGAAAACTAAGAATTTCCTAAACCTCCGAAAACGTATTAATGAAGGAAACAGAGGGAAGGAAGAAGAGTTCAGTTTCCGGAGTAAAAAACTGACAATTCAAATAAATTGAGGAATAAATCTGAATTGTGATACCGGGAAAAATCTTTTATCTATAAAAATAGTCCATTAATGTCTTTATACCCACGTCGTCTTCATTTTATATTGTTTTACCCCCGGGGGAAAAGAAAAGAAAAACTACTTCTTTTTGCGTCTTCATTAAGTTTCTAATTATCTCCCTTGTCTCTTTTAATCCTTTCTACTATAATCATTCATTCATCATTTTTTTTTCTATTTATTGGGTCGACTTTCCTAATTCAATTATGGCATTAGACGTATGGTTTCGGGCATGCGCAGGACGGGAAATCTGGCAGACACACTTCATAAATATATAAATGATTATATATATATATATATATATATATATATATATATATATATATATATATATATATATATATATATATATATATATATATATATATATACCCCCGGACAAAAATATAAGACCACCCTCAAAAGAAGAAAATATATATTGTTTATAGTTTTTAAATTGTGAAAATCAGATATATGAAAGATAAGCCATGAAGAAAATTAAATTTAGAATAAGAAGAAATTTCCATTCATTTTCATATGTATATTAGCATTTATGCTAAATTTTAAAATTTATTTTTGGCATAGATATAAGACTACCAATAAAAACAAAATAAAAAAGACTTTATTTAATTGAAAAATGTTTTATATGTAGTCGACGTAATATAAAAGCTATTAAAATTGTAATATTTAAAATACAAAAAACATAAATGGCTAAAGGAACTAAATGATCTGAATATGAAAAAGGCAAGATTACAGATCTGAAAAGAGTTGGAAAATCTCGGAGAGAAATTTCAAAGGCCTTAGGACGCAGTAAAACCATTATCTGCAATTACTTGAAAAATCCAAATAAGTATGGAACAAGAAAACCGATTGGCAGGCCGGAAAAATTATCATTATAATTCAAGAGAAGAATTGTTCACGAAGTAAAAAAGAAAACTTTGTCAACATCAAAAATATTGAAATCTCCAGTGGATGCGCTCCTTGTAGTATTAGAACAATTAAAATACATGTAAACAACGAAAAAAATGAAGCATAAGAAAAGAATTGATCATCCAAGGTTAACTATGGAGCACAAAGAGAAACGACTAGAATATTCTCGTCAATATCAAACCATAAGTGCTAAAGAATGGCGAAAAGTTGTTTTCTCGGACGAAAAGAAATCCAATTTAGACGGTCCAGATGACTTTCAGAAGTACTGGTACGCAAAAAAATTTCCAGAAGAGAATCACTCAACAAGGCCTAGTGGGGGGGAGGATCTCTTATAGTCAAGGGAGTCTTCTTATCTTCAGGAAAACTTAAACTACAATGATTTATCTCTCGCACAAGAAGGGTGTCGTCTATGTGGAGAAGAATGGATTTTTCAGCAAGATAATGCGGCTACCCATGCATCAATAATAAAGAAGTACTTGCTTGAACGAAAAATAAGACTTCTTGGCCACCCAACGTGTTTTCCAGACGTCAATCCTATATAAAAATCTGTGGAGATTGATTGTTGCAAAAGTTTATGAAGAAGGTCGACACTACTCAGCAATTTCTGAACTCAAAAACGCAATCTTCGACGCATGGGAAAATACATTCTGTTCAACTTCAGAAACTAGTTGATAGTATGCTAAACCGAATTTTTGAGGTTATTAAAGCTCCCGGCGGATCTACAAAATATCAAATAAAAAATGTGCCTTTATATTCTATTGTTCTGTTCATTGGTCTTTTTTCTATGTCAAAACAAAATTTTGAAATTAAGCATAAATGCTAATATACATATAAAAATGAATTGAAATTTCTTCTTATTCTAAATTTAATTTTCGTTATGCCTTATCTTTCATAGATCTGATTTTCATAATCTAAAAATTGCAAACAATTTCTTTTTCTTTATTTTTAAGGTGGACTTATATTTTTGTCCAGGGGTATATATATATAAATATATATAAGTTAGTTCCGCAGCATAGACACAGAGTCAACAGTTCCAGTGACTGTCAGTTTCTCGCCAATATAATCATCAGATATTGAGCCCTCTTTCTTATGAATATAGCAAAAGCTATATATATATATATATACCAAAAGACGAAATTCCGAAACATTCTCTTTTGTAAATGATTACACACACATACACACTCGTATATATATATATATATATATATATATATATATATATATATGTTGGAAGCATATAAATGAATACAACGTAGCCTGGTGACGGTCAGTTTCTCAGCTATTCGATCATTAGACTCGGAGCGATTCAAACTTATATTTACGTGTACACATTTACCAATCCTGAGAACACTTCTCTCTTTTTAAGCATCGCGCCAACAACATACATAAACTCACACATACATAAACATAAAAAAAAAAGAATATAAAAGGCAAAAAACTTCAAGAGCAATAGTATTCATCTAAAGATCATGATGGCCAAACTCGTGGAACACTTAGTAAAGGATAACACTTAAAATAGCTGATTTTCATTTTTAATCAATACATTTACTATAAATATGAAAGTCAGCTATGTTATCAGTTATCTATTTGTCAATGTTCTACCTATTTGGGCAACATGAGATTTAGATGGTTATTATTATTCGTGAATAATTTGCGTTTAATATCAATTTCTTTCGTAACAGACCATATATCTACATATATTTTATCACTGATATTGTGAACTCTTTCTTTATTAACACAGCAAATCACAGGAGTATATATATATATATATATATATATATATATTTATAGTCTGATACACTTCACTGAAACATTGGAAAGACATTTTAAACGACGAAAATGAAAACTTAGTCACCGCCCATACACACAGTGAGGATCGAATTCAATATACGGCTTTAAAAATCGTGATAACCAACTTAGTTCAGCATACGGCCACTAAAACCAAAATTTCTACGTTATTAATGAGACGTACTCGTTAACTATTACCATGCGTCTTGTCACTCAGCTTGTTAACCATTATTGGTGTATCGCCCAGGTAATTTCTATACAAGGCCACAAACATGGGGCATATCATAAGAATTTAACTTCTGAGCCTTATTTGGTCGGCTACACATACTATTTCTTCATAGTGATGCACTTACAACACGTTACTATTAAATCAAGCTTGTTAACCATTACTAGCGTGTCGTTTATCTAATTTAGACTCAAGGCCGTTAGCATGAAGCACTTCGTAAGAATGTAACTTCTCACCCTCTTTGGAAAGTTATTTGAAACATTATCCCACAATGGGGCATTTACAACACGTTAACAATGAGAAGAGCTCGTTAATCATTACCAGAGTGTCGCTTAACTAATTTCGGCACAAGGCCACTCGTACGGAGTACCTTGTAAGGATGTAGTTTAGTTCGCCGCCTCTTTGGTCAGCTAGACGAAACATTACCCCATAGCAAGGCACCCTAAGGATAATAATTATAAAAATAATCGAACATATGCCAGTTTTGAATGAAATGGTAATAACTTTATGTTAAAATATGGAGAATGTAAATAGAATTTGGCAAAAACAAATTTTTGTTTTGTTTCGTGGTTAGAAAACAAAGAAAGAAATGGCGTCAATGAGAGGGGCGGTATTTACTGTTACAATACAAGGGCAGGAGTATAATGATTGAATACGCACAGAGACAATCTGTTCCCTTGATTTTTCAATTGCTAATTTCCTAAGATCCATGCGAAAGAGAGAAATGTGAACACGTCACTGAATTGGCGAAGCAAACTGTATAAAATTTCTCAAGTCAATAAAAAGAATTTGCATCTTAACTCGATTACGACCCTCCATGACAGCCGTTCAGTGAAGATGACAACATATTTACTTAAAGATTTAATTATATTTCTTTTTTTATCTGTCAGATTAGAAATATCAAATGAAAAGATGGAAATGATGATGATAACGTTGTGGACTAGCTAATTTATTTCATTAATATGCTATATGTGTTCCTCTCATTGGATAGTCGGATAGTCGTCGCTAGGTAAGAGTGGTAGAACAAGTGACAGTAAGTCTCCTTAAATGTTTAAAACCTATTGTTAAAGACTGCAACAGTGTTGGATCTGGACAGTCCTGATAATAGTGCCAAAATGAGGTGCTGAGCTAGATGAAGATTTTATAGTGTCAGTTCTCCAGATGTTAGGGTTCTGTTTTACAGTAATGACGAAATTTGAACTGGACCCGCTTAGCGTAACAGGTATTGTCATGAGAAAATTAAGTCGGTGACCTGAGTTCAAATCCTGCATGAAACTGATTGCGTTTCACCTGACGTTAATGCGCTTGGGAAAGTTATAAATCCTCTTCTCCCTCCAACTATGAGTAAATAGTAGCGTACACTAGGTTCTTTAACCGGAGGTAAGGCTACTAATGTAGAAGAAGGAAAACTGTGATTTTAAAGCAGGTTTAATCCTGTTAAAAGTTGACCTTCTGTCATCCTTTAGTAAATATATATATTTGAACCTTGTATATGTCGGTATTTAAATATATGTATTTCCCTCGCCCCTCCCAAAGCATTGCAAATGATTTTTAACATATGAATTTACCTAGCCCCTCCCAAAGCATTGCAAATGGTTTTTAACATATGAATTTACCTAGACTCTTGGTATGGACAGGATTGACGCAAGATCAATTTTTAAGTGGAGGTTAACCAGTTTGAATTCATAGTTTTGCTTCTACTTGACCGTTTTCCCTACCAAGGTTAAAGAGCCCAGTCTCCCCTGACGCGTCTTTTAATATTAAGTTTCTACCAACTCTTATCACCACCGTTTTCTTTCGTATCCCAGTAACTTTCAGATTTCCAATCACTAACATCGTCTTAAATTTTCCCGTTCAGTCGACATTTTTGTCGTCGTCTTTTTTATGATTATGAAGATTTCTTTCTTTCTTTCTTTCTTTCTTTCTTTCTTTCTTTCTTTCTTTCTTTTAAACGAATTGGTCTATTTCCTCCAACACCGTTTCTTTCTACTGGTCTTTCTTTCTTTCTTTCTGTCTTTCTTTCTTTTAAACCAATTGGTCTTTTTCCTCCAACACCGTTTCTTTCTACTGGTCTTTCTTTCTTTCTTTCTTTCTTTCTTTCTTTCTTTCTTTTAAACCTATTGGTCTTTTTCCTCCAACACCGTTTCTTCCTACTGGTCTTTCTTTCTTTCTTTCTTTCTTTCTTTCTTTCTTTCTTTCTTTCTTTTAAACCAATTGGTCTTTTTCCTCCAACACCCTTTCTTTCTACTGGTCTTTCTTTCTTTCTTTCTTTCTTTCTTTCTTTCTTTTAAACCTATTGGTCTTTTTCCTCCAACACCGTATCTTTCTACTGGTCTTTCTTTCTTTCTTTCTTTCTTTTAAACCTATTGGTCTTTTTCCTCCAACATCGTTTCTTTCTACTGGTCTTTCTTTCTTTCTTTCTTTCTTTTAAACCAATTGGTCTTTTTCCTCCAACACCGTCTCTTTCTACTGGTCTTTCTTTCTTTCTTTTTTTCTTTCTTTCTTTCTTTCTTTCTTTTAAACCAATTGGTCTTTTTCCTCCAACACCGTTTCTTTCTACTGGTCTTTCTTTCTTTCTTTCTTTCTTTCTTTCTTTCTTTCTTTCTTTCTTTTAAAGCTATTGGTCTTTTTCCTCCAACACCATTTCTTTCTACTGGTCTTTCTTTCTTTCTTTCTTTCTTTTAAACCAATTTGACTTTTTCCTCCAACACCGTTTCTTTCTAATGGTCTTTCTTTCTTTCTTTCTTTCTTTCTTTCTTTCTTTTAAACCAATTTGACTTTTTCCTCCAACACCGTTTCTTTCTACTGGTCTTTCTTTCTTTCTTTTAAACCAATTTGACTTTTTCCTCCAACACCGTTTCTTTCTACTGGTCTTTCTTTCTTTCTTTCTTTCTTTCTTTCTTTTAAACCAATTTGACTTTTTCCTCCAACACCGTTTCTTTCTACTGGTCTTTCTTTCTTTCTTTCTTTCTTTCTTTCTTTCTTTCTTTTAAACCAATTTGACTTTTTCCTCCAACACCGTTTCTTTCTACTGGTCTTTCTTTCTTTCTTTCTTTCTTTCTTTTAAACCAATTTGACTTTTTCCTCCAACACCGTTTCTTTCTACTGGTCTTTCTTTCTTTCTTTCTTTCTTTCTTTCTTTCTTTCTTTCTTTCTTTTAAACCAATTTGACTTTTTCCTCCAACACCGTTTCTTCTACTGGTCTTTCTTTCTTTCTTTCTTTCTTTCTTTTAAACCTATTGGTCTTTTTCCTCCAACACCGTTTCTTTCTACTGGTCTTTCTTTCTTTCTTTCTTACTATCTTCAACTAATATATTTTTTGGCTCAATTTTCTGCCTCGTATTTTTTCTACAAAAAAGGACCCCGTAATTTCTGCTTAAATTCCTTTCTTGTTAAATTCTTTCTCTTTCTTTTTCCTTTTCTTTCAGAATCTTCACTCTTGCTACTTTCCCGTCCTAGACACGATCGATTCCCCCTCAGTACTTGACCATGTAACCTGAGGCTAATAATGAAATTATTAAATCTTTCTCCTCAGAGGAGTTTACCGTCAAATTACCCACCGACCCGTTGACCGCCTTGGGTCACTTCCTGAGTGGTATGCTCCCACCCAGCCACACTCCCATTTGAACCAACCTCTTTATTCCTTTTTCATTCTTAAATGCATTCGTATATTCCCGTTTTATGCCTCGGTCTGAATTTAAATGTCTGATTCTCTTCGACACTAACAGAGCTATTTTTGCGAATTCAATTGCAAATATAGCAGATCTGATTCAGTAGCTATACTATTTGCTGGGTTCCTGTTCAAAGTGCTGATGAAGCTCCTTACCAAAATGGAAAGAAAAATCTTCGAGATAAAAAAAAAAGTAATAAATTATTAGACTTACGCTCAAGTCACGCTTAAAGCACCGGTTTCTACGTGACCACTAAAGATAAACAACAGAGCCTTATAACAGATGGGTGATATTCCCACTAATAGGCGGACGTTCACAAAAGCCCTCGACTTGAATAAAAACGTTGCTACTGACCATCTTCTCTCCCAGAACCCCCAGTCACATGGCTAGACACTGTAATACAGGAAAAAATGGGCTCTTCTCTTTTGAAACACAGCAGCAACCATTGCATGAGCCAGTAGTAAAAGTGCTGTTGATTGAATTACGTGTGTGATTCAATCTCATTGTAATTAAGAATGCACTGAGATAAGCGCCTGTGTGCGTCTGTGTGTGTGTGTGTGTGTTTGCGTGTGTGAGAGAGAGAAAGAGAGTTAGAGAGAGAGAGAGAGAGAGAGAGAGAGAGAGCGGGCGAAAATGTGCAGGATCATAGGTGTTTCTTCATCAATTCAGCTAAACGAAAGCCCTATTTCTATTTTTTCTGCAACGTATTAAAAAAACAGAAATACACATATACACACTCACACACATACACACATATACATCTCTTTGTCAGTCTGTCTATATATATATATATATATATATCATATTAATATATATTCATATATATTTAGAAGTGAATGAACATTCTTTAAAGAATAAGTCTTGAGCTCTCAATATCAACCTGCTAAGCAAGGTACTATTTACCAACCCCTCCGCTCGGGCAGGATATGACACAAGGTCAATTTTTTAAGCGGAGTTTAACAGGTTTTGAATTCAGAGTTTTCCTTCTCCTAGACTAGTTGCCTCACCAAGGCTGAAGAACCTAGTCCGTCCTACTATTTACCCATAGCTGGAGGGAGAATAAGGGGGTTCATACCTTTCCCAAGGGTATTTGCCCGAAAGTGAACATAATAGCGCGACTGGAGTACGAAGTGGGGTAGGTTAACTACGTTAATTTTAGGTTTTACCTGCTAAGCAAGGTAAAACCTAAAATTAACGTAGTTAACCTACCCCACTTGGGCTTCCCCTATCGATTCCAGTTTCATGCAATCTTTTTGAGGGTCTAAGAAAAGCAATGAAATCTTCAGATGGGAATGTACATACATCATTAAATTATTAAAAATTATGAATAAACCATATATAAGGATCGAAAATTTGAGAAATGAAATTAATATGAACAGAAGCCGGTTTCTTCACGTAAGAAAGATTTTGTTTCAGAAATAAATCCATTCAATCACGAAAGTAGACCAATTTTGTCAGAAGAAAACACTGGAGAGAGAGAGAGAGAGAGAGAGAGAGAGAGAGAGAGAGAGAGAGAGAGAGAGAGAGAGAGAGAGAGAGAGATCATCAGTCACCTGTGGGTCTGCTTCAGAATTATCTATTATGCTTAGCCCCATAAGATTTCACCATTTACAATTTGATCTCTCACGAAATTGGATTGGCTTCTTATGCCAGCCGTTTATCGACCTCATCAGTCATCAGCGTTTTGTCACAGAATTAGAAAGTTTTTCTTATGCATAACCACTGAGTTTATCAGCTACAATACTGCTTGCTTTTGTAAAGGATTAGCTTCGCTTTATTGTCCGTGTTAGTCATCAGCTTGCTTTATAAAAAAAGTCGGATTATTCCTATGTCTGATCCGCACTGTCCTTATCAGCCACCAGCTGTACAAGTAGAAGAATACATTTTCAGAACTTTGTTCACAAAACAAAAGCCAACGTTTTCATGTGTTTCCACATAGTTTCCGTTGATGTTTTCATTTAAAGTATGGATTTATAACTTTTGTTATCGAGAATGAAATAAAACAAAAATCTGCTGATATAGATAGATAAGAACAGATTCAGATAGATAGATCAATAGATACATATGAACAGACTGATACATTGATAGATATATACCCCATCGGCAATAATCATTTATTGTCCATATCAGCCATCAGCTGGCCTGTACCAGAAGTGAAATACTTTCTTAAACTTTGCTCGCAAAGCAAAAGCCAATGTCACCACATATTTTTCATACATAGTACAGATTTATAACTTTTGTCATTGAATAAAATAGAATAAAAATGTTTCCCACTTCTGTCATTCTCTCCCTACACCTAACACCTTTTTTTCTCTTCTCTTCCCTGGCAGCTGTCCTTTTCTTCCTTTTTTCAACTCACACGCACCGTTCAATGAATAGATGATACTGAGCAGCAATAAAAAAAACTTTTGGGTAATGCAAGATGCAAAAGATAATTTCGATTGTATCAGAATTGTACTGACTAGTCGACAAGAATGAAACGTTGCCGGCATTTTTGCCTTGAAATTTGGTATTCGAAAAATCACGTGGGTCGGAACAGGCACCTGATGTTTCGGCACCCAAAAAAGGGTCCCAAAGCACGCATAGATTGATTGATAGAAAGAGGCTGAGAAATGTGAGCGAACTGTATTAGATGGATTTAGAAGGTATCAAAAATCAGAGTATATATATATATATATATATATATATATATATAAATCGGGGGGATGGGTGTTTTTGTGTGAGTGTGTGTGTGTGTGTGTGTGTGTGTGTGTGTGTGTGTGTGTGTGTGTGAAATAGATAGATAGATTAAAAAGACAGAGAATTGTTATGGAAAAGTGCTTGAATAGATACATGTAGACAGAAATAGATAGATGGGAACAGACTAACATAGATAGATATACGAACGGATTCGTCTATATCTATAGTTACATATATATAAAGAGAGAGAGAGAGAGAGAGAGAGAGAGAGAGAGCGAGTGAGACAGACGTAGACAGACAGACAAACTGAGTGTAATACATAGATTCATATATATGAGCAGACTCAGAAAGAGAGATGCATACACACACACACACACACACACACACACACACACACACACACACACACACACACACACACACACACACACATATATATATATATATATATATATATATATATATATATATATATATTAAGGATATAAATATTGATATGAATAGCCTGTCATATATGCACATTTATAAGGCATCAGAGTATATATATATATATATATATGAGGTGTGTGAGTGTGTGTGATTGTGAGTGTGAGAGAGGTTGAGAGAGGTTGAGAGAGAGAGAGAGAGAGAGAGACAAAGAGAGAGACAAAGAGAGAGAAAAGCGAAAGAGAATTGTAAGATGAACGGAGTAGAATAGATATATTTTAACTGATATAAATAGATATAGTCAGACTTAGATAGATAGATAGATAGATAGATAGATAGATGTTGTATTGCTGGAAAAAACAGCAATGCTGACATCGGTGAGTTCAAGTAACTAGAAAGTTGTAAAACAAATTTGCGTTTCTAGTGCTAAATGGATTATAGAATTTTTCAAGACCCTTTTACAGTGTCTGTGGATCATTGCTGTTGATGTTGCAGATTGTGTAGGACCAAAGTTTGAGAATCCCTGCTCTAGGCATCATCCAGTGTTTGCACAGAGCTGATGTATGCAACATTGATGTGTCTATGTGTTGTAGTGCTTAGGCAAACATCACTTATGACTTTGTCCTCACTTCGCTAGCAGTGCTCAACATGTCTTGTTCATCTTACTTGTATGGTTTGTGAGATGGGAAGTAAGTGGCTGTACAACTGTTTTTGTTGGGAGCTGCTTCTAGGATTTGTTCAAACCAACACGTATTGACGCAGCTAAAGCTCGGAAGAATTCACGTATTATTTCATCAGAGATATCAGGTACGGTTTGGTATCTTTGTTTAATGGCATAACGACTATTGAATCAATCAATGTGATGGAACTGGGTTTCATGCCTTTCTAAATTGTTTTAGTCAGAAAATAAACATAATTGTGTGAGGGAAGTTCGAACTTTCGTACTTAGAGGCTACAATCCAGTACTTTAGCCATTACGCTACGCGGGACTCCCCAAACAGATCAGGTTTCCATGATGTCGTTAACCAGTCAATAGCAGTCCATGTCTTATATATTCGTATGTTGACACTGCTTTCAGTTAATAAGATATTGCTACCGAGGTATATACTCCGATTCAAACTATATATATATATATATATATATGTGTATATATATACGAGGTGCCTTCAATATGTTTCAAGACTTTTTTGTACAGGCATTTAAAATTGTCGTAGACTTTTGAAAATTCAGTATGTTATTGCGATACATCTTGTGAGATGACTGACCAATTTTTATGATTTCAGGTTCAAATGAATAATTACACCCTACTAAAGCCTGATTGTCACAGCTGGTGAATTTCAAAAATGCAATCTGGACGTGACGTCACTTTAGAAGAACGATATGCAATAAAATTCTGTTTTAAACTTGGAAAAAATGCCACGGAAACGTATGGAATGCTTCAGACTGCTTTTGGAGCATCTTACATGAATCGAGCATCAATTTTTAAGTGGCATAAGAGATTCAAGGAAGGCAGGGAGTCTGTGAGGGATATTGAGAGGTGTAGGAGGACTAAAGAAGTCAGAACACCAGAGTTGATTGGCCAAATAAAGAAATTCATGGATAAGGACCGTCGTAGGTCTATAGAGACAATAAGTGCACCGTTTGGTGTCAGTGTGGGAACTGTACACACAATTATTCGTGAGGAACTGAAGATGCGGAAGATTTACGCGAAGTTTGTCCCAAGGTTGCTCAGAGAAGATCAAAAAGAAAGACGTTGTCATGATAGCAGGGAAACGGTCGCGCTGATCAATTCAAATCCCGTAGTTCTTGATGCTCTGGTGACCTGCGCTGAAAGTTGGATCTACTGCTATGACCCAGAGACCAAGAGACAGAGTTCTCAGTGGAAGCATGCTGGCTCTCCCAGACCCAAGAAGGCCAGACAGAGAAAATCCACTCACGAACTTTTGATGATCCCTTCTTTTGATAGCACTGGCTTGATCTACATGCACTGGGTTCCCACTGGACAGACAGTCAACAAGGAATACTATGTTGAGGTTTTAAGGGAGGTCAGGAAGAGATTCCTCGGGAAGAGGCCAGCACTCATCAAATTGGGTCTGTGGCATTTCCACCGGGGCAATGCACCAGTCCACAACTCCATCCTTGTCACAGACTATTTGACCAAAATGGGCATCAAGACAGTTCGTCACCCTCCCTATAGTCCAGACCTTGCTTCCTGTGACTTTTGGTTACTCCCTAAGCTCAAGGAAAAACTTATAGGCTGTCGTTATGAGACACTTGAGGCGATGAAAGAGGCTGTGACGAAGGTTATTGACACGCTCACACAAGAGGACTTCCATGGAGTCTTCCAGAAGTTATTGGAACGATACAATAAGTTCATTGCAGCCGAATGAGATTACTTCGAAGGGGACTAGAGTTTCATGTGTGTACAATCAATAAAAGTGCCTTGACGAAAAAGTCTGGAAACCTATTGAAGGCACCACGTATATATATATATATATATATATATATATATATATATATATATATATGAATTATGACAAAAAAATTAACGCAAACAGCGCCTCAAATTTAAAAAATCTTAACATCTTCATATATAAAAATGGAGATCAATATCACAGAACATTATCGATTATAAAATATGTAAACGTAAAAACTTACGACTGGCTGTTTCACGGCTCCGATCGTCAAATGAGCTGCTAATCCACACGTCTGATTAATTAATTGAATTTTTATACACTTTTTGAGTTACTTATATCTAACGCGAGAATTCATAAGACGAGTAGATTACCATTTCACCAGACGATCGTGACTGTGAAAATGAGTCATGAGTTTTTACCTTGCCTTTTTTTATATTTATTTATAATTGATATATATATATATATATATATATATATATATATATATATATATATATATATATATATATACAAAAAAGAACTTAGATCTTACCTTCTTACTATTGTTTTATGACAATTAGTTACTGATAGCTTGTTACCGTAATCAGCTTATCAAAGATAGCCTTTAGAGGGGGACGTTCTTAAAACATCAAGAGTTGCAGTCAGCGTATTCTGGGCCCCCGCGACAGCAGGGTGGGAATTAGATGGGAGTGTTCACCAGTCAAAATATTTGGAACACGTTAACGCCCTTGGAAAAGGCATGAATCCATCTGTTCTCTTTATGAGTAAATAGTAGGGGGGTACTGGTTTCTTTAAAATGTGAACCAGTATTCTTACTTGAAATCCATGCATTTTTTAATTCTAAATGCTAAACATCGGCTGGGAAATGATCCTTTCTGGAAGTTTTCTTTCTCACTTTTTACAACACACAGCCTCCATAAAAATTTAAAATGCGTGAAATCAAAGTCAACCGACACATAGGCGGGCGCGTCTGTATACGGAAAAGTACGTGCGTTGTTGATAGTTTTGTTTGATGACTTCCCCACCCACAAGCCGCCATCTGCGCCGGGTGGATTCGTGAGTTATCACCCCGAGAGCGATATTACAAGGAACACAGGTGGTGGTAGGCTGAACTGTGATACTGATTTGATTTTGGACTCTTGAAGCTACAAACCCCACCCGCCCTCGATTTCATATTCCTCCAATCTTGAATCAGTGATGAACGACACCATTTTGATTATATCCGCTGTCACCTGCGTTTTCGGGGGACCTTCATGAAATGTCTTGAAGTAGTTCCTTATCAATATTCCACCAAACCTGGCCCATCGTCTAGTCATCCCTTCTGGTTCCATCCATTTACGTCTTTGACACCTCGGCGGCTTTCAGAGAGACAGCTACGTTTCTTTAGTTGAAGAGGAAAGAGATATTGTCTGACGTACCACCTTCAGATAGGACTTCTCACGCAGCTGCAAGAAAGAGATTATATCACAAACTAAAGAAAGATAGCAATCGTAATGTTAACTTATTTATACAGGAGCTGTCGCCATGGAAATTCCATGGTATACATGCCTCATTATTACAAGACTTTAAGCGATAAATAATATTCCGATATAAATTGCTGTTGATTCTTATTTCGATTTTAGAATTTGGTGAATTAATTTCAACCAATATACCTTACAAAATTAAATGAAATATATATTTTTACAATAGGAATGGATTGTAAATGATTTTACAGTAGAAATGCATTGTATTTGATTTTGCTATAGAAATGCATTGTTAATGGGTTTACTTTAAAAATGGATTGTAAATGATTTTACAATAGAAATGCATTGAAAATTAATTTTTTTAAAACATTGTTATAATATTCAATCATACATTAAAAAACAACGCGGATTGATTTTAGTTTCAGACTTTTGCATACACCCTCCCCTCGATAGGACTTTAGTGATGCGGAATGAAAATAAACAGATATTTGTTTATGTATATGTCGGTGTTTCTGTTTTCTTTTGTTTTTCAATAAAGTCTTAACTAAAAACATTTCTTCCTAATTTCTCATTTCATGTTTGTTTACTTATGTGTGTGTGAGTCTGTGTAGATGACGTATTTTTCTAAACCAATCAAAAAGTCAAATCATTAAAGTACATTGACAATTAGAAGCCTTCATTTAAACTTAACAAAATTAACTGAAGATCAGTACATACATACATACATACATACATACATATATATATATATATATATATATATATATATATATATATATATATATATATATATAAAAGAGTCGTGTCTGTTTTGGTATGTACGTATCAAGTCAGAAAAGCGATCACATTGAGCATTAAAATCGCATATACACTTTAATATTTAAAATAAGGAAAAGTACAAAATTTCGTTTTTGATTTATACTGATTAAGTTAATAATGAAGAATCAAGCGAATGGCAGAAATTTTCACTGCTTTTCATGAGCAGAAAAAGCATGTGTAACTATTCAGCTCTTATTAAGCTCTCCCCTCCCCCGTATTTTGATATAAATTTAATGCTTTTTGAAAATTATTTTGTAATTTAGAACTAATTGTAAAAAAGAAATCTTAATTTTCTATAGAACAAAAGAAAAAAATATGAAAATGTTTCAAATCAAGGGTACTTTTTCTAAAATACTGTTTTAAATGTAACCCCCCCCCAAAAAAAAATTGTTATATGAAAAATTTAACATTTTTAATTCTTAGCTTCTTTTTATCATTACAATTTTATAGGATGAAAAAAATTAAATGAATAGATTTTTATCATTGTAACTCCATAGGTAATTAAGAACTGAATTTAATTGTTTGTCATAATGAGAAAAAGCCTTTCGAAAAAAAATTGTTATAATTTTTAAAACCATGAATTTAGGGTTATATTTCTTTTATATATTTTAAATGTAAATAAAAAAAGAAATCCTACTATAAAAGAATATTGCAATACGCGAATTCTTAAAATTTGTTATCGTTAAAATTTTAATAAATAAAAAATTGAGTGAAAAGTTTTTTGCTTTATTGAAAATTATCAACTAAAAATTGTTCTGTAACTGAATACTAAATGTAAAAAATCAGAATTTATTGGAGACCGAAAAAAAATGAAAATATCTTAAACCTTTCACTAGTATAGAATTATATGTTTTTATATATTATTTTAAGTGTTACCTAAAAAAAGAAAAAAAAAATTCATAAAATAAAAGACTACTTTTCATTTGAAATAATTGGCGAAATCTTTCAACGACAAATCAGGTCACATTCCAAATTGTTAGCTTACTGCTCTCTCCATCTTCCTTATCTAGCTCACTGATGTTCCTTAAATCTTTTTAGCCTAATCATAGGATCTATCTATCTATCTATCTACATGATTCATTCAACAAACAAGATGAATTTTACCAAAGGAGTTTGCAGTAGGAAGCACTGTTTATAGTTGCACCCCTTTTAAAGAGATTAATAGTGGACGGTCGGCGTGACCTTCTTTACTGACTTCTCCATTTAGAACTTTTTCTGTACCTGATTCTAGTGTATTTCCACAACATGGACGACCTTTTAACCGAGCTCGTTATGGCAAACCTATGTTTAACCCATTTGTAAAGAATTTTTTCACCAAAATATGCTTCTTCGTATGCACTGACGTTCTTCTGTATATTTCACATTGGTTTGATGATAGACTTCTGTTCCAGCTTGGAGCACTCGTTTGATTTGTCGCCATTTCGAATAGCCTCAAAACATTTTTGTGATATCAAAATAATTTTTGCTATTTTAAAAAAATTCCCGTATTTATTGAAATACCCTTAGGCACACAGACACACACACACACACACACACACACACACACACACACACACACATATATATATTTACCTTTCTTCTATGTAAAAAATGATTAAACTTTAGCGTTGTTAGGGTTTCATGTTTCAATCGCATCTCTACTTTCGAGGGTTATTTGATGCCAAAGGCATTCTCGTAGAAGAACAGTAGTGCTACTATTTAAGCCACAGCTGAGCAGATTAGGAGAAGTACCATTTAATCTGCGATAAATAATTCTTGTTGATTTTTCTTATTTTGACTTTTTGGGAGAATCGTCGGAAAAAGAAAAACAAAGGAATGAATAGAAGCGCCTGATCAGGAAAATATCATTTTAAGAAACACGAAAATTATAAATATTGCGGGATATTAGAAATTGCGTGGAAAAAGTCCCCTCCCCACAAAAAGGTGTTTCCTGAGTATTATAATAAACAGCATGTTATGGTGAGATTCCAGTTCTGGAGATCAGGGGAATTTGGAGTACCCCTTCATTGACATTACTCCTGGGTCCCTGCCTGAACTGAAGTGGTAGTATTTGTTCGGGTCCCATCTCTGTGTCAAATTAATCTGTTCAAAGATTATTCGTATTCGATGGGAATACTTGATGCAATATAAGTATAAATTATTTGTATTAAGAATCTTTACTTGAAGCCATAATTACTTATAAAGGATTATTACAGGAAGCCATTTCATTGTATACAAACAAATGGCTATCATTAAATAGAAATAACTCCTGGATATCATATAATCATTTGTATTAGAGAGGAATACTTGAAACCATACAATTGTGTGTAAACTATTTGTATTAGGTAGTATTACTCGATAGCATATAACCGAGAAAAACCCTTAAGAAACAACTGGACAAAATACGTAAATATAAATGTACAATAAACACGATTCCCTAACCTACAGCAAAAAATAACCCTACACGAATTGACATGCCGTTCAAATCAAACAACCAGTCAATCAATTAATCATCTATATAAAAAAAAATGTGAACTTTGATCTATGTCAAATGTTTATGATAATTTATAATTTTTTATTTCTGGGAATTGAATGTTGTTTACAAGGAGATTTGTCGAATTGGCCAGTCAGTCATTTCATAAACATTTGATAGCCTCCTGTCAAATGCAACGTTGTCTATTGCAACACGCACTGAAATCCTCATTCACTCGTGAAGATATATCTTGAAATCCACATACCAAAGAAGAATTGCGGAATGATTCGAATGTTAGAATAGCAGATTAGCCGATTATGTCAGGATGGCAGAATGTCGGAATGTCATTTGTTATCTAAAAAGACGAATACGTTAAAAAACAAAAACAAAAACTAAAACAAAAGCAAACACACACAGGCACACCCATCCCCCAAAATTAAAAAAAAAAAAACAGGAAAAAAAGGAAGAAAATCTAACGAATGGATCGAGGTAATTGGTTACGCACTGAGAAAAAGATATTTATATTCAACAAATTGTCCGGAACGTGAGAAAATGGGCAATGACATTTAGAAAATACTATTTATATATTGTGAAGTGTTTAGTTATCTTTAAAAAGTGGTAGACGATTTGGGTGAATGAGGTGGGGTCGTTAAACCTGTTCACGTATCTGAAATATTTCATTGTCAGTAAAAAATTGTTAATTATAGATTCAGATAAGAATTCTTCTGTTAGTAAATCTGTTTATATACGAGGTGTCATCAAAAAGTATTGAATCTGAAGCTTTATTTTTAAAAGTTTTAAAATTTAAGATTCAAATAAAAACATGACCACAGCTCAGTGACTTATATTGTAAAGGGGTGATGTTTAGACATCTAGACAACTGTCCAGACGAAGTTTTGACATCAGTGCCAATTTTTCAAATACGAACTCAGTTTCGCTGCTTTTTTATCAACAGATTTTGGCAAAATACCGAATTGTAGACATCTAGCAGACTAAGATGTCTGTGCCAATTCTAGAGGAACAAGTACAAATTTTTAACAAATTATAAAGCTATTCTTGGAATTTTGGAACGAAACTTTTTGGCAAATGTAAATGCAGCACACATTCATAAAAATTTGGTTTTCTTTGTTTTAATGGCACATCAAACTTCTTTGGTTAATTAAGGCCAACGTTATCCTTGTAGAATACTAGTAGGGGCATTATTTAACCCAAAACTGGGGGGGTAGGGGTTTCATACCTTTTCTAAGGTTATTAGTCTGAAAGTGAAAGTTATAGTGAGACTTGAGTTCGATCTCACTTATCACAATGTCGTAGTCCAATATGTTAGTCACCACACCAACTTGCCCTGTCGGCTGGGGCTGAAGAATAGATTGAATGCACCTCTGCAGGGGATTAGACCCCCCCCCAATAAGTGTCCTGGATACGACACTAAACAATATGATGGTGAGGTTCCAGTAATGCTGGGGGTTTGGGGAATGCGGAGTACCCCTTCATTGCTATCGCTTCCAGGTCCACTCTGACCCGGAGTAGTAGTACCTGATAGGTTCCTATCTATGGGCCAAATATAACTAAATTGCATACTTATGTTAAACTGAATTTTTAAAAATAGAACTGTTTTTAACATTGAAACTGTTGGTACGCTAAATTGAATTGTTCGAAATAGAACTGTTTTGACATTTAACTGTCTGTGGACTAAAACTATACTTATACTAAACTGAATTGGTTGAATTAGAACTGTTTGACTAAACTGAATAGCTTGAAATAGAAATATTTTTGACAATTAAACTGTTTACTTATGCTAAACTGAATTGTTTGAAATAGGACTGATTATTTGTATAAAATATATTTGGCATTAAATAACCAACAAATGTTGATATGCCATAAATTCCAACCAACCAACCAACCAACCCTACGCAACCACGCAAGAAAATTTAGCTATTAAATGAAAATAGGTTTTGTCCTAGATTTGTGTTTAGTATATTTTTCCTGTGTTAAAAATAACGAAAAAAAAAAACGTTTTCTAGAAGTAGTGAGGCCATATTTTTTGCCAGGGATTTTACTCCTTCAAAATTGAAGGTATAAACTGCAATTGTCTTTTGTAGTAACTTAAAAATCCTAACTTTGTATAAACCCTGTAAGAGAAAAGAAAGCCTGAAAAAGGAGGTCAAAGGTCAAGGCAAAAGGGTTCTTTTGCATTTCTAGAGATCATGTCTCTCTCCCCATTCCTTAAATATTAACCGTTTCTGTTATTCCGGGCGCTGAGGTCGATATGAGAAGTACAAATAAACATCAACAAGGTTAGCTAAATACGTGAGTGTTTACTTCGGCGTTTTCTCTTGTTCGCTTGGTCTAAAACAGATTGGAACTGATAGTCTTTGACTAAGAATTCATCAAAGACATCAAGACAGATGTCAGCTGAAAAAGGATGGTCTTAACAAAACGTCATTTATTAAGATATGCTCCAAACACAGATGGTGTTTGCTGGAAGGCGGCTGCAGTGAGAGAGGGTGAGAGATATCATTCGAAAATTTCACAAGAATAAGTTCTGTTAATTCTCACACAAGAGTTTGAAAAAGTCAGAATAACACATTGAACCGTGGGCATCGAAGGGTAAAGAGATGCGTTTCGAGTTACAGCAGAGAAGTATTTTTCATTTCCGATCCTCTTGGAACTTAAAATTGTTTAAGAACAATCAAAGGGGTGGAATGAAAAAAAAAAAAAAAAAAAAAAGAAATTAGTTTGGTTTGTTTGTTTTCATGGCATATCAAACTTTGTGGGTTATTCAATGTCAGAGCCATCTTGGTAGACGTCTAGAGGAACTATTCAACCCTTATCTGTGAGGATAATGGGTTTCATACTTTTCCCGTTTGAGGGCGACTGGAGTTCGAACTCGCAGTCCGACAATTTTGCCATTACACCATGTTGACTCCTTGCAACGGAAATTAAGTTAGAATTAAATTATTAGCTAAATTATGAGTTAAAAATATAACTGACTATGCTTCATCAAAAAAAAATTAAAATATTATATCCTATTGCATTTATTCGTTATTATTATTATTATTATTATTATTATTATTATTATTATTACTATATACCCAACAATTTTTTCTCACCAGCGTCACCTGATGGTCTTTCATTGGAATCCGAGTGACAGCCAGTCTTTTGGACTTTATTCGGTATTCTGGACAATGTAGACAATGCTGCAGTTTGGATTTACTGAGTTTATATCCAGCTGTGCATTTTCTAAGGATGTGGTTGAGTGGCATCATCACTATTTGTAATAGTGATGGTGATAGTACTTATTTTTGGAATATGCCTCTTTGGATCTTTACCTCAGCTAAACTTTTTTCTCCTGCTGTCAATTCGCCTCTCCAGGTTTCCATAGTCTTCTCGATAAACCGTGTAACTAGATCAGGTATTTGATACATTTTGAGACAGTGTAGTGTCCAGCTTTGGAGGACCATGTTGTAAGCCTTTTTATAGTCAATCCAGGCCATAGCTAGATTCTTCCATCTCGTTTTACTCTCATTGAGGATGTTTTGATATATATATAGTAGTTCGCCTGTGCCTCTGATTCTATTGCGGCATCCTTTCTGTTCCTCAAGGAAGATTTCGCGGCTTATCGATGAGTAGTAGATCTCCCTAATTTGTGCTGTTAGTATTTTCCATATCATCGGTAGGCACGTTATAGGTCTATAGTTGTTTGGAGCAGGTCCTTTGAGGGGATCTTTTTTGAATCAGAGTGGTCTTCTCTGTGGTCAGCCATTCAGGTAACTCAGTTTTCTGCATGCATTTATTCATGGAGGTGAACTTTTAAAACCAAAATCCGTGTATGCCATCTAGGCCAGGGGTTTTCCAGTTTGATATCTTTTAAATGTTACCTTGAATGCATCGGAGTGTATATTCATCTGACGGCCTTCTTCGAGCATTCGCAACTCTGTTTCCATGTTGTTTATCCATTCGGCTTTTTTGTTATGATCTCTCAGTTTCCATATTTTGCTCCAAAATTTTTTTGCATCTCTCGCATCCAGTTGTTGTTGCTTCACCCATTCTCTCCCTACTTGTTGGTAGAATTTTTTTCGTTGTTTTGGAACATCCTGTTTTGTCTGTATTGTTTGGTTCTGTCTTGGTATCTTTTTACTCTTCCTTCTTTCGCCAGTATTAATTTGATTTTTCGTTCTAGTCGCCGTGGGTTTTTTTCAGTTTCGTCCGAATCCATTTTAATGTTCCGTTTTAGTATTCTTACTTGTTGTCGTAATTTTATCTGTGATTTTAGTCAGAGTTCCCACCCGAGTTTTAACTTTTTGTCAGTGGTCTTGAGTAGGACCCCGATTTTTTCTCAAACTAATTTTGCTCTTGCATATATTAAATCGTTTAACTCCGTGATGTCGTTTGTCGGGATATTTGTCAATACGTCATTCCATTTGTCGGTTTCGGATTTGACTGTCCTCTAATCTTGGTTCCTGAGTGAAGGCAATATGATTTTCTTTTCAGACATGATTCTTTTAATGATATATATACTCATTTTTCCTCTTGGGTCAATGCTTGCGTCAGTGTATTTGTGGTGTATCGGTCATTGTCATGTAGTGTTTGGTTAGGAGTTTCTGGCTTTCCTGTATTTAGTGAATTACTATATTAGGGGTTTGTTGATGTGTTTGCCTATACATTTGTAGATAAATTTCCAGTATTTCTTTGTAATTGTCCTAACCTGGTCAGCGAACCAAAAGTTTGTTGTCTTAAATCTACCGAATTCAGTCCAGATTTCTATCGTTCTTTTTCTATCCCCTCTTTTTGAAAAATTGCTCCTAAAATTGCAGTATAATGCTAGTTTGTTATCTTTCCTAATCCATTTTCTACGCTATGGTCTCCGGTCTGAGTGGTCGATTTGTTCCTCGTTTGTGTACCTGAAAGAAGAATCATTTGTGTACCTAGAAGAACAGCCAACATTTGAAGGATACAATCGGGTCCCCCATGTTGGCTATCTAGGGAGCACTTGTTCAGTCGGCCAGGGCTGTAGAATACACCGACTGCACTTTTGTAGAAGGGTAAGACCCCACCACCACCAACACCACTACCAACGAGTGTTCTAAATAAGACACTGAAGAATGTGATGATGAGGTTCCAGTAATGCTGGAGCTTTGGGGAATGCAGAGTACCTCTTTATTGCCATCGCTCCCCGGTCCACTCTGGCCAAAAGTTGTAGCACCTGATTAGGGTCCTATTTATGGGTCCAATAGAACTAAACCGTGGTTTCGAGAGTTTACTGTATTTTCATTTAAACTGCGTATTTATGCTAAACTGAATAGTTTAAAATAGAACTGTTTTGACATTTAAACTGCATACTTATACTAAACTGCATTATCTGAAATAAATCTGTTTTTCCATTTAACTCTGTGTATTGCCCAGTCGGTTGGGGCTTTAGAATACATCGGCTGCACTTCTGCAGAGGTGTAAGACCCCACCCCCAACGAGTGTCCTGGATATGACACTAAACAATCTGATGGTGAAGTTCCAGTAATGCTGGATGTTTGGGGAATGCAGAGTACCCTTTTATCGCGATCGCTCCCACGTCCACTCTGGTCAGGAGTGGTAGCACCTGGGGAGCCTGTCTATGGGTCAAATAGAACTAAACTGCGAACTTATACTAAACTGAATTACTTGAAATAGAACTGTTTTGACATGTAAACTGCTTACTTATGGTAAATTAAATTGTTTGAAATAGAACTGTTTTTGACATTGAATCTGTGCTTACGTTAAACTGAATAGTCCAAAATAGAACTGTTTTGACATTCAACTGTGTGTAAACAAAAACTATGCTTATACCAAACTGAATTGTTTGAATTAAAACAGTTTGAATAAACTAAATAGCTTGAAATAGAAATGTTTTTGACAATTGAACTGTGTACTTATGCTTAACTGAATAGTTTGAAATAGAAGAATTTATTTGTATAAAAATGGATTTGGCATTAAATAACCTACAAATATTGATATGCCATGAAACCCAACCAACTAATCAACTAACCAAGGGAGCACCTGCCGATCATGACACCCAAATCTGTTGTCAGGGTCCCATGTTGACTTATGTTTCTATTTGTCGTTTTTCATGAGTAGTATATTGTGTCTATCCAGACCCCGGGGTTGTTTATTATCTGCGCGCCAAATGCAGATGTCACCGAAAACGGTTACGGTAAATGTTCATGAACAACGGGTCACAAAAAATAGATTATACTTTACTTCTCCCAATAAGTACCTGATCTAGTTTCAGGTATTCCTGTATCACCTTTTGTTTTTATATTGACTGGCGTAATTTGACACTTGCGTTTTCAGACTCAAATCTCAAATACATTACTTTTTCGTCTATCGAGACAAGGGACTGCTAAATGATATAGAATTTATGGCAGAAAATTTAAACAAACAAATCTAATTCGTGCTCTCGAAATGGTTTAGCTGAAAAAAATTCTGGAAAAAATATCCTCATTTAAATCGCCAACATTTACCAAAAGATTTCACAAGTAACAAAATCTATTACGCATTTTAAATTAAAGACAATTTTCACTCACCGGATTTTTTTCCTTTCGCATAGCAGATGGTACACAGCGAAAATTTGCTCATTATATTTACTTGCCAGGTGTTCGAGTCTATGCGGTTCTTTTGAGAGTTTTTCACACTAGTTTTAACCGGTTGTTCTCTGAAGTCCGAGTGACTGCAAATCCCTACAACGTACCAGGACTCTTCTGAGTATTCTAGCCAATCTTGGTGGTTCTGTATGGTGATGATTCTTTCTCTGACCTCTAAATCCTCCATTCAATTTTCTAAACTTTTTGGAACCGTTCCCAATGCACCCACTACAAATGTTATCACCAAGACTTTTACGTTCCACAGTTTTTTCAGCTCGCAGGCAAGATTCAAGTATTTGTCTATCTTTTCGCTTTCTTTTTTCATTCTGCGGTCAACTGGAACTGCAGAATCCAGAAGTTCTTTTCTTCTTGTAAATTTAAACAAGGTCTGGTTGTCTGGCCGAGATTAGGTGATCTGTTTGTATCTCAAGAGAATTTTATGCGTTCTCATTTTGATGAACGGATTCTTGCTTGTGCAAATACATTTGCAAGTATGTTCAAATTCTAATGTCTTGCACATTTCTGGCCTTTCTCTCCCAGTATGTCTCTATCATCTCTCGGGTGTAGAGTTTTATGGAAGGTCATCATATTTCTTGTCCTTCAGTCGAATTGTCTAAGTTTTTCCTTTGACCATTTTAAGAATGGTCCAAAATATCTTTCCAGGATGACTGCCCTGGTGGTTTTTCTCTTGATGAGAGTTCTGCTGCTTCACTTCTTGGTTTCGAGATGTTTTCTTGTCTTTCTGAGGTATTCTTATTTTTTCCTTCATTTCTCTTTAATGTTGTCCGTTTGCAATTTTTCAAAGAACTTTTAATTTTCTTTTTCTCAGAGTATTCTAAGGTTTTTCGTTGTTTCTGTATCCCTCGTTTTTATTATAAGCATGAATCATGTTTCCAATCCCAATTCTGTCCCCTATATCCTGGCTGTATATCCTAATTGTTTGCATCAGACTCCTCAATTCTTTTTTTCATTTTTGGCAAATAAATTGATAACATCTATAAATGTGATTAATCTTTTCTGTGATTTTGTAAATTTGTAGCCCTCGGTTTCGTTCGTAAGTATATAATTTAGTAGTATCATTGCTATAACAAATAGTAGAGGCTAGAGTGACTTCCTTTGAAAGATATCTGTTTGGATATTTCACTACTGCAAAGGCTTCTCCTCCTCTTGCTAATTCCGCTTTCCAGTTTTCTATGGCTTTCATGAAGTTTAGAACTTTGTCGGATATATTATATACTTTCAGACATTCTATTCCCCCAAGATTACGGAACCATATCATTGGCCTTTTTGTTGTCAATCCATAACATGGTTACATTTTTCCGCCATGTTTTTACCTTCTTGGAGCTGTGCTCTTCTGTGCATTGTAGGTCATTTGTTCCTTTGCGGCATCCTTTCTTTTTTTTTTTAACCGGAAATAATCCGCGGCATGCAAGTAACTTATAGATCTCTTCTCTTATCTGTGCGGTTAGGATTTTCTACATCATAGATAAACACGTTATCGGTTTGTATTTGTTGCTTTTTAGAGGGTTTTTTTCTGGATCGTTTGTCATTCAGGTATGATTGTCTCTTCAAAGCATTTACTCAGTGTCTACAACAATCTGTCGTGAATTGACTTAAATTTTAAAACTGGAATCCACGTTATGCCGCCATAGTCAAGGGTTTTCTAATATGTCATTTGCTTGAGTGTTGATCTTTGTGAATTCACATGTATTTCGACCAGAAGGTCTTTCTTTAAATCCTTGTCATTTTTTTTTTCGTATAATTTATCCATTCGGCCTTTCTATTATGTTCGTTCTGTTCCTTTCCTCCAGAAATGTTGTATATCCTTTACATCCAGGTGTTTATTTGACTTCATGCTTTCTTCAGTAGTTTGCTGGAAAATTTATCTTTCTTTTTTTTAGGAGTTCCTGTTCCGGTATCTTTTGAGCTTTCCTTTCTTTTGCCAATATTTTCAAGTTTATTTCTTGTAATTGAAATTGTCAGTCATGTTTGCTGTTGTATTTTGCAGTTTTTTCATTCTGTTGTGTCGTTGATTCCAACTTTAGTGATTTTGCTTGTTCTCATTTGTCCTTCTAGTCTCATTTCCTACCCAGGTTTTGTATTTCCGTATTTGTTCCTTCTGGGAATACCAATTCGGCCACGGATTTGTTTACATCCTCCATAAATCAAATTCTCTGTTGTCCGTTGGTATTTTAAACAATTTATTCACCTTATTCGGTTTCTACCTTGAATATTTTCGGTTTTGATTCCCTTAGGATGGTAATGTTTCCTTGTTTTATTCATATTTTTTAAAATTAATTCTACACTATTTCTTTCAATTTATGGCGCTGGGTTACGCTAAATTTTAGTTTTCAGTATTTTGTGTTTTATCTCTTTTTGTAGGACATAACAACGAACGACTTACCAATCCACGAAATTCCGTTATCTCGAAGTCAGAAAATCACCCTTTCTTTAAAATTGTTCTGGCTTGGTCTGCAAGTTTTTGGTTGATTGTATTGAACTTCGTTGCTCCTTTCCCAATTTCTATTATCCTTTTCCGATATTCTGTTTGCTTTGAGTTGCTTTTAAAATAGTTGTGGTTTGCATTTTTGTGGTCTTCTCTTCTCCATTTTTTCTGTTGTTTCTTTGTTGCTTTAAAATTGTTTATGTACCAGAAATTAGAACAGACAAATTTCGTAAGATGTTACTCCAGCCCCCAATTAATGGAGAACTTGCCGATCATGGTACTTTTTTGAGTCCCATGTTTCATTGTATTTATCTTTATTATTTTTCATGGATAGTATATTGTGACTCTACCGGACCCAAGGAGAGTTTATTATCTGTGCTTCTGTCTCTGATGGGATTTGATATTCTTCCAAGGAAGAATATCGTCAACGGGTCACAAAAAACACTCACGCCCTCTAATTTAAATTCTGTAGGTTTTAACCAAGTCTAAGTTCATCGCTCCCTTTTTACTTTAATCAGACTTTGTGAATTTACCTATTTATCATTACCAATTAAATTTCAATTAGACAACTTTATTTTCGGATGTAACGATTTGATAGAAAAAGATCATTTTACCTCAATTTCTGTCTTTTCTAACCGCCATCTTCAAGATATATGCTTCATTTTGTGTGTGTGTGTGTGGGGGGGGGGAGATTACAACGGTAATTCAAAATTACAGAATATTGATACAACTTTACTTGTTTGTTAAGAAAACGAATTTAATAGTTAATAGTTATTGCTGATATTGACATTAAGTTTTCTTTCTACTAATACAGACAAACGTAAGTCACATGGTTTTCCGAATTTTCTCCTTCAAGTCGATAATTTATGTTCGAAAGTAAAACGAAACTTAGAAAAAAGGCAAAAATTAGCAAAATTTCTGTTTCTATGGTCAGGTGGAACGGCAAAATTCACTCGATGACACGTTCTTTTTCTTGTTAAATAACATTAGATCTGGTCTTCTGAATGGGATTAGAAGATCTTTTGTATTTCCAAATCCCAGAGAATTTTATGTCTTATTTTCTAGGAATAAATTCTGAAATGTGCATATACCATTTATTCGTATGTGCCTATACCATTTGTTAGTTTAATCTCTTACAAAATTCCCAGAAGATCACCTTTCCCTCCCAGTATTACGTAACCTTGAACTCGTTTTGTGCGAATTTGCAGCATTCTCTTACATGATTAACCATTTCATCTCCGTCTCCACCAACATTTACTATTCTGTTGCATATTATCAATTTTCGCTTCGATATTATTTGCCCTTGTGGCATTATTTTGTGATCCTTTTATTAAAAGAGATTTACTTACTTTCTTGAGGTTTCTATTTCCTTTCAGGTTTTTTGTTTACAAGTTCACCAGTTTGTCGTTTCCATAGAATTGCTTTTCTTCCTATTTTTGTTTTTTAATTTTCATTTTTTTTGTTTGATCTTATGATGCCACTGCTGTTACCGGCTGTTGCGTTTAGTCTCTCTTTGCCATTTTTGGTATATTCTTCAAGTACTTGAATTTTTGCATCAACCTCATCATCAACAATTTTCTTCATCTTTTGACGATTTGTCTAAATTCTTCCCTTGTTCACTTTAAGAATGGTGCAGAGTCTCTTACAATCGGGACTATTATTATTATTTTTATTATTATTATTATTATTATTATTATTATTATTATTATTATTCATTTGAATTTTTTACATCAGTTTTAGCTGTTGGTCTTTCACTGGAATTTGAGTGATAGCAAGTCTCCTCAAGTCTCCAGGACTCTTGTCAGTATTCGGGGTGTTCTCAATAATGTAGTAGTTTGGATGGTCTCCACTCGTCCGCCAACCTCCAAATCCTTCAGTCCCTTTAGTAATCCTTTAGTTACTGTACCAAACGCACCAATTACAATTGGTATAATTGTCACCTTCATGTTCCATAGTTTTTTCAGTTCCCTAGCTAGGTCACGGTATTTATCTTTCTTTTCACTTTCTTTCAATTTTATTCGGGTAGACAGGCAAGTGTTGCATGCTATCACCTGCTCCTGGGTAAAACAATACAATCGTTTCGGCTGACGTGAAAAATTAGCAAAGAGTGAAATGATAATAATAGTGCTTGACGTAGCGCGGATTATATACAACTGGAATTATCTTACATAAAATATGTTTTAATAGGATTGAATCATCATAAATAATATAACACTCAAAGAAACAAACAATATACAATGTATCAGGTTATCTTTGTGTAGTTTTGATATTTCAAATCTTTTTATTTGTCTCAGACGTAAACAAGAGACCAAGAGCAAATAAAAGCTGATTTCGACTACGAATAACATATTTTGACAGAAGAACATGACCTTTTAATGGATCCACCGATTTCTTTAACTCTATGGTTTTCTGGTTCTCTAAGAACATTCTGCGGCTTGATATTTAAGTGCGAAGAAAGGTGTGGTTACTTTTAGTCAGTGACAATTATAAGTTAGGAAAAATGGCTGAAAGATATTACAAACACTATCTATCAGTCTGCGAGAGTCGTTGGAAAAGTTCAAAGCCTTACCAAGATTTTATATTTGTCACACACCTCTAACATCTGAAACCGCCTCACCTACACGGAAATTAACAGAGTTTTTCTAGTTTTATAAGAAGTGGTGGTGCGTTTCTAAAACAAAAATGTTCGGCAATGGTTTTTCTTTCTAGCTGAGGCTTAGAACTTTTTGTCTGACCCTTGTATCTACTTTGAGGGCCATTCAATAAAGGGGATTTTTTAGAAAAGGAAATTTTTGTTCACAATTCTTTCCCCATAAATGTAAAGTCTGCATTATTTGAAATTAGTTTATAGCAAAAATTGTTTTGATTCCGTATTTATTTTGAGGCTATTTGAAATGGCAGTTAATCACGCAGAGTGCTCCAGGCATGAACAGAGGTCCGTTATCAAATTTTTACTAGGTGAGAAGCCAACCAATGTGAAATTTACTGAAGAAAGTGTGATGTCTATGGAGAAGCATACTATCTATCAATCTATCTATCAATCTCAATCTGTTTTTATGAATATAAATTGAATCCATTCACCTTTAAGACTCGTTCGAGGCGACAGTTGAACATATTTTCCACTGTTATCAATAGTACGGCAGCTGGTGTAGTGGAAGTAAAAATTGAATATCAAAACCCGTGGAGTGTAGGTCGGAATGTAGGTCGGAGAAACTGTGGTAGTCTGCTACTCCATTCTTTTGTTATCAGCTCATCAAAATAGTTGGGTAAATTCGACACATCTATAAACAAATCACCAATGCAGTTCATTTACTAAGTGAGCTTCAGCTTAGTTAAAGGACAACAGTGAATTGATAGTTTGGCAATCAATCTTGGAGAAGGAAGACTGAATTCAAATCAGTATTACCCCGCTGAAAAATTGATCTTATGTTCATCTGGCCCGTAGTTGTGTGTGTGTTGGGGGATAAACAAACTCACACTCGCGTGTGTGCGTGTGTATGTGTGTGTGTGTGTGTGTGTTTTGATAATTTCAAATACGACTAGCGTCTAAATTGGTCTGTAGGTTTATTATTTGTAAGAGAATATATTTTTGATCTGTTTGTTGTCGATATTTCATGCTATTTTTAAATGTTCAGCATTTTCCAACTCTGTGCCAGTTATTTACCATCTGCCAGGGCGATGATTCGTTATTAGGATTCTCTCGTAGTTGATGACAATGAATGAGGAAAGGTTTCATTAGCAGCTGCAAAAACATGGATGCCTCATCTGTCCGAAGGATTTTTAACGCGCTTCAGTTTGAAGCAATCGATTAACGTATAATTAGATTAACGGTCTAATTCTGAAATATCTTGTCTGTGAGATAGCAGACAGAATCTGCCAACGTTTAGGTCACCTGTTAATATATATACATTGATAAGGAAGTCAGCTGGAAAATCGCTAAAAACCAGCAGTGCATTTGGGAATCAACAGTCGGGTGTCTGGGAACGAAGTGATTTTAGCCAAATAAATTAAGCCCAAGATTTACCAAACTGTAGTGATCACCACCCCCTATATGTTTATGAATCTTAGACCATCTAATCCACTCTGTTTGTGGAGCTTAGAATATGCTGACCCTTTCCCTCTTGCAGAGAGGTAAGACCCTCCCTACAAAGAGGCACCCAGAGTTGGATAATAAACTGCATCTGATGATGAAACTCAAGTTTTGAAGTTCTGGTGAGTGTAGAATATTGCTTCATTGTTATTACTCTCAGGTCCACTCTGAACCGGATTGGTAGTTCTTGTTTGGCTCTCATCTTTCGGGCAAATCGATCGATTTAGAAATTATTTCTATTTGATAGAAATATCTGATAGCATATAAATGTAAATGATTTGAATTAAGAAAAGTTACTTGAATCTATAATTGTTTACTAAGTTTTATTATTAGTCACTTTAAACCATATAACTTTGTACCAATAAATGACAATTATTAATTTATTTGGAGCCATATAATTATTAGTGTTGGATATGAATACTTGACACCATACAACTATGTTTAGATTGTTTGTATTTGATAGGAATAGTTGAAATCATATAACCGTGCGTCAAAAACGCTTTCAAAATAACAATACAAAATATGTAATTATGAATGTACAATGATTGCAATTCTCAAACTAGTTCTGAGAGAATTTTTCTTGCTTCGAAATAGACTTGAGAAAATTGATCTTTAAGATGAGCCGGAAAAGCCCTAACTTCGGATATATATATATATATATATATATATATATATATATATATATATATATATATATATGTTGCTTGAACACTTGGTCTTAATATCTAGACTAATGCAAATTTAGAAATGTTATTCATATGGCTGCATTTCTATTTACGAGATGGATATATTTGATTCCAAATGTGTAAATGGTGTTTTTAATCTTAGTTCGTTTTTCTACCACGCAAAAATGAAATAGGAGAGAAATGATATGGGAATGTAAATTTCTTTGCATAAAATTTCTTCCTTCACTGTACCAGCCATCAGGGAATTGAATAAAAAAGAAATAATGAAAAAACTTGTAATGGATTTGTTTTTGCAGTCGTCAACGAGTTTGTTGACAACATTAACTTTTTCGAGTGAAATTCTACAATCCTTTTGCGAAAAAAGAAATAGAAAAGAAACGAACATTAAAAACGCACGCTAAAAATTACACACTCAAGAATGGTAAGCGATATTACCTAACAGATTTTTTTTCAAAATCACAAATAATCAAACAAGTACAATAAAAATAATTTCGTTACAGAAATTCACCACGTGAAACAAGGCTGAGTAACCTAAAAAAAATAATTCCTGATGCCTTAACCAAAATGAAAGCCATATGAGCAATCTCAGACCAATAACGTACAATCCCTTGGTTTTGGATACAGAGATGTGTTTATCCTAGACTGGCAACCCACCAAGTATAGAGTACTTAGTCTGCTCTTCTATTTCATTTTTTGATATGTTGGGAAGCGAAACCAAATCAACCAAAACAATTAACATTACATTTCAATATGAAAATCATTTTAAATGTATTCTTAAGTAATAGCATGGCACATCGTGATTATTTTTCAAACAATGTCTTTCTATGTTGAATCTATTTCCCTTACTTAAGTTGGATTTAGGATTGATCTCTTTGTTTAATGGCATGTAAACCTTCACAGGTCATAAGCTTAGATGAATTTCTTTGTTTAATGCCTTATCAGTATTCGTCGGTTATTTAATGGCAAAACCAAACTTGTATAACAAGAGTAACGGTAAAATTGAACCCATAGTAGAGGCAATGGATAAGGAGGGTCATACATTTCCCAAATTGAACCCATAGTAGAGGCAATGGATAAGGAGGGTCATACATTTCCCAAATTGAACCCATAGTAGAGGCAATGGATAAGGAGGGTCATACATTTCCCAAATTGAACCCATAGTAGAGGCAATGGATAAGGAGGGTCATACATTTCCCAAATTGAACCCATAGTAGAGGCAATGGATAAGGAGGGTCATACATTTCCCAAATTGAACCCATAGTAGAGGCAATGGATAAGGAGGGTCATACATTTCCCAAATTGAACCCATAGTAGAGGCAATGGATAAGGAGGGTCATACATTTCCCAAGTATATTATTTCGAAAGTGAACGTAATCACGTGACTGCTATGTTGCAATCCAGTAAGTCAACTCGTATATCATCTAGAATTTCCCTTGTTTCTTTTACTAAAAATATGTTCAGTAAATTATTTATGTAAAAGAGGAAATATTTCTAGCAGTCAGCTAAAGAGATATGCTTAAAAATTACTCGTATTGAAAAGGAAAACCTGATGGCATATAAACTAATGCAAATTATTTGTATGAAGAATTATTACTTGAGCCAATAATTGTTTACTTAGGATTATCATTAGTTAAAGGAAACCATATAAGTATGGGCAACCAAATGATTATTATCTGTAAATACTTGAAACCCGATAATTATTAGATGGAAATACTTGATATCGTACAACTGCGTGGAAAGTATTTGAATTAGATAGGAATACTTGATATCATATAACAGTGTGCAACATTATTTGTATTAGATAGGAATACTTGATATCATATAACAGTGTGCGAAATTATTTGTATTAGATAGGAATACTTGTTATCATATAACAGTGTGCAAAATTATTTGTATTAGATAGGAATACTTGTTATCATATAACAGTGTGCAAAATTATTTGTATTAGATAGGAATACTTGATATCTTATAACAGTGTGCAAATTATTTGTATTAGATAGTAATACTTGATATCATATAAGCCGGTGCAAATTATTTGTATTAGATAGAAATACTTGATATTGAATAATTGTTTGCAAAATAATCTAAAGAAAAAACTACACAAGAAATGTAAATATAAACGTACATGGAACATAATTTCTTAAACGTAAGGTATAAAATATCCCTAGACGGGTTAACACACCATCAAAAATCAATCAATCATAGCAACTGGCACAATATTTCCAAAAAGTCAACAGAAAAGTTTAGATTTGAATTATAACTTATGATTATATTACTGTCTAATCTTAATATTTATTATGAAATTAAAATATTTCGTAACTGTTCGGCCCTCACTTGGCACACGTGGAATATAGGTCCTGGTTCTATAGGAGAGTTTTATCTGTATTGATAGGTTGGCTTAAGCCCTCAATATTGGCCAGTCATTGAGGATTGAACCCTGTACAAGCGAGTCTATATGGTGAGACTATCTTGTTAATCGTTGCTTCACTTTACAAAGACATTATCAGGTTGATCATCGAAAAAGAAAGCTATCGTCTCATCCAATCTGACCATGTGACTCTTTAACGGAAATCATACTTCTACGTTATTTGTCAAACATTTACTTGAATTTGACAAGTAACCGGCATCTGGCTTTGATGTAAATCCGGACGAACGGCACAAAACTTTCCAAGTCATGGGTGACGCCATTATCAGCAAACGATGGGCATACGGTCTTGTCGAGGAGAACTCACCCGACTCCTTCTTCCTCTTCTTTTGGGGGGCCCCGACTTGCGAAATTTTGCGTATTTACAGAACGTCGCTGTGTCCTGCCCCTGTTGATAAGGAGTGACCCCGCTCACTCACCAGATGGTGTTGTTACTGTAATTAACATTGACTCTGGCGAAAGACGGAATTGTCAACACTGCGTACGCGATTTCATCAATTTCATTCCTGGGAGAATCCGAACATGAATGATAATTGAGATGGAATGAAAATGGCGGTGACAAGAAGAGAGAACGCAGCAAAGAGGAAAACGCTGGAGTAAATGAAAGCAAGGCTGAAGGATAAATAATGAAATGGAAGGAGGGCGGAGATCGTTGTGATAACAATGAATTTTGCTAATAATAATAAGAATAATAATAAAGGAAAATCCATTAGGTAAAAAACTTAATCTAATAATGATCAAAAATGATCAATAATTAAGAATCGATAGGACTTCTCCATATCATATAATTATTAAGCTTCAATAATTCATAACTTTTATTATCTGTTGAATGATATAATAAACCAACAATACTTAACCATATTGCATACAGTAATTATTAAAGAATATTTAACCATATTAGCGATGGACAGTAATAAAATTAAATTTGATAAGAAATTAAGATAATTAATCATAAGCAGTCATTATTATTATCAAATCGTGCTGATTGCACAGATTCCCTTGATTCTCTCTTACCATCCATCCCTATCGGCAATTGCTCTGGACAGGTCCTCTCCGCAGCATTCAGCGTCCATACTGCAATGATGAATATGATCTGGTCAGCCAACATTGGTATGTCCATGTGTAGTAGTCCACTAGAGAACGTTGCTTTTGAGTTTGTCCCTGCTTCTCCAGCATGTCTTGTTCGTCTTATTGGGAAAGTGAGTGGCCGTGTTTTTTTTAAAGTGGCTACTTCCATGATTTGTTCAAAACAGCACGCAGTATTCTCGGGTAGTTCCCATCTACTTTCTTTAAAATCCAATTGGTGATGCCATACAATAGTACGGACACAACTACAGCTTGGAAGAATTCCCGTTTTATTTTTTTAGAGAAAATGGATTTCCATATATTCCATAACCAGTCATGTAGTCCATGCCTTACCTAAGTGTATGTTGACATCGCTTTCAGTAGATGAGATATTGTTACCGAAGTATATGAACTGGTCTATTGATTTCAGAGGCTTGCCATTGAATAAGATGACACTCTATTGATTTTAACATATTTGGGTTCACGTAGAGACCGATTCTCCTTGCTGCCTGCTTCAGGCCCCGTAGCAGAGATTCGGCCAGAGCAGGTGCATTTGCAAGAATTGCTTCATTATCTACGTCGTCTGTATCAGTAATATTTTCTGTTGTATATTGTCAGCATCTCGTTCATTTTAATGTCAAACCATTTTCTTTCATTAGATTTATTGACAATATATATATCCCGGACATTGGCCCAGCGGTTAGAGTGTTCGCCAATGGCCCGGTCGACCTGGGTTCAATCCCAGGTCGAGTCATACCAAAGACTTTAAAAAATGGAACTTGATACCACCTTGCTTAACACTCAGCATTATAAGGTACGGTTCAAGGGTAAAGTGGAGCAATCCTGGGAATGGAGTAGCTATCGAAAAGGGAGCCTTCGGGTCACCCTCGACTATGGTCGCTAACTTTACTTACTTACTTATATATATGTATATATATAATGGACAATCGAATGCCTATTCTCTTGACATAACGTTGAACTAACATATGAGAATAAAATCTTTCTTCAAAGTACATAATCTTGGCAATTTATTAATAGAAATGATTCTAATGTATTTCCTTTCTAGACTCCAGTGACAATGTCAAAGAATTCAGTGTCACCATTGGGTGAGTGAACTATCACTATTGTATTTTTGTAAAGCATCTTTATAGCAATAACAGTTTCCTTGGAGAGACTATATACAAGAAGTATTTGCTCCATCTTTCCTCTGTGTATGGAATCAAATACCTTCGATAAATTTACAAACAAAAATGTTGTCTGAAGATTTGTTGCACGTACGACGATTTGACAATAATCAGAATCTTGGATGTGCTGATTTTTCTCAACTTCAGTTTACATGCAATTAAGAAGCAGGCCGTAAACCTAAGCAGCAATAGTACATTATTAAAGGTTAAGTTAATTATTTGTATATATTAACGCAACCCCTCCGCCACAGGTAAGATGTAACACAAGGTCAATGTTTTTAAGTGGATCAAAGCGATTTGAATTCTGTTTTCCTTCTTCAAGGCTAGTTGCTTCACCAAGAATAAAGAACCCCGTCCGACAATTTGGATGGGGTGGAGAGAAATACCTTTACGAAGGGAATGTGCACTAATTCAAACACAAAATCGTCCCGAATTTGAACGATTCAATTTATTCTGACGATAATCGTTACGCTAAGGATAATTATTCGTAATCAGAACACACCCATATAATGCACTGGTTGTGAGATAATCTTTATCAAAAATTCAGAATTTAGAGTCACTTTTATTAAAATTTAGGATTGGTTTGTTTTTTTTTTCTTTGGGATAATTATTTGTATTTAAATGATTTTTATTTGTTTTTATTTATTATGGGATAATATGTTGTTTATATCAAACGTCGTGTAAAGAAGATTGTTTTAGTTTCTTTCGGAGATATCAGATACACTCATTAACCCCGAAAAATTGATATTTCAAATAGATGTTTAATTTTATTATTTTCCATATTTAAATAATTTGTAAACCTCTTTTTTAAAGAACGGTCGACCGTTGAGATTAAATGAGTTTCTTCTTAGCATAACATCTGTCAATATCAGAGAAAATTAAAAGTATAGAGAGATGGAACGATCCATTTGCCTCTCATAATGATTACCAAGGGAGAGGGTTAATAACGCTGGGAATGAGATGAACATCCATTCACAGTGAGGTAGACAGTGATCTATACAGAAAGACAGATCTCCCACCAAAAGCAAACAAAAAGTATTTTGAATATGATCCTCCTGGAGAGTTTAAAACTTTTTTTAATAGTTAAAATTGCTAACAATTCCTCGAAGTTTGGTTGAAATTGAACCAAAAAAGCAGAGCCTCAGTTTAATGGACGGCAATTCTTTCATTGTACTAAGATTATTTAAAGTACCTGTCTACGTCATTTACGTCGTCTAGATTTGGATAACAAACAAATTGATAAATGTCAAAAATCTCTTCTCAGATAATTATGTTTCTAACCGGTGTATAATTTACAGTTATTATGTCAATTAGAAATTTACTCCAAACAATTGAAATGGTTACTATAAAATATAGATTTTTAAAATTATGCTGCCGTGTGAAATAACTTCTCAGTCTAAGCTCAAACAAACAAAACAAACTTAAAAATAAAACATTTTTGAATTTTATAAAAATGATTTTTTTTTCTGTCCGTATTGTTCGTATCAGAAATAATTCTTTGTGATTATTTTATATCTGCAGGTCTATGTCGTTCATTTTTTAACAACTCTTTTCAAACTGAAAATTTCCTGAATGATTTTGGCCAGTACAGTAACTTCTTCGAAGGTAAGGCTCCAGTACTTGGGCTCTACAGAATGTCAATTAACCCTTCATTGCCATTATTCATTGGGTCATCCAGAGTGGTAGTACTTGTTAGGGTCCCATCTATTCGTAAAATATATCTTTTTCCGAAATTATTAGCATCAAATCAGAATACTTAAAACTATATAACTGTGTGCAAATAAATGAATATTGTTGAATAGAAATAGTTACCTGAAACTATATAATAGCTTGAAAAGACTGATTTCAGCATTAAATAAACAAGCAAGAATTGACATGCCGTTAAACCAACCTCCTCTACTTTCACTTTCGCCAAACACCAAGTATATTCAACAGACCGCTACTGCTGCTTTTGTTCTTTGTTTAAATTTACACTCATTCTGATTGTAACTCAACTCATGTGAAGATTATTTGCTTGTAAACGATGGTCTCGTGTTGCTGAAAATATTTACCGAGTGTTGCCAATTGAAGAATTTTGGAAGCTAATAAAAAAGCATTCGAACACATACCAAGGAATTCTTAATAAATTCCAATACTATTACATCTAACACAACAAGTGTACAATGTAAACAAAAAAAAAAAAAAGTAACATGTGGTGTTCAGAGTTGTTAAAAGCATGATTCTATAACGAATGTTGAATGACTTCTTGATTGGCTAATCGCAAAAGAGATGAGAAAAATAAAGCTAAATTTTTAAGCAAGAAAACCCTTCCTAAAAAGAAAGAAAAAAAAATCAAGTGATGAAAGTAAAAGAGAAAGGAAAGAAAAAAAAAAACGGAGGCCAGAGCTAAAATAAAAGAAAAGAGGAGGAAAGAAGGGAAAATTAAGATGAGAGAAATTTGCAAAAATATGAAGGAGAAAGAAAGAAAGAAAGAAAGAAAGATGAAAAAAGAATTATGCGAAAAATGAAGAAATTGAAGAAGAAAGAAATTAACAGAAAATAAATAAGAGTAAAAGTTTAAAGCGGAAAAAAGAAAGAAAGAAAGAAAGAACAGGAAAAGAAAAACGAGAAGAAAGGAAGAATGAAACGAAAAAAAAAAAAAAACGAAAATAAATAAATAAATAAATAAAAGTTCAAATGGAAAGAAAAAAGAAAAAAAGGAAGAAAGGAAATCGAAAGAATAAAACAAAAAAGAAAAATGTAAATTGATAAAACAAAAAAAAATTGTTAAAAAAACAAAGAATAAAGGAACTAAAATAAATAAAACGCATTAAAAGAAAAATGAAAGAAAAATAAAGATTGAAAGATATCAAGGAAAAAGGAAGCTGAAGAGTGAAAAAAAAAAGAATAAAAAATGAAGCGGGTAAGAAAAAGCAAAGAAAAAAAAGAGGCTGGGAAAAAAAAAAGGGAAAGAAAAGAAAGAAAAGAAAAAAGTAAGAAAGAAAACGCAATAAACATCAAAGAAAGGTGAAAAAGAAGAATGAAATAAGGAAGAAAATGAAAGAAACAACGAAAAAAGTGATAGAAAAGAAAGTGGAGATGAATAATAGCGACTACAAGAAAAACAAGATGGCGGAAGAGGAGGCGGAGGCGGACTTGTGAGAGGAACAGAAAAATGGTGGTGGCGGCTGGTAAAGTGCTGACGGGATGAATTAGTTGAAGTGCTGTTGACTAGTGACGGCCCTGGTACAATGCTTTAGTAAGATTTAAGTTCTGTTTGCCTAAGTCATTTTCGAGGAATGGTAATCAGAAAAATTCACAGACATGAAGAAGAGGAGAAAGCACGGAGAATCTAGAACGAGGAAGGAAAAATAGTTAAAGAACGAAATCAGAATGGAAAAGAAATTTACAGATCATGAACTAGTGTAGTTTATCTATTCATTGGTTATTTGCATAATCTGGCATGAGGTCACAAGAGCGGGGCTCTCAGTGAGGATACGATTCACTGCAGTACGAATAGTCTCATATACAAGGCTGCCTGCCATTACAGTACGATTATAGTACAGCAAGGCATACAATTATATATATATATACACACACACACACACACACGCAGACACACACACACACACACACACACACACACACACATATATATATATATGTAAGGATTGCTCATAGTATTATTCCTGTAACTGAGTTTCTTGTGATATCTTCGGATGATTGTGCTACACAAGGACATTCACGCTTTCGGCCAAAGTTTGAGTATATTTTATATATGGGACAATTTTCTGAATAGACAAGGTTGCCCATGTAGATTTATCGATTGATTTTAACGGCATGTCAAGCCGTCTACGGTTATTGTATGCCTAAAGGTTAGGGAATCGTGTTTATCGTATATCTACATTTTTTATTTAGTTGTTTTCGTACACAGTAATATATCTATTTTTATCAACCAATTTGCACTCAGCTGTATAGTTTCAAGTATTCCTATCTAATACAAATAATTATATGGTCTCAAGTAATTATTTCTATTATAGTCATTTGTTTGCACACAGTTATATGGTTTCAAGTAACTAGTGATAATAATCCTTAGTAAACAATTTTCGCTTCAAAAAACAATTCTTAATAAAAATAATTTAGTAAATGGTATCAAATATTCCAGTCGAATAATTTTTGAACAAGACGGTCGGACCCATGAATGGGAAACTAAACAGGTACAACCACTGCAATTTTGAGAGGGCGTTTTGTTTTTTAGATTCTACACCTCGCCGACACAGAGCCTATTTAGTTTTGTATATCAAGTAACAATATTTTGTATAATGAATAAAATTCTGTCTCATGACACCTTCGACTGAAAATAATGAGATTATAAGGATTTATGGTAACTTCCTTGTGTATATGTACCGCCGAAAATTCCTTGTGGTTAATATATCGTCTGATTATTTTATTGCTTTGTAATTACACCACCACCCAACATACCGTCGGCGAATTGAGTGTTTTATTCAACTTCCATCGTATAATGAACACAGTATAAGTAAGCAGAGCATAACCTGAAAAACCTAAAAACACAAAATGCTAATTATTTTCCAAAACACAAAGATCTCAATGTACTATATCCTTGATACGGATATGCAAAACGTACATAGAATGTTCATAACATAACATAGAACATAGGAATCCCGAAACACGAAAAACACTTACGACTTCTTATTTCAGGTAAGAAACTTTTTATTACCTTTGAGTTTAAAGGTTTTTCGACATAAGGAGAGAGGTACAATCTTTCTATGCTGGTTTTTCCATCAGCCCCCAACACGTGTAGCACCCGCCACAAGGCCTCGGCGAGCAAGCGAAAGTCAACCGTCTTCTTCCGAGGCAGGACTCAACTCTGACTTTTCTCAAATCTCCCAAAATCCTCCGCGCGCGCCCCCGGTGCATGATGTCATTCACATCCACTGGCCAACCTTTCTATCTGGGATTTTTATTTTGACATCTGTGATTACACATCCTCCCCGCGCGCGTGTCAATTTTTTACCTAACTAACCCATACACTGAGCCGAAAGGTTCTCAGCCTAACTAAACCCAAAGTCAAGATATATAAAACGAAATCCCATTATATTACACCTAAATTTTATTATTTCTAGGGGAATATTATACTTTCAAAACAGATATCATTTATCACCAAAACTCTACAACGTAAATGTAATAGAGCTTCATTGCGCACAAATATGTGAGGGGTTTAATTACGTATGCATATATATGCATATACATATATATGCATATATATATATATATATATATATATATATGCATACGTAGATGTATGTGTGTAATACTTAAGTTGTCTAAATTTCTGAGACGAAGCTTGTTGATTTTTATCATTAAGGTTTTTCGGACTATTGTCTTCATCGTTATTTCCACAACGTTTCGGCCGATATATCCTCCGACCTTCTTCGGGAAACCTCACGGAACTTTATTGAAACCACGGGGGTTGCTTGTTCTGATTCCGTTTGCCATATACATACCGGGTACAAGTGTTAAGTATTCCTGTATATTACTCGCCTGAGTGAGTATTGAATATTACTCGCCTGAGTGAGGATTGAACCTGCAACTTTTTTAGAAGCTCAGGGAACCAACGCCTATAACCTGCTGGACAATTCAGAGTGAATTTTGGGGTATTATAAACCTAATGTTCTTACTTTAGCTAGAATTACTACTATTATGTATGATTTTTTTACCTGTGCTCATATTCAGATTTCAGTTTTATTTTATCTTTTTAAATTTTTATTTTTATTTTTATTTTTATTTATTTTTTATTTTTTATTTTTTTATCTAGCCTTCTTGATTATCGGTTCCCATATTGTATTCAACTCTATACTTGGTCTACTCAGCAGGTCATTGTAGCCCAACATATGTGCTGATTCCTTAAGGCGTCTAATCCTCCAATGTTTAGCCCTATCAATTATTTCAACTTGGTCCCATAAGGGGAGATGATTCCCATTTTCTTTCCATATATGGTCCGCCATACCCGACTTTTCAATCTCTCCTCATACTATTGCTTCTCGATGTTCTTCTAGCCTTACTTTTAGTGGGCGACCAGTCTCACCTTTGTATATTTTACCAAAACTGCAAGGGATGGAGTAAACACAGTTCTTGATCATGTTGAATTCCGTTGGTGGTTTGACCCGGAAGAGATACCTCCGGAGAGTTGAACCACTTGTGAATACTGTCCTAATGTCATACGGACGACATATCTTTTTGATTCTTTCGGCTAATCCTTTGACATAGGGCAGACATACCGTGGTGAGTTTTCGGGTATTATCCTCCACCCTCCAATCTAGGTTTCTTGGAGCCGATGTTATGCGCTCTGGGTAGTTGTTACGATGGAGGTTGTATCTCAGACTAATCATTTCTTCTTGATATGCATCAGTATCGCTACTTATGGTTTTTGCTCGATGTTCTAAGCAACGGACTATTCCTTTCTTTACCGTATATGGATGATGGGAGTTGAAATTGAGGTACTGTCCGGTGAAGGTGGCCTTACGGTACACAGATGACCTGAATCCTTGCTCTGTGCGTGTTACTAATACATCGAGGAAGGGTAATTTGTTGTCTTGCTCTTTCTCCATAGTGAACTGTATAGATGGTCGGATTGAGTTCACGTGATCAAGTAATATCTGAACATCTTCCCGATGAGGCCAGAGAATGAATGTGTCATCTACGTATCTAAGCCACATAGATGGCTTTAGTGATGTAGATCCTAATGCCATTTCTTCAAAGTATTCCATGTATAAGTTCGCCAACCCATAGCCAGTCCTTCTTCCTGTCGGTATATATCAGATCCCATCCCGAAGTAGGTTGTCTCCACACAGAAGGTCAACATTTCCATTAAATTATCTATTGGGATACAAGTGCGTTCTTCCAGCAAGGGGTCTGCAGCCAGTTTATCCCGCACTACAGCAAGTGTCTCATCAGTAGGTACCTTTGTAAACAGACTCCCTACATCCAAGCTCACCATCTGGTTTGAATGAATGGGGGCGTCACTGATTCTCTCCACAAAGTGGGCCGAGTTCTTAACATATGATGAGGACTTAGCAGTTAGTGGGTTGATGATCTCACAAGGAAGCGGCTCAATGGGTGACATGCTGAACCTCAGTTGCTAACAATGGGTCTCAATGGAATACCATTCTTATGAATTTTCGGAAGGCCATAGATGTGTGGTAGCTTACTGTAATGTTGAATTAGCTGTCTGTATTTTGTTTGTGGTATGAGATCTTTATTCTTACCCAGGATCTGTGACAGTTTCCTTTCCGTCTTCAGGGTCGGGTCCTTCTTTACTTTACTAGAGCCACCATTGCCAATCAAGTCCGCCAATATTTGGAGTATTCCACCCTATCCATTACCACGGTAGCATTGCCTTTGTCAGCTGGGCGTATTATGATGCTGTCATCATCCTGTAGCGATTTGAGTGCCTGTCTTTCCGATTATTAAAGGACTTGGAAATAAGAGGACGCGCGTGGAGACCATCCAAACTACTACATTACTGAGATTAGTCAGAATACTGAGAAGAGTCCTAAAGACTTGAGAAGACTTGCTATCACTCAAACTTCAGTGAAAGACTATCAGCAAACGCTGATGTGAAAAACTCTCAAGGAGTAAATAATAATAATAATAATCGCACAGATGAAAGAAAAACTCGATTACTCGTTTGAATATCGAAAGCTATTTCCAGAAGAACAGATGGGATGCGAAAAGGGGAGAAGAGAAACTGATGACATAGATCTTCAAGGAGGTCAAAACAAGCCGAAAAAATGTAGCCATTCGCAAGGAGTATAATAATAATAATAATAATGAGAGACCATTGGAAGAATTGAGTCAAATCCGTCATAAGTATAGTTGAGAAAAGTCCTGAATATGTGAGGAGACTAAAAAATTCACTTGTTAGTGGAGGTGTGAGAAACTCACAAGATTCAAAATAATGATAAGATATATTTATTTATTCATTGATTTTAACGGCACATTAACACTTCTGGTGTTATTTATACCTGAAAGTTAGGGAATTGCGTACATTGTACGTTATAATCTATATTTTTTAAAAGTTTCTTAAATTCTTTATCCACGGTTATATGATATCAAGTATTTCTATCTAATACAAATAATTTTGAACAGATCTATTAAGCCCATTGATAGTAGCTTAATAGGCATTACTACTGTGGATCAAATTTGACCTTGAAGTAATAATGGTAACGAAGCAATTTAGTGTCATACCTAGGACACACATTTTGGGGGTATCTTACCCCTCTGGGGGGGTATACAGTCAGCGTAGTTAAGCCCCACCAACAGAGTACTATTATGATAATAGAGAGAGAGGTCATAGAAAATATTGTTTACAAGAAATGGATTGTAGAAAAGTTCGTAAAAACGAAAATACTTTTGATACCTCCCCCCACCAAACAATTTCTCCTTGAACTCTTTACCCGATTCAGATTTACAAAACAAATCAGACTAAAATAGTATCGCAGTAACATTTGCCCAAATCTCTGTGTAAAAAGATCAAGGACTCCTATTGTCAATATGGCTATCGTTTTCAGAGTCCCCGACATCAGATATATAATCTTTCATCTTTTGGCCTAAAATCCATGTTACCTGACACAGAGTCCAAACGCGTAACACAAACGATTCAGAAAAGAAAAATAATCTTAAAATTATATCACATTACCAAGATTATATGTTTGCAAAATAAACTTATTTATGGATTCTAATGGTGCTTCGCTGTCATGTAATTGTCACAGAGCGAGAAAACCAGAATCTTTAATGAAATGAATTTGATTAGAACTGGGGGGGACGCTTAGTAATTTATAATTTACAGACTATTTAGGATTATTTTACTAAAAGATGACCAAATGAATGTGAATTTAGCCTAGAGCTAATAAAGTTTGAATTTTGCAACTAGCTAAATTGGACAATAATAACAATAATAATGATAATAATAATAAGAAGAAGAAGAAGAAGAGGAAGAAGAGGTGAAAAAATTAACAAATAGTTGGATCTTGCCAGAGAGCAAAAGATACTGTGGAACATGTAGGTGGCAGTGATAACAATTGTAGCTGGTGCTGTTGGAACGATCAGCAAAGGCCAGCAAATAAATCTTGGAGAGCTGGAGGTAAAATAGAAGAATGGAAACGATCCCGACCAAAGCACTGTCAAAGGCAGCTACAGAGTCCTAGAAATCTAAGACTTGCTGTTATATAGACTTCAATGAAAACAGCCCTAAACCTGCAAAAGAATTTCGATAATAATAATAATAATAATTATTATTATTATTATTTACTCCTCTAGAGATTTTCACATCAGTGTTAGCTGATGGTTTTTCCCTGGGGTTTGAGTGACAGCAAATCCCCTCAAGTCTCCAGGACTCGTCTCGGGATTCTGGCCGTTCTCAGCAATGCTGTCATTTGGATAGTCTCTACCCGTCCACTCCGCCAATTTCCAAGTCCTCCAGGCCTTTTAATAATCCTTTAGTTATTGTGCCAAAAACGGTCTTCTGGCCGGGATTAGGTGATCCGTTTGTATGTTAAAGTCTCATAGGAGTTTATGCGTGTCATTTTCTAGGACAGGTGCTGGGTTGTGCATATACCACTTGTTAGTATGGTCGAATTTCTTGCACATTTCCTAATGGATCACTTTGCCGACCCAATCGTGTCTCGCCTTATACGCCTTCTGCGATAATTTGCTGCATTCGCTTATTATGTGATTGATCGTTTCGCCTCAGTCACCGCATAGCCTACATTTACTGTTTTGTTGCGTCTTATCTATTCTCGCTTTGATATGATTGGTCCTTATGGCGAGGTCCTGTGCTGCTATAAGAAGAGATTCCGTTTCTCTCTTAAGTTTTCCTTTTCTTAGCCAGGTCCAGGTTTTCTGGTGTGAGATGTCGTTTATTAGTCGTTTAAAGCGGTCATAGAGTTGTTTTTTCTCCCATTTTTGTTTCCTAGTTGTCATTCTATCGTCTATCGTGTTGTCAGTATCGTTTCTGATGCCTGTAATCAGTCCTCGTTCGTGTTTTTCTATGTAGTCTTCGAGCCATTGTATCGATGCGTCCATGCTATCTTAGATGCTGGCAAGTCCTCTTCCTCCCTCTTTTCTAGATACATATAATCTGTCAACGTCGTCTCTGGGATGTAATGCCCTATGCATGGTCATTAGTTTTCTTGTTCTTTGATCTATTTGTTTAAGTTCATCTTTATTATTATTATTATTATTATTATTATTATTATTATTATTATTATACCTGAAGCTACAAGAATCTGGAAAAGATACAAGGTCTATTGAACGCGTGCCAAGCTAAGGGAATTATAACTAATGATTTTTTAAAGATTATCTTACATCAGGATTACAAAAATTAAGCAACAATTAACGATTTAGCCCGGTGCTACTGAAGTTTGCATTTTACTACTAGTTAAATCGAACCTTTACTCTGTGTCCGCCAGATAAGCAAAACCAAAGCTTTATCTATTTATGTAACCATATCAAGTAGATTTATATTTAAAGCAACGGTTCCCATTAGATCAATTAAGTCATGCTGTGATGAACCTATTTTGTACTTTGATGGGTGATCACTTAGTAACTGTCATGGGTATTACATTAAACTACATCGCAGTCCGAACTCTGGTTCGTGGTTGTTGCAGCTGTCCCGGGGCAGCGGTGCCAATGCCCGTCATTAACTTTGGTCGCATTTCCGACCCTTTAGGTTATTGTCATAGGAAATAGAATCGGCTCTCCGAGTTTAAATCCTGGGCGAGCCTGTGTGGGTTTCACTTTGTGCTAATGCTCGCTTAGTCTGACACAAGGACATAGTACTCGAGCGTCTATGCATGATCGAAGTCACTAAATTGGCGAATTGGTCTAGTTGACGCAGCGACTCACCACTGAGCAACAGTCGACGCTACATATTCTTGTAACCCATATTACTATGTAGAAGTTTGAGCGTTTGTGTGTAGGTGCATCTGATGATCACAGCTCATTAGAAAATCACAGAAACCTGATTTATTACCCGAATGTTGACTTGACTTCTGGTTTCAAATTTGAGATGTGGAACTTCGAGGTAATTTAGAACCACTGATGGTCATCAAATTGCAACTTATGCGATTTCTAGCCAAACGGAGTGAAATGTTGATTTTGATATTGTTGTAATTTGGTTCTTTAGCTTAAAGAATCCGCAAGTACAAGCTCCATCATTGTGTCAGGAAAAGAGAATTACTGGTTCCACCATTGTTATTCGTCAAAAAATGGATGTACTCTCTCTCTCTCTCTCTCTCTCTCTCTATCTATCTATCTATCTATCTATCTATCTATCTCTTTCGGAAGCCAACATCTGACAGGAGTCTTGTTTTAAGTTGATTACAGTAACCTTCCCGGGCAGTTGTGACAGTTTTGAAACACAAAAATATTTTAGACCTCACAAATGATTACATGAATGAGGTTAGATCTATGTTTTTCTCCATGGCCAGTTGTTGAATAAATACTCTGGAGTAAGTCGTGAAAAAGGAGTCTGAATATTTTTAAAGAATAAAAAGTAATATTATATACAAGAGGCTCTCAGAAACTTATCAAAATTGTTCATAATGTTCAAAATACTTTTCGTTGTCTACTTATGTTTATATAATCTTGTTAAATATATGTATGAGAAGTCTATTTTTTTAAATATTACAAATCTTTTCTCCGAACATTACCAAGTGCCCATGCTAAATAATATTTAAAAGCGCATAGATTTTTTTCAGAATCGATTTGCGTGTCAAGAAATTTTAATTATTTTCAGGTGTTGTGGTTTTTCAATTTACAAATTAGTTTTGAAGGTTTTGGAAATAGCTTAAAAATAGAATACAAGCTTAATTAGTTTTTTTAATATAGCTTTCTTTTAGCCATTAAAAATAAAGAGTATAGCTTGACCCTGGTGTGTGTGGGGGGTGGATTCCTTGACGTTGTGGCTAACGTGTTGGACCGCGACATCGTAGTAAGCGAGTTCGAACTTAACTGACGCTATTACTTTCACTTTCGAACAAATACATTTTGGTAAAAGTTAGAACCCTCTTAGAGCCACCTCAGCTATGGCTTAAATAGTCTCCCTACTGTTATTCTACAAGGAAGGCTTTGGCATTAAATAATCCACTAAGATTGATATGCCATTAAACAAAGAAACTAAAGCAAAATAATTCTAACTGTAGAGCAAAACAGAAAAATAATTGTCAATTTCTGGTTATAAGATTTCAGATGTCGCTTGGGTCACCCACGTTTGGAGCTTGATAAAGAATACCACCTCTCTTAAAGGGCCAAAAATACGTACGGCCGACCAAAGTCAACGGCAGATGATAGCGTTTCCGGTGGTAGTCGTTGTAGCGTAGTAGCTAACGTGCTGGACAACGAGATCGTAGTGATCGAGTTCGAACGCCACATCCGCATAGGTAAAGTGTGGACTGCTATTGACAGTTTATTGACCATGTGAAAATTCCATCTCTTGGATAAAATAAATATACTTCTTCCAAGTCGTAGCCCAGTTGGTTGGGGTTATAGAGTTTACCCACTGCATCTCTTCAGCGAGATAAGACCGACACCGCTTCCAACGAGTCTCCTGGATATGAAACAGTCTAATAGCGAGGCTCTAGGCCTGGAGATTTGAGGAGTATGGAGAACCCCTTTATTACCATTACTCCCAGCTCCACACAGGCCCAGAGTGGTAACACCTATCGATGGGTCAAACAAAACTATTTGACATTTAATTGTGTGCAAACAACTGACTTATAGTAAATTGTTAAAAATAGAACTGTTTGATCATTTAACTGCATGTAAACTGAGTATCTGTGTTAAATTGAGTTGTAAGTGATTCATAGAAATACTTGCAACCATTTAACTGTGTGCAAGCAAATGGGCTCTAGAACGTTTAAAAATGTTATCAACAGATAATGATTACAAATCATATTTTTAAATCATGTGTATAAAGAGGGTTTGGCATTAAATAACCTACAAGGGTTGATATGCCATAAAACTAAACCAAATCTTCCAAGTTGCAGTACAACTGTATGATTTTATTTCTTGGACTCTAACGAAAACCCTTCAAGAAAAAAAGGAGATGAGAATTACAGAGGGAACAGTTACACGGCCATTTACCTCCCATCCTTAAAAATGATCCTAGTAAGCAATCAAGACATGCTGGCCACTGCAAGGGAAATAAAGATGAACTCATTAGTGACGTTCTGCTGTGCTCTCCTATACACAAACATAGCAGCAAAATCTTATATTCATCAGCTCTGTGTGGACACTGGGTGCTGTCCATTTGACTTACCATGGGAAATGATCGATAGGGATAGAGAGAGAGAGAGAGAGAGAGAGAGAGAGAGAGAGAGAGAGTTGGAAAATTTATTTAATCCAACTTAAAATATTTATGTTAATTATAAACCAACGTAATACTTACTTTTTTTATGTGAAGTTTTATGAGAAAAGTGAACACATAGCCAAGTCAAATTTATATCGCACATATTCAAGCACTTAGACACATATATACATATATAGACCCAAATAAAAGCACAACGAAATTAATACTTAGCTTAGATTCTTTTTTTTCTTTTTTTTCAAAGAATAGTTGTCTTCGAATTTTACTTTTTTGGTGTGTAACGTTAGTTATTTGAAGCGACGTCATTCCATGTCGAAAAGTTTTTGTTGACTGTGACGTTATTTGTCATACGTGTCTTTTAAACAATGTCTGCTTATTTATAGTTATATTAATATTTACACAAAGACAGCATTTTATTTTCAACCAATAAAAAACATCCTTTTAATTATTCTTAAAAATTAATACTTGTGAGAAGTTATATTTATCTTATTTATTTATTTATTTAAATTTTATAATTTTGTTTTATATTGCAAAATTATATTGAAGGAATATTTATTTCTAACAAGAGAGAGTCAAATGGATCTGAGCTGTCAGTACGCTTTTGATGTGGATGGTAATACCAAAATGGTTTTTAAGTAAAGAGACGTAGTTCTCGTTTGACCTGGATAATTTGAAATGAGGAAACGGTTAAGATGTTGATTTGTCTATCATAAAACAGACAAAAAGATTTAATAAGATTGAACGCTTTATCAATACAGGCGAGATATTCTGTCATGTAATTAATCCTGAGTAACAAGAATGATTCTTAAAATAACCTTTCAGTGAGTCTATTTCACTTTTTTGGCTGTACCCAAAATCCCCCCTTAAACTACACGGATTCGGTTGTGAATGTATCAAAAAAGGATCACAGTAAGTCTAGTGTCAGTTTTGACTCCCCCGACTCCAAACTTCCTTGATTGATATATCTTTTATGTCAAGCCCACTCACTTCTCTGGATCTTGTTCATTACCTTGCTGACATGTTTGTGAACCTTTCCCATCTCTCACTTTTACTTGTCCGCTCGATAAACTCCAAATAACATCGAATCATCTTTTTAAAACTCTCGAATTGATACATTCACCCCACACACCCACACCTCTATGGGTTGGATAAAACACAAGATCAATTTTTAAGAAGAGTTTTACAGGTTTGAATAAAGAGTTTTCCTTCTCCTAGCTCGGTTGCAACCCAAGATTAAAGAGCCCAATCTGCCCTACTATTTACCCATTGCTGGAGGAAAAATAGTTGGATGCGTACTTTTTTCAAGGGTATTAGTAAAATAGGAAATGCGAACAGACTCGTCTAGGGTTTGAACTTGGTTCACCTTGTCCATTTCTAATGACGTTTACTGTTACATTATTCTTTTAGCTACTTCACTTTTTGTGACTTTCGGGTGTGTCTATGTCACTTCCCTGGGAGAACCAAAAAATATCCTTTTTACTTCTTTAATACGGCTAATCTGAATAAAAGAAATATTGCCGATTTTTTGATTGCTGCATTTATCGTTTGTTCGGACTAGGTCTTTTTCGCGCACTTTTTCATCGTCCGAATGAAGCAACGACTCTAAAAACATAAAACAGCAAATTGTTTGGTGTTTCTAAACAGGTAACTAATAGGTAAAAATATTATTGGTCATAGTAGTCAACTTGTATTTATTTACAATCAACAAATATCACTTTTCTTAGTCAAAGTTATCTGATCATTGCGGAGATTATTTGTGTGGATTAGTATGAAGAATTCTTTTCAGCGGTGATGTCCTTGACAAAAATAGACAAAAACTATGCAACATGAGAATCTTATGTTTAAAAAATGAAAAAACCTGCAGGAAAATAGACACAAGGCAGGGATGAACCGCTGTCAAGGCCGGAAAGTTAATATATAATCACGCAGATCTTGAGGATCAGACGAAATTGTCGTGGGAATTACAAAAGAATCAGCTAAAAAGGAAATGGTTGAAAAGGAACGAGTTTAAAATTATTTTGTTCTCAATTGGGGGATTGGATGTTGTTTTGCTGATTATGTCAGCGGCGGTGAAAATACACAAGAGACGCCATTGGAATTACATTAGAGTCGTGAATGGAGAGAAACCGAAGTCTGTGATTTAAAAGCGCGGGAAAAATAAACTGGATCTGCAGCGGTGAGATACATATCAAAACGAGTGGAGGAAAGTAAGGAGAAGAGAGAGAGAGAGAGAGAGAGAGAGAGAGAGAGAGAGAGGTGGGGAAATGCTTAGAGATGGTACAGACAAATGGAGGTAGGCAAAACTTGAAGTATGAGGGATTTAAAGAGAAAGGTGTAGAGAAAGAAAAGGGGGGGGATAAAGAAGAACATGAAATGACCACGGAAATAAAAAAGAATATGAAAAAAAGAGACAAAGAGACCAATGACAAATTAAAGAAGGAAGAGATAGATAGATAGATAGATAGATAGAGAGAGAGAGAGAGAGAGAGAGAGAGAGAGAAGGGGAAGAGGGAGATACAGAGAGGTATAGAGAGGAGAAGATGCAAATGAAAGGGACAGAGAATGAAAAAGAAAATAGTGGAAGAGCATTAGAAAATAATCTGAAGACATAGATAGATTAATAGGAATAGATTGAGACAGAGATAGAAAGAGAGGAAGAAAGAGAGAGGGAGAGAGAACGTGAGTAGTAGTAGTAGTAGTAGTAGTAGTAGTAGTAGTAGTAGTAGTAGTAGTAGTAGAGAAGGAGTAAAAAAGCCGACCAAAAAAGCTATTATAATGGTGAAAAAGAGAATAAAGATAAAGAAACAGAGAGAGGAAAATGTTAAAACACACACACACACACACACACACACACACACACACACACACACACACACACAGAGAGAGAGAGAGAGAGAGAGAGAGAGAGAGAGAGAGAGAGATTTTTTTAATACAGTAATTTGTCTCCTGGTTTTTATGTGTCCGGAGTGCTCATTTTCCTTCCCACACCAACTGAGGTGTAAAACAGACGTATGTCAGCCATGTTTTATGTTGTTGATTATACACGACCTCACATGTAATTTATTTAAAAACAAACAAATAAATAAACAAACAATAAAGAATACATCTGAAGGAACAACACGATGGATGGCAGATGGAGTCAGATCCCAGCGAACATCACGGTTCGGGATTTATCATGCCGACCAAAATTAGGGTTGCACATATGAAGGGTCCCAGCATTATTCGTATGACTGTCTGTCTGTTACTCGATCTACGCTGCCAGCGATGGCCCCCTTGGACATTGGGCAATGTCATTTGGAATAGAAAACATTATCGTCTGATATTTTTTTCTTTTCTCTTGTGTCTCCAGCAGTATTCTTGTCTTCTTGCACCTCCTACTACCTCTCAACCTCCACCACCACTACCACAACCTTCTTCTTCTTCTTCTTCTTCTTCTTCTTCTTCTTCTTCTTCTTCTTCTTCTTCTTCTTCTTCTTCTTCTTCTTCTTCTTTCAGCTGCCCTGACTTCTTCGTTTTTTCCTCATCAACTTTTTTTAGTTGCTTTGTCCTCTCTTCTTCTTCTTCTTCTTCTTCTTCTTCTTCTTCTTCTTCTTCTTCTTCTTCTTCTTCTTCTTCTTCATTTTTATCAACTTTTTTTCCTCGTCCCTCTCTTCTACCTTTTTCACCTCCTCTCTTTCCTTTGGTTTTGTTACCTTCTCTATCTTTAATTCATCTTCTTCCTGGTCCTCCTCTTCCCTTTTCTTCCCTCCTTTTCTAATTCCCATTCCAATCACCAACTTGAATTTCTTTTATCATCATTTTCTTTTTTCTCTTTTTTCCTTTTCCATTTGTTTCAATTTCAATTCAATTTTTATTTCTTTCCTCACGCTCTTTATTTTTGTCATTTTCATTCAGTTTCTTCTCCCCACCTTTTTCTTTCTTTTACCAAAATTATCTTCTTTCATTTCCTCTTCATTTTTACAGTCCGGCTGATGACTTCATCCTCAGCACAAAGGTTTCCATTACATTTTTTTATGTTGTCTTATGTATGAAGATTTATTTAAAACAAATCATTATTGTCATCGTTGTTGCTGTTGTTGTCATCATTGTTGTTTTTCACTGGGACTTTCTTTTCCTTTTTTTTTTCTCTTTTTTTTTCTTTCATTATTATTCTGCATCTTGTCTTCTAATTCTTTTCTGTTCCATCTTTTCTCCATCTTCTCGCATTTTTTGACCTCCCTCCTCCCTTGTCTCGTCATTGCCTTCCCATGTGACTGTCCTCCCGACCCCAAATTACTTGTACCCAACAATTAACGTCTGCTTCTCAAGCATGCCATTGTTTCATTTATTCTAACATCAAATAACACAAAACAAAATAATAAAGAAAGGAAGACAAACATGGTGACGTAAGAAGAATCAGATTCAAACAGACGACAACAGACCAAGACGCATCCATTTGCCTCGTTTTCGTTTCTTTGTCAATATATTTGTCTAACTATAATTATTTGATATTTACAAGCCTAGCTAAGTGTGGCACAGGGCTGATAGTCCAAGCTAGGATGAGGTTCCCTAATCTCTGTTCTTGATCATTCGTGGCCACTGCAAATAATATCACAGCCTAGTTTCGGAGAAGGGGTGTGTGTGGAGTAACAGTTATCATCGTAGAAGATAAAATCGACAATGCAAGTTCAAATCCAGAAGGAGGGTGTTGGCATCAGTTAATGTCTATTATTTTTCAAACATCCTAACACTTTGCTGACGGGGCTTAGAATACGATGACTATATCTCCTGCAGAAGATTAAGACACCCCCCCACCAAAAAAAGCGATATACTTTCTGTGACACTTAACTGCTTCGAATGTGGAGGGTCCAATTCTGGAGACCTGGGAAGAGAGCAGTACCCCTTCATTGTTATTACTCCCATGTTTACTCTGATTCGATCTATGGGTCAAAAAGTTGAGTTTGAAAATTATTCGTATTCCATTGGACCGTGTGCAAAAAAAAGAACCGTTTGTAAAAAAAAAAAAAAAGTATCGTCTGCAAAAAAAAAAAAAAAAAAAAAAAACTCTTGAGAAACAACTCCACAAAAAATATAAATATGAACGTACATTGAACGTGATTCCTTAACCCTTAGGCAGAAAATTACCCTATACGGTTTGAAATGTCGTTGAAATCAACCAATCAGTCAGTTAAATATCATAATTCGATTTTTGTTCAAAAAAGTATCGCGAGTGAAGCTATATTTACCAAAACAGAAAGAAACAATGAATGAAAAGTTAATTCTATACTAAATTGTCCATTTGGCATTTGATACCCACGAAATATTTCTGAAACTCAAGCTGAATTCTCGACGAAGCTGTGTGCAGTTCCCTTCGTGCTAATGCTCTTTGGAAAGGCATGAATTCATCTCTTTTTCCTAATTATTAGGCAAATAGTAGGGTAGATTGGGTGAGGGCAACTCACCTAGGAGAAGGAAAAAAATCTGAATTGAAACCCATTTCCAAGATATGGCAAAAGCAGGAGTGTTGAGTACAGTCTGACGTTGAGTTCAGCCTCGTTCTTGAAACTCCTACGATGACATAAATACCAAGTTATATAACACCGAAGACAACCTCGGTGTTATGTAGTGTCGAGAGCTGCTGCATGGGTAACTATCATTTAACTATGCAACTGTGTCTAGATAAATAAGAACAGATATATATATATATATATATATATATATATATATATATATATATAGAGAGAGAGAGAGAGAGAGAGAGAGAGTAATAAACCAAGAACGAAAGAGACAGAGTGAATGAAAGAAAGAGAGAAAGAAAAAAAGAAAGATCAAAAGAAATATAAATCAGGTCTAAGAACGAGCAAAGGAGAAGGAGAAGAGAAAAAGAAAAAGAAAGAGAAATCATGAACGAGAGACAGAGAGACAGAAGAAGAAGAAGAAGAAGAAGAAGAAGAAGAAGAAGAAGAAGAAGAAGAAGAAGAAGAAGAAGAAGAAGAAGAAGAAGAGGTTGATAGGCTGAAAGATAAAATCGTGATTTGATGCATTGATAGATGATGTTTAAAAAGAAGATTCAAATCACGTGACAGGGAAATAAATTAAAACAAAGAAAAAGAAGAATAGACGAACAATCAGTGGAGAATTCGGGATGTCAAAAAAAGAATCAAATGCCTGTCCCCCGGGAAAGAAAAGACGCTGAAGAAGGGAAACAGAAACGGAAAAAAAGTTGCGAGAGAGGCGATTCTGGACGGTAGCGTCAGATTTCCAATATTCGGTGGGGGTTAATTGGACCAAACAATATTCTAAATTAATAAGCATCTATCAGACAGACAATGGTGCAGTCTGAAATCACTGACAAATGACAGAAAGTTGCTTGGAGGGCAAAAAACAAATGGTTGGCTATTAAATAACAAAAACAAAGACGAATGAACGATGACAGAACGACTTCTGGTCTGGATGACAATAACGAATGGAGACGAACAAATAATTTCGGATTTCGATGGTAAATCATTGCTTAGAGGTTTGGGTTAGAGGCAGTGATCTGTAATGTTTTTGGATCAGTCAGTGTGGGATTGATTTTAACGGCATGTCAACCCGTCTAGGGTAATTGTATGTCTGGAAATTCGGGAACCGCGTTCGTTGTACATATATATTTACATTTTTGTGTAATTGTTTCGTAAGTTTTTACTCACAGTTATCTGATATAAAGTATTTTTATCTCATACAAATAATTTGCACATAGTTGTATGGTTTCAAGTATTCCTATCTAACACTAATAATTTGCACACAGCTGTATGGTTTCAAGTATTTCTATTTAATACAAATAATTTGCACACAGCTGTATGGTTTCAAGTATTCCAATCTAATTCTAATAATTACATGGTTTCAAGTAAATATTTCTATTTAATCATAGTCACTTGTTTGCACGCAGTTTATAGTTTCAAGTAACTAATTATAATCCTTAGTAAACAACTGAAGGCTTCAAGTAACTATTCTTGATACTAATAATTTATAGTTTTATGGTATGAAGTATTTTTATCCTATACTAATCATTTCCAGACGGATCTATTTGATACTTGGATGGGACCCTAAGAGGTACTACCACTCCAGGCCAGAGTAGACCTGGGAGTAATGGGAGCTCCAAAACTTGAGCCTCACTATCATGCAGTTTAGTACCATACCCAGGACGCCCTTTTTAGGTGTTTCTTACTCCTCTACAGAGGATACAGTCACTATATTCTAATCTTCACCGATAGGGTGGTCTTGGTGAGGGTATTGTCTGCAAATGAATAAGAATATTTTTGATGTGACTCATGGCTAAGTTGTATTGAAAGCAGTGATTCCTGTCCGATCATCGAAGTTAAACAACATGTTCAGTTGGTGACCATTTTGGCCTGTGAACCAGAGTAAGCAAAGCTCAGTAAATAACAAGAAAAAGAAAGGAAAAGGTTAAGCTACGATGAGCCTTTTAAGTATTTAAATGGGTAACCACTTTAGAACAACAGGTACTGTAAATAATCCGGGCCCTGTAAGCCATACTAATCTAAAACTTAGTAAGGGACAAAAATGAATAGAATATGAAAGTTTGGCTCGTCCCCGAAAAATAGGGTACAAACATTTACTCGGGGAGGTCCCGTGACGTAATATTTAACATTCTAGACTGTAATATCGTAGTTGCGTCATCACGTTCACTTTGGGACGAATACCCTCTGGGGAAGGCATGAACCTTCTTATCTTCCATGCAATGGGTTAAATAGTAATACTTTTATTCTCTACAAGGATGGCTTTTGCCTTAAATGACCATCAAAAGTTGATAAGCCATTAAACGACGAAACCAAAACAAACATTACTAAACCATGTTTATTAATAAACAAAACAAAAACATTGTGGATATGTCAAGTTACATTAGAAATACTGGTCCCGGTTCGATCAACGAAATTAAGCTGGGATATGCCTGTTCAATACTCACATGGTGGGCTTTATGGCATATAAACCCTTGTCGATTATTTAATACCAAATTCTGTTTGTATTTGATTGGTAAGCTGATAGTTAGAATGTAACTTTATTTTTAAACGAGTGTTTAGAGTTCGTTTATTTGCCCACAGTTAAATGATCTCATATTAAATATTAATCATTTCTTTGTACATAGTTTTATGGTTTCAAGTATTGCTATTTAACATTGGTAATTAAATTCATCAAGTATTCCTATGTAATAAAATAATTTACGTAGAGTGTCTAGTTTCAAATAAGTCATAATGATAACACTTAGTGAATGATTAAACTGTTCTATTCGACGCATAAATGGAACCCGAACAGGTACAAACAATCTGGGTCAGAGTGGATCTGGGAGTAATGGCATTGAAGAGGTACTTTACATAACCCAAGTCTCCAGAACTGGAGCCTTACAATGGCATGGCGTTGAGTGTCACACACAGGACTCTCGTTGGTGTGCTATTATCGCTATCCAAAGGTGCAGTCGGTGTATTCTACAGCTCCGGCCGATCGAACGGTATGCCTTATTAATGTTTTTTTTAAAGAGAAAAGCCATATTAATATCAAATAGGAATACTTGATATAACTATGTGCAAATAAATAATCATAGACTAATAAAAAGTACAATTAAAAAATGCAAGAAAACTTTGAAATTATTATTTCAATCATTTACAAGAGAAACAAATTTCAGTTTAAAATAACCCATGAGGAGTTGATATGCCATTGACAAAATAAACCAACCCAGACAGAACACAGTTTTTTGGTCATGCTTTTCATACTCATAACCATTGAGCTACCCACGCAAGACTATCTTGCTAATCTTATTACCAGGACTTACAAAAAAGGAATGCGTTGGAAATAATCATCACTTACTTTGGGGTTAATTTCATCTCCAGATTCCAACCATTATCAGAAAAACTTGCTGACAATTCTTATCGTCGCTAGCATTTTCTTGGCATTCCTTCTTCTTTTTTTTTCTCTTTTTCAAACCAACAAAATAATCAACTTTGCTTATATGTGTTTACCTTCAGGATCTCTGACAGGTTTTGCCCTTATATATATATATATATATATATATATACTTTGGTTTGAATTATGATCCGTACTATTGTATGGATGCACCCGCTCGACACTAAGGAAAAACATGGAGGAAAAACATTGATGGGAGGGACTATATAAGGATGTTGCGTATTGTTCTGATCAAATCCCGGAAGTAGCACCCAACAAAACACAAGTGGGTGTGGTTATTTATCTCCCATCTTACAAACTATCCAAATAATACGAAGAAGACATGTTTGGTGAAGTAAAAACGTACTCATAAGTGATGGTTTCCTATGGACTACTAAATATGGACACACCAGTGTTGACCAACCAGCAAAAACTTTCATTGATCATCTCTATGTAGACCCTGGGCGCTGTGTTGAGGACTTACCAAGAGCGATGACCGATAGGGACGGATGACCAAAGAGATTAAAGGAATCTGTGCTGTCGATACGCCTTAATGATGATCACACACACACACATACACTGACATACGTGAAAACTTGTTTTACTGTCAGTATTTCGCGCGCTATGCAGACTGTTATCTTCATCTTTGTTGTTTCTATTACAACTTTGCAGCCAATGTGTTCTTCGGCCTTCCACGTGTACATGTTCCATATTCTAACTCATGGCCTTAACACTTCCGGTACCAAATGATCTGTGAGGAGTAAGGCCAGAAATATGGGACACTAAGTCAAATTGTATTTCTCAATTTTCTTTACCCAAAAATTCAATATTTTTTCCATCAAAGTCATTGCATTCTTTGTTGGGCCAAGATCTTTTCAACGCTTGTATAATTATATAATTTGCATAATTCTATTCTTAAAATCATGCGCTTTATAAAGGATATAACTTTGAATAAAAATATTCCTTTTTCTTTTAACACACGCATACACACGAGCACGCGCATACTGACACATATTGCCTAAAATTGTTTGTTCCCTCCTCCTAGGCTATTTCGCAACTGTCAGTTTCATGTAACGGGTAGTAATGAGGCAGCCACCGAAGGGTGACTAAACATACATTTATTTTAGGTTTTATCCAGCTCTACTGGTCAGCATTTGAGCACTTTTTCGTTACTGTGTTTGGTCATCCATCCCGGGTTCTGCGTAAAATCATGTCATCAAAACAATCACTTCTTTTTGTATAGTTTGCTAAATAACTTTATAAAGGCAACGATTTTTCCTATTGCTGATATGCATAATTTACTGGTAAAATCACCTATTTAAAAAAAAAATAGAAAAAAAAAATTAATGACGTTATCTTATTAATTTTCAATCTTTCTTTTTCAGATCTTTTTAAAAAGCTTTTAAAAATCATTCCCGACGGTTGAATCGGTATTATTAATCTTTTTTTATATATCAAGTCATGCACTTTTTTCTCAAAAATAAGGTGAAAATATTTATCGACTGATTAAAAACGGTGAGGTACGAGGAAGAATCAAACGTTTTGCAATTTTTTTGTGACGTAAGGCACAAATCGGCAGTTCTACACGCTTTTAAAGAGGTTGTGAAAATTGCGGGTTGAGTCATACCAAAGACTCAAAAAATGGTACTTGATGCTTCCTTAATTAATACTCGGCATTATTGGGTAAGTATCAAGGATAAAGTGGAGCAATCCAGGAAAAAAGTAGTACCCTCCCCTAAACTTCGTTGCAGTAGCTATTGAAAAAAAAACCTTTCGGGTCACCCTCGACTACGTTCGCTAACTTTACTTTTTTATACTGTGCAAACTCCTCGGATACAACTAGTCAAGTAATTAAAAAAAAAGTTTCTTACTTTGTGTTTTCAGATGTTTATTTTATGTAAATTTTACTATCAGATAATTTTTGGATGAGCTGATTAATAAAAGAAAGAAAAAAATATTTATCTGAAATCATCCAGTTTAGACACTTTTTTTCACTTATCCCGTCCCTTGGGACACTTGTAGTGTGTCATGGATACGAATACCCACCAGAGGACCCCATCCTTCTCCAGGTTTACAACTGGTTTGAATTCAGAATTTTCCTCCAACTCGACTGTATAACTTACAAAGTTCAAAGAGCCCAGTCTACTCTACTACTTATCTATTGTTGGAGCGAGGCTTGTTTGATTCCTAATAATATTGATTCCCTTCAAAAAGTTATGAACTTTCATTATCCCTCAATAATAGATTATATATCAAACTACAGTTCTTCTACAAGGATAGCTTTGGCCTTAATTAACCTACGGAAGTTGATATATTATACAAAAAAGAAACCAAAGGTATTCGTGTGAAATGCAAACAGCCTCATTCAGGTTTGAACTCAGGTAGCTGAATCCACTTCCTGAGATGATAACCGTTACATTACAAGTGCTTTTTCCTGTTTATATACACTTTATGTTAATTCTATCTGAAATCTTTTAAACAAAATCTGACATATCGACTCTTTTTCATTTTGATATATTGTCATATTGATATTGAATATTGATCTTTTATGAAAATCCAGCAGATCTTTCCTTTTCTGCCACCTCCCTATGGCTTTAATTGGCCTGACCCTGGCACACATCATCCATTGTTCTTGCACGAAAACCTAAACCACCACCGATTTATGCTGCTTTATGAGTTGCTTATCACCCATATTGAAGCCACACTTTCCATGTTGAACCTGGGCCACGATATACAGTAGCGGTTTACAGGTATGGCCCGCTACGTCACACCTTCAGCTATCCACTTCTTTCCATTTACCATTGTAAAGGTCCAATACGTGTGATCGTTGGATACCATTTTTTTTAAATTTTTATCTTATATGTTTTGTTTTATATGTATTTTAATATCACATGACAAGCAAGAAGAAATGAAAGAAAAAAGAGGAAAAAAAGAAATAATTATTAAATGCAACTGATTGCAATAAGCACACATCTGACGACTGTGTTTTAAACATGAAACTCTGAGTAACGGACTGGGCTAGGCAGGAACGTAATTCTAATATTCACGGTTTTATAACCCGCCCTGCTAAAACAGCATTGAACATTTTTTTATACAACTTTTCTTGTATTTTATTCCCATAACTATTCTCTGTCTGTCTTTTTTACTCTGTCTGTTTGTCTATCAATCTGCTTCAGTCTCTCTCTCTCTCTCTCTCTCTCTCTCTCTCTCTCTCTCTCTATATATATATATATATATATATATATATATATATATATATATATATCGACTCTGGAATAAGGCTTTTCGAGCTCGGTCTGAAGAGAGATCTACTCTCAAGTCTCTCTGCGTTGGTTTCGAAGCCATAAAAATTCTCTCATTTGTTTAGTCTTGAATTTAGTTGAACAAGTCATGATGAATAATTTTTCAACTTTTGTACTTTTATTGCTTTGTCTTATTTTCGGCCCTTAAAATGTTGATTCAGTTGAATTTTGCCGACAGTGATCACAAAAATGTTATACAAAGAAAAAAAAACACCTATAAAATCAATCCTAAAAATGAAACGAAATCCTTCTCATGTCTCGACGAATAGATTTCTGGCTGATATGATAAAAAATATTTTTTGCTTAAATTTAACATTTCAATTTTGAGTGCAAATTATTTTTCAATCATAGAACAATATAATGAAGGAAAATTGATAAGACGTCATTGGGGTCTGTATTCCATCTGTATTCTGTGAGTATTTGGGTGTGCATTTGTTTATATGTGTGTGCGTCTATGATCCGTTTCGTTGACCCAGACATTGAGCAGTAAACATCAAATATTCTTGTGGCGACTGACACAACCACTTAACATGAGTTAAAACATTTGATTTGAAAAATACAACAGCAAGCAAGAAAATATCGTTTTGTTTTTTGTATATATATATATATATGTGTGTGTGTGTGAGTGTGTGTGTGTGTGTGTGTGTAATGACGCTTCTTTCCATTGCTAGAAAAAGAAGATCTTCTTCTTTTTCTTTTCAACAACTGGTGTCAAAGCCATCAGAAATAAAAGACTCATCATACAATTGATCTCGTGTTCCATTTTCAGCATTATGGCTTTTTCGATATTCATTTTCTAGATAGACTTCATTAAAAATATTTTCTTGTCTTTGTCAAGTTCTTTTTTTATAACTGTTGAGATAATAGCTATCGAAATAGAAGATTATTTGATTGATTGATTTAAACGGCATGTCAACTTGTTTAGGTTTATTTTATACCTATGTTCATATTTACATTTTTGTGTGGTTGTTTCGTAAAATCTTTTTTGTATGGTTATGTGATGTCAAGTATTCTTATTTGCAAATAATTTGCACACAGTTATTTAGTTTTAAGTAACTAATAATAATAATAATCCTCATGAAATGATTAAACAGTTCTATACGACCTATTCATTGCACTCTAACAGGTACTACCATTCCTGGTCAGAGTGTACCTGGATTAGAGTATACTCCTCAGATCTCCAGAGGGGGGAATCTGACCCTCAGATACAGTTTAGTATCATTCCCAGATCACCTGTTTTTTTTTAGTTTTTTTTATCTAAGCCTTCTGTGAGGAGTGGGGTCCAATCAGCGTATTCACAGCCCCACTGACAGGGTAATGAAAGAGAAAAAGAGAGCCTAAAGACTGAGTAGCGACTTCAATGTTCATTGGTGATCAATATTTGGGACTTGTGCTAAACAAAACCCTGCACTTCTGTTGAAATGGTTAAAGAGTTTGCCTTGCGGACGATTATGACGAAGAAGGATGTTCATCAATTTATAGCTACGCCGACATTTGGGGTCTCATTATGGACTTTATTAGGGGAATCGCAATTGAGACTTTGTAATAGATAATCAATCACTATATTGACCAGAAGACAATTTCTAGTGTTATTTTAGGCCGAGAATTTAAGAAAATTGCGTACATTGTATGATTATATTTACATTTTCTGTTTAATCATTTCTTTTAAAAGATTGCTCAGCGTTATTGGGTATCAAGTATTCCCATTTAATACAAATAATTTGCAAAAGTCTCAACTGGACCCATAGATGAGACCCACCAGAACGAGGAAGGAGTATTTTAAGTGATCTACAGTACCCATAGATGAGACCCACCAGAAAGAGAAAAGAGTATTTTAAGTGATCTACAGGACCCATAGATGAGACCCACCAGAAAGAGAAAAGAGTGTTTTAAAGGATCTACAGGACCCATAGATGAGACCCACCAGAAAGAGGAAGGAGTATTTTAAATGATCTACATGACCCATAGATGAGACCCACCAGAATGAGGAAGGAGTATTTTAAGTCATCTACAGGACCCATAGATGAGACCCACCAGAACGAGGAAGGAGTATTTTAAGTGATCTACAGGACCCATAGATGAGACCCACCAGAAAGAGAAAAGAGTATTTTAAGTGATCTACAGGACCCATAGATGAGACCCACCAGAATGAGGAAGGAGTATTTTAAGTCATCTACAGGACCCTATAGATGAGACCCACCAGTAAGAGGAAGGAGTATTTTAAATGATCTACAGGACCCATAGTTGAAACCCACCAGAATGTGGAAGGAGTCTTTTAAATGATCTACTGGAGCAAGTAGTATGATTTTAACAAGCCACCTTTACTTAGATATTACTTCTTTATTTTTTCTTTCTTGAGATTTACTGAGCTTCACTTAATTTGGCACAAAGTCAAATTGTTTTGTGTCAATTTTTCCAGTGCATTTTTTTTCTTGCTTAGAAAATCAGTATTTGAAATCTTATTTTATAACTAAGCTTGAATCTGAACCTCCCTCAGTGATGATAAATACAAAATTATTTTAGCCTGGCTAAATAAGGTCATGGGTCACTGGTCCTGTAACCTGGTTTGGTGGTAGGGTCGTCACTCATACAGCGTGTCTTAGACAGGAATTGCCCGAAGGAGCCCATCTCTCTCTCAAAAGGTCAATAAGGTAAAAAGGCCGCAAATTTTATGAAAATTGTGTGAATCTCTATCTCGCTGCAGTAATAAAGACTCGTTTGATTAGTTTGGAAAGCATCGCTCCATAGAATATTACAAGTTTTAACGTTTTTCTCTTGTTAATTCTGAGAGCGAAAGGGTTGGATGAGAGAGAGAGAGAGAGAGAGAGAGAGAGAGAGAGAGAGAGAGAGAGAGAGAGAGAGAGAGAGAGAGAGAATAGAGTGAATAACTATCAAAGAAAGAAAGAAAGAAAGAACAAGATAAAGAAAGAAAGAAAGAAAAGGATTTGAATAGGAAAAGCAAGATGAGTGAGTAACACTGATAATAGAAGGTTGTTAGATAGATAGATAGATAGATAGATAGTGTGTCATATAAAATAAAGCATAGTGTGATTGAAAGATGGAACTGAAAGGAAGAGAAAGACAAAAAAGATGTAAATAAAAGCTTGTGAAGAGGATGTCTTATATTTAATGAGAGTGTTCGAAAAAGAGGAAGTGTGAGCGCGCATGCGAGAAAGAAAGATAAAAAGAAATAGAGAGAGAGGAACAGAGTCAAATACCAAAAAGGGAAGGGAGAAGAGAAAACCAAAGCAATAATCATAGCTGATTTATTTTTGAGACAGATTTTGTCATCATATCCATAATATTCTACACGAAGCTGACAAGACAAGCAGAAAGAAAAAAGATGTTAGCAGAATTTCCAATGGAAATCCATTCCTTCGACACAAGTATTCATTCCTTCATCAATGTGTCGTCCTCTTTCTGCCATACAGTCTTCATCTTTCACATATCTCTTCCATAATGTCAATTGCTCTACGTACCAACCACTACCCACTGTATCTTCCCGCCCCAAAACAACTCCATCAGCCATGACTTGCATTTGCCGGATTTTAAGAAACAATTCCATTCCCGCCTTTTTCGTTAATATGGCGGACGTGGATGTCGTCTGCTCGCCATTGACAATGTCTCGTATGCCTTGTTATCTCTCATTGGCTTCGTAGTTAAAAGTTTTGTATTTTGTTTTCATTTTTGTTTTGTTGCTTTCCTTTTTAACAGATCTTATTTTTTAAGCTTTTATCTGTGTACTCCTTTGCAAGTGTGGATGTTTGTGGTGCATGTAGGAGCCTGTTCAACTCTTAAAAAAAAAAATTCTGGAAACATTATTTAACAAAAAAAAAGTATGGGGGGAGAAGAAAAAAAAACTTCTTTCCGCAAAAAAAAGTAAGTAAGCAACTCCCAGTCTCGGCAGAAAGATAACACGTAGGCTTAACGATATAGTTGAAATAAAACTAAATGAGCAAACAAAACAAATATGGCAGGAAAGTAGCTATTCTCGCGGGCAACAGCCGAGATAAGACACATAAATCTCGCGCTTGAAAAAGAACCGTGAGTTAGATAAAAAAAAAAAAAAAAAAAAAACAACAAAGAACGAAAAATAGAGAGAGAAAAAAGAAGACAGATAATGTAGAAAGAAAGCATTTACACACGTCAAACTAAAAGGGAAAGTGTTGAACTTTGTAAGAGGAAGATAGTTATGAACCTGCGAAAAGTGGTTGAAATTTCCAGGAAAAAAAAAAAAGAAAGGAAAAGAAAGGAAATGTTGATTTGTTTTTAAGATACACACGTGAAAAATTGAAGTAAAGATGCCTAGCGGAAAAATAAAATATATTTTGATTTTTAAATCCTTCATTTCAACCCTGATCATAATATCCAGTTTTAATCCACTGGCCTGAAATATATCCAGTCTTTATTTTTTTTTTTTTGTGTTTTGAAATTTAACTTCGGTTTATTTTTCTTTCTTTCTTTCTTTCTTTCTTTCTTTCTTTCTTTCTTTCTTTCTTTCTTTTAGATCTCTGTAAACTCTTCCTTTGTTTTTTAATTAAATTGAATTAAATTTAATTTAAAAAAAAAAGTTTCTCTGTAATACTTTATTCAATATTTTCGTCATCTTTCATTCTTTATTCGCATTTTTTTTCCCTTTTTATTCCTTTTTTTCTTCATTCTTTTATTTTTGCTGATTTTCTTCATTTTTTTCATTTTATTTGTCTTCTTTTTTCTTAATTCATATTTTCTTACTTTTTAATTTTACTTTCTTCTTTTATTCATTTAAAAAAAATTCTTTCACCTTCTTTTACCTCTTTTTTTTACGTCTTTTACTTTTTTTTTTTTTTTTGTCTACTCGCTTTTGCTCTTCTTTCTTTCTTTCTTTCTTTCTTTCTTTCTTTCTTTCTTTCAGGTCTCCTTCTCTTCGCTAAATTTTCCGTCTCTCCTTTATTTCCAAGTTTTTATATCGTCTTCATGTATTACGTCTTTTGTTTTTCTTTCTGTTTTTCTTTTTCCTTTTTGTGATTTATAACTTATCTTAATTTTTTCTCTCTTTCTCCAATCATTCTCTCTCTCTCTCTCTCTCTCTCTCTCTCTCTCTCTCTCTCTCTCTCTCTTCCTGTTCGTTTCTTTCTTTTCAACTTTTGTCCTGACTTCCATTTAACGCAGTTTCTTTGTTTGCAATCTTCATCCCCCCCCCATTCATCGACGCCTCTACGACAGATTTAAACAACTACCAAAATAATTTAGCACCGGGATTATGCAAACACAAAAGTGAGATCGCGAACAACAACCCTAAATAGAATTAAACGATGCCAAACAACATCTTGTTCGTATCCCATCATTCACCACCAGCATCTCGATCTTAGATCTCTAGAAGTCTCAATTATTCTCAGCTAGTGTGTAGCTATCGCCAGACACACGTCAAGGACCCCCAAAAAACAATTATATTTTCATGACGCTCCTAATTGGTTTGCACAACTTAAGTCTTCATTTCTGGCGAAGGTTCCTAGAAAATTCTTTCGGTTCCTTCCTATTTGTTAGACAAATATTTCGAAGCTGATTCCTTGTTTATCGCAGACTATATCTGGTTGATACCAGATAATGTTACGATTTTTAAAAAATAAAATAAAAAAGGACAGCTGGATTTTTTCGTTACAACTTGGATTTGTGTCGACAGGATTCTATTTTTCAAGTTTTAAAAAAGATCATAATTAAAAAAGATCTTCATTAATAAAGACAAAAGCTCCAAAAAGTCAGCGTTTCAATTTGTCGATCTTCAACCTCTCGGAGACAAACAGAAAATATCTGGCAAATACTCGTTTATAAGTCTAAGCTAAAATGTGAGTCGGTTCCAGATGTTCAGTCAAGAACTATTTAATTCGTGCGCCTCTTATATGAGTCGACTCAATTTATTTGGTGTAATCTGTTATCAAATCATAATTACACACCTATGTATAATTTGTATGTAAAATGTATTTCGAACCATGTGTTTCCGTGAGGATGATTTCCCAACCTTATTCCTTCCAGTCGACCGGAGCTGCAAAATACGCCTCTGCAGAGGGGTAAGACTCCACCCGAATGAGTCTCCTAGATATTACACTAAACTACATTCGACGGTGAAGCTCCATCCCTGCAGCTTTGGGGAATGTGGAGTATCCCTGAATTGCTATTTCATCCAGATCAACTGAGAACCAAATAATTAGTACCTGTTCACTCATTTACTTAGGACTATTATTATTAATTATTTGAAAACATATACCTGTTTGCAAATTATTTATATTATTTAGGAATACATTATAAATGTTAAATAGCAATACTTGAAACCATTTAATTGTATGCAAACAAATGATTGATATTAGGTAGAATTATTACTGTTAGATGGAAATGCTTATAACCTTTTAACTGTATGCAAAAAAATTACCTCTAACAACTCGTTTAACAATAAATTTACCTAAAAACTATTCGTTTACTAAGTCATATATATATATATATATATATATATATATATATATGGATCTATACTGGAGGATTTAGCATTAAATAACCCACAAGAGTTGATATGCCGTAAACACAAGTAACCAACCAATCTTATCAGCTACAACCTATCAAATAAGGAAATTGTTTGGTTCTATATACTGCTGTGAACAGTTGTTCAAGAATACGCTGTGTTCGCAATTGTCATCACTTGTCTGATGTGCTTCTTATGCATACCACTTCATTTAACCCTGATATTACATCTTTTTAGAATGGCAAACAACATCAAATGTCTTTATAAATAAATCATGATTGTTAATTTCTGAATTTTGCTCTTTTTTAAATTTTTTTTTTAAGATCGCAGCCTGGAACTCTTTTGATTTAAGGCCAGTGACTCTCGAGCTGAAAAGAGCGGGGACTTCTGATTTAAATCATAAACATTATTTTCATATATTTTTAAGGTTAAAATGAAAATTGTGCAATACAACATTGTAGGATACTGAAAGAGGAATTACTTTTATGAATATATATATATATATATATATATATATATATATATATATATATATATATAACAAAAACACTTGAGCAGCTGTTCCGTGACCTCCTCTTTGCTGACGACACTGCCCTCGTTGTCCACACCGAAAAAGCCCTATTGCACCTAACTTCTCGCTTTGCAGAGGCTGCCCAGCTCTTCGGACACGAGGTCAGCTTGAAGAAGACTGAGGTCATTCACCAGCCGGCACCCCTAAAATAGTACTGCCTTTCCCACATCACCATCGGTGGAACTGAGCTGAAAGCAGTTCACCAGTTCACTTACCTGGGGTGTACGATCACATCAGACACCAAGATCGACAGGGAAGTGGACAACAGACTGACCAAGGCAAACGGCGCTTTGGGCAGACTCAACAAAAGAGTATGTAACAATAAGCATCTGAAGAAGGGCAATAAGATCAGTGTCTATCGAGCGGTCGTACTCACCACCTTGCTCTATGGTGTCCTCGTGGTGTAATGGTTAAAGCGATGAACTGCGGAATCGTAGTACGCGAGTTCGTACTCCAGTCGCGCTATTACGTTCACTTTCGGGCAAATACCCTTGGGAAAGGTAGGAACCCCCTTATTCTCCCTCCAGCTATGGGTAAATAGTAGGACGGACTAGGTTCTTCAGCCTTGGTGAGGCAACTAGTCTAGGAGAAGGAAAACTCTGAATTCAAAACCTGTTAAACTCCGCTTAAAAATTGACCTTGTGTCATATCCTGCCCGAGCGGAGGGGTTGGTAAATAGTACCCTGCTCTATGGCTCTGATCATGGGTAACCTACCGACACCATCTACGATTCCTTGAGCGCTTCCATCAGCGCTGTGTCGACACCATCCTCAACATTCACTGGAGTAACTACGTCACCAATGTTGAGGTCCTTGATCAGGCAGAAATCACCAGTATAGAAGCCATGTTGCTGAAGTCACATCTACGATGGACAGGGCAATTTCTAGAACAGGGGGCCATCGCTTGCCCGAGATAGCCCTGTATAGTGAACTCTCCACTGGCTACCATGACAGAGGGGCACCAAAGAAACGTTTTAAAGACTCCCTCAAGAAGACCTTCGGTACCTGCCATACTGACCACCACCAGTGGTCGACATTTGCTGCACTGTCCACCAGGTCGTCTCCACCTTTGAAGGCTGCCGCAGGGCCAGCCTCAGGAGGAAGATCCAGGGAGCCTCAGCAGCCATACCAGACCAAACCTTTAACTGCAGTCACTGCGGCCGGACTTGCCTGTCCCGCATCGGCTTAATCAGCCATCATTTGCCCGCAGTTGACGTGGACAGCCTCCTTCATAAATCTTCGTTCGTCTAGCCAAGAGAATATATATATATATATATATATATATATATATATATATATAAATCGACCATTGTAAAATATTGGTTGTATATGCAAATTAAACAAGGCCTTGTGTAACGATTATCCTCAAGAAATGAAATCGGTGACACAAGTTCAAATCCTGGACGAGGCTGTTGACATTTCTTTTCGTGCTAATACCCTCGAAAAAAGCATGAATTTAACGCTTCACCATTCCGCAACAAGAGTAGATAGTAGAGCAGACTGTGTTTTAGCTTTGGTAAGGCAACCACTCTAAGAGAAGGAAAACTCTGATTTCAAACTAGCTTTACTCCAGAAATTGACATGCTTGAAGAGTTGGGGTAAATCGACACACAACATTCATCAATACGATAAAACTTGTGAATTGAACTTTTATGAATTGGGCAGGAGAAACAGTAACTGTAAAAACTAACACCAAGAATAAAGTGTATTGACAAAGCAAATTTTGATGGTAATGGGTAAATGAATGCTAATTAGGTTCGTATTTAAAGACTGAGAGAATTTGAACAATTTACAAGTAATCAAGTTTTTGGTGCCGTATTATTCTGTGTATAATATGCATACGTGTATAACGTGCATCTCGAATATCAGACGAAAATTTTAAGATCCCCCTCCTACCCCAGTTGTCTTGAACACTGCGCCGGAGTTTCCGTTTGAGATGAAAGGTAGCCCGATATGACAAAATCAAATTCTAAATAGAGATATTTGGGGTTGAAAATAAAGTGCGTGGTACATAGACGGCAGGAAACGATATTCATCAACATTGGTGCCCACTGACACTTTCCCATGGAACGGGGGGGGAGAGAAAAGGATGCATTCGTAATATATCTTACACGAAAAGTATTCCACCCACAGTAAAGGTCTAAAAAGAAAATACTTTTGATACACACTGATATATCAGTACAGTAGGCATTATTTTTACTTTACCTGAATTACCAAAATTCTTACAAGCTGTACATCTTTCAGCAAATATTTTCAACTTTTCCTTCCGACTCCCAAAATCTGTGAGCAGCTTGAGTAGTTCTGAAGCCTAGTTTAAAATAATGCACCAAAATTGTCAGAATAGCAATGACTCTGACCGATATTTTACTATTTATAAAAAATATAAAACTGAATAGCACTGCTTAAAATGAGATATTAATAATAAAGTGAATTCATCTATGTTAATTAAGCAAAATTATTATTTGAATTTATACACACACACACACACACACACACACTCACACACACACACACACACACACACACACATATATATATATATATATTCCTTTGAAGAAAAAGATAGATGATGGTTACACAAGTATGCACCGAACTATTTTGAACAAATCCTGGAAAAAACTTTCCCCTAAACAGCAGCTGAAAGGCCACTTACTTCCCATCTCTAAAACTATCCAAGTAAGACAAACAATACATGTAGGGCATTGCTGAAGCAACGTTGTCCCGTGGATTCTTACACACGGATAAACCAATGTTAATTGATCAACTAAAAACTTACATCAGCTTGCTCTGTGTGGACACTGGGTGCTTTCTGGAGGAACTACCAAGAGCAAATGCTGTTAAGAAAGGATGTCCATATCGATTCAAGAGAATCAGCACGATCTGATTATATATATATATATATATATATATATATATATATATATATATATATATATATATATATGTACAATAATTTTATAGCTCGGTCGGCTAGAGCCGTAGAATATACCGACTGCATCTATTTGGGGAATACGGAGCATCCCTTTATTGCCATTGCTCCCTAGTTCATTTTGACCTGGAGTGGTAGTATCTGATAGAGTCCCATCTATGGGTCGAATAGAACTGTTTGCCATATAAACTGAGTGCAAACAGATGACTTATGCTAAATTAAATTGTTAGAAATAGAACTGTTTGATATTTTAACTGTGTGTATCTATAAAATGTATTTAGAAATCATATATTTGATATATATGTAAAAACTGGATTTGGCATTAAATAGCCAACAATGGTTGAAATCCCATAAAACCAAACCAAATCATTTTTAGTTTTTGTACTGCTCTGCTTGCTGACATCTGAGATATTCCCAACAGTTGTTTTTCGTAATGTTTTTCCTTATATATATATATATATATATATATATATATATATATATATATATAATTGTTAATATTACACAGGACCATGCGAGACCATATAATTATGTACAAATTATTTGTATTAGATAGAAATACATGAAACCTTAAAATATGTGCAAATTATTCATTTTAGGAATAGTTATTTGAAGTTATAATTGTTTACAAATGATTATTATCATTACTTAGTTGAAATGGTATTTCTTAAAATATGAAACCATATAACTGGTGTCAAATTATTAGTATTAGATAGGAATACTTGACACTATATAACTATGTGCAAACAAATGATTACTGTTATCAAATAGGAATGGTTACTTAAAACCATATAACTGCTCAAGAAAAAATCTGAATTCGACATTAAATAATCCAACAAACAATAATCTGCTACAAAACAAACCAACTAACCCTATCGAAGCATTGTTTTAATATATTCAGCTTTCAAGAGAAGCAAAAAAATGTGGGAGTGGATATATTTTTGATACACTCTGTACTTTTTACACAAAACCGACTGAATTCTTTTCTAATAAATAATTCATATTAAAGACCGCTCGGAATGAGCAAGTATGAATTTGCTTTTCTGCAAAGGAAATAAAGAAGAAAAGAGAGATAGAAAGAAAGAGATTGAGATAGAGAGAGAGAGAGAGAGAGAGAGAGAGAGAGAGAGAGAGAGAGAGAGAGAGAGTGTGTGGTGTTAATAGACGTGTGAATGAGTGTGTTTTACGATGTGCGTTCGACCGCCCCTCCCCCTCCCCCCACTTTTAGGGATTGGAGAAGATACCGGATTAGAGGGAGTGTAAGGGTGGAGTGACACTCACTATCCCTGGCTCGCACTATCCTTCATCATTCCTATCTCTTTTTCTCTGGTTTTCTTCATCAGAGGCGGAGTTGGGTGGGGGCAACTGACGGGCAAATAAATAGGGGTGAAGAAAGGTGGATGTGCTGCTTAGGGCAGGGGCTCCGGGTTTAGCATCGGTGGGAGAAGGGAGGAATGCAAAATAACCCTGGCCAAATAAAGCAAGCAGTAAATTGACAGGCATCTAGTCAAATTCGTTGTTTTTGTCACATATTTTGATTATTTCGAAGTGTCTCTTTTTTATTTTGCTTTTTTTTTTATTAGAATGAGAAAACGACAGAAACATCTATCTATCTATCAATCTATCTATCTATCTATCTACTCACATATATATATATATATATATATATATATCCCAGTCTGTTCATTTCTATCTATCTATCTATCTATCTACTCACATATATGTATGTATCTATCTCAGTTTGTTCATATCTATCTATCTATCTATCTATCTGTTGATCTGTTTATCAATTAATTTATCAATACTCATAAACATTAAAACACTCAAGTTTGTTTTTACTTGCATCGTAAAATCATTAATATTTTTTCACCTATTTTACAAATATGTTTCACTCTTCAGTAATACGATTGTTTAATGTAAGTAATAATTTCAAATGTCATAATTAAAAGAAATCTACAATTTAAAATAAGAATTATCGACCTTTTTCGAACTGCGTTGAGGCAAAACCTTTCAGAAACCCCTCACCACTCAGAATAAAAAAATCGTTCGAGCTGTATCCGATTCATAAACAAACATAAAAAAAGAGCCTTACGGAAAATGTTTAACAAAAGCTTTAAAAAAAAATTAGAGTTATGTTCCTTGTTTATTTCGTCATGATATAAATCAGATGATGACTTGATACTGCGGTGGTGAGGCCCAAGTCCTGTAGCTCTTGGAGAGGGTGGAGTCACCGCTTCATTGTCAGTACTCCAGGATTTACACTTATCCAGAGTATCTTTTAAGATCCCACCTATGGGCCAAATAGATCTGCTTGGGATAATGTATTTAATGATTTTTAACAACTACTCGGCAAAAATTATAAAATAAGTCCATTGAAAGAATGTTCACCTTCATTTCTTATTAAGCAGTAAATAAAATTTGGATCCTTTTGTTTAATGGCATGTCAACCTTTGAAGGTTATCTAATGCCTTGGCCGTCCTTCTCGAAGAACAGTAGTGGTACTATTCAACCTATAGCGAGTAGAATAAAGGAGTTCAACTCTTTTCTAAGATTATTTGTCCGAAAGGGATCTTAATAGCGGGATTGGAGTTCGAACCCTCTTACTACAATTATGCAGTCCACCGCTTTAACCCTTACACAACGAGGACTGCGCCCCGGAGTACATAAACTATTAACAAATATGACGCAAAATATTTTTTCTTTGACCTTTCTGGTTTTATTCGATATTACCAAAACAAACTCGATTAAATTATTTGACTTAATGGTATACTTTTTCTCGCCGTACACAGGAAAATATGGAATGACTCAATATCGAGCAAAAAATTATGGAAGGAAAATCGAAAACAAAAATAGGAATAAGTCATCATCATCATCATCATGTCGTGCCGCCAGCACGGATATCCTTGACCATCTCTCGCCACTTTTCCCTATCGTTCATCGCCTCCGGCAGGTCTTCTGGGTTACATCCTGCGTCCTCACATAGCTGCTGTATGTAAGTTCGGGCTGGTCGTCCTGCTTTTGCTTGGCCATATGTGGGGGTCCATAGTAGTACGTCACTTACGAGCTCGTCTTTGCTTCTCCAGCAGTGTCCGGCGTGTCTGGCTTGTCTGACCTGTATAGTTTTCGTGATGGGAGGCAGGTGGCCGTACAGTTGGCGTCTCGTGGGGTGTTGTCGCCAGGACTTGTTCAATATTGCTCTCAACATTCTTGTGTAGTTGCCGTCAAGTTTCTTCTCCAGCCGTTTGGTAAGCGTCCATGTAGTGCATCCATATAGCAGTATCGATACAACTGCTGCCTGGAAGAAACTGCGCTTCATTTCATCTGTCAGGTCTGATTTCCATATTATTGAGAGCCTATCTATAGCCGTCCATGCTTTCGTTAGCCGTGTGTCGATGTCGTTTTCTGTTGATGAGACGCTACTTCCTAGGTAGGTTAATTTGTCCACTAGCCTCAGAGAGGCTCCGTCTAGAGTGGTAATGTTGCTCGTTTGGTTGTAACACATATATTCAGTTTTGTGCGCATTGACATGGAGGCCAATGCCTGCTGCAGCTCGTTCCAAACTATGCAGTAGCGTCTCTGCTTGATTAGGCGTATTCGCCAGTAACGCTAAGTCATCAGCGTAGTCGGCGTCTGTGATTGTTTTTGCGGGGTACCTTTTGCTTCTTTTCTTAGTCAGCTCGAAGCCATTTTCTCTGATTTTGTCGATCGAAGCTCTAAGCACGTAGTCTAGACAGATGATAAAGAGGTATGGGGCTAGCGTGTCTCCTTGTAGTACTCCTGCAACAATGTCGAAGTATTCCGTGTCTCCATCTGGTGAACGTACTTTCACTTTTGTGTTTTTGTAGAGGATCATTATTGCTGCTACGGTTTCTTTAGGTAAGCCGTATGCTAGTAGGATTAGTTCCATTTTCCCTCTGTGGATGGAATCGAAGGCCTTGGTAAAGTCGACAAATAGTAATGTCGCCTGAAGGTTTTTTGCCCGGACGCCTTCAAGGATTCTACGGATGGTCAATATTTGTGAGGTTGTGGATCTATTTCTCCGGAAGCCATTTTGGTTTTTCCTAAGGATGTTGTCTATTTTGGGTTCTATGCGGTTTCGTAGTTGGGCATTGTAGATTTTGGCTGCAATGGATGTAAGTGTTATCCCGCGGTAGTTCTTGGCTAATCCGAGGTCGCCTTTTTTAGGGAAAGGAAGGATGCATCCCTTCATCCATCTTTCTATCCTATTTTGACTATAGACAGCGTTGCATTGCCGGAGCAGTATATCGTCGAATTGTCTAGTCTTCCACACTTCTGGGGGGATCTCGTCTAGCCCTGCAGCTTTCCTATTTTTAATTTTTCTAAGAACCGAGTCGAGTTCTTCTTTGGTGAAAGGCCCTAGTTTAATGTCTAATTGCTTACTGATAATTCTGGTGATCGGTTCATCCGTTATTTTCGGTGGGCTTCCTAGTTGATTTTTGAAATGCTGTTCCCACAGTTTTACTCTTTCTTGTTGGCTTGCAGCTTTCAATTTTGCTTTGGCTGTGCTCTTCCTTCTACTTACTTCGTTTATTGTTTGCCAGGCTATCCTGGATTGTCTATCTTCCACCGAGTCTCTAATCTTATCTATCTGATTTTGTATGTATTCTGCCCGTTCTTTTAGATATATTCCTGCTAATTGATATTGTGCCTTTTCTAGTTTTCGGGCATTTGTGTTTTTTTGGTTCTTCCGATAGCTTTTGGGGGCAGTTTTCACGAGTGCACGTTTTTCTCTAACCTCTGACGTTTCCCAAGGGACTCTATATTTAGTTCTAGGTTTTGTTGGGATACACTTTGATGCCGCCTCTAGGTGTGCTTCAACAAAGTTTTCATATTCGTCATTTGGGGTAACTTTTTCTGTCTTCTCTTGTTGTGTTTCGAATCTGTTTCTTAATTCTAATGCATATTTGTCTCTAATGTCTCTGTTGTTAAGTAGGGCCCAGTCATAGCGCCTAGTTGTCACTGTTCGTGTGGCGTTTTTTCGTAGGCTTAGACGTATTTTGGCCGTGACTATTCGATGATCGGAGGACACACCCTCGAAAGTGGAGTATGCCTCGCAATTCATCGCACTACTTTTCCATTTTCTGTTTATAAAGAGGTAGTCTATCAGTGCTTTACTCTTGTTCGCGTATGTGTGGGTCCATAATTTTCCCTCCCTTTTTTGAAGCAGTCTAAAAATAAATACACTGTTTTATATAATTCTGTTTTTGGTTGAAGAGTTTCAGTGGTGTAGAGTCTAGAAAGTAAAGTTGGCAACCGTAGTCGAGGGCAACCAGAAGGCTCCCTTTTCAACAGGTACTACCCTGAGGTGTAAGGGTGTTACTCCTTTCTCTGGATTGCTCCACTTACTCTTGATACGTACTTTATAATACTGTGTGTTTAGCCAGGAGCTATCAAGTACCATTTTAAAAGTCTTTGGTATGACGTGATCTGGGATTGAACCCAGGTCTCCGGGACCATTGGCGAACACTCTACTCACTAGGCCAACGAGCCGGTTCTAATTATATCCATTTTGATTTTATCATATTCTACAAAAAGATGAAATACCAGCATTTTTGGTTTAGAAGGAAACTAACTTTTTATTTAAAATATTGGGAGGTGCGATATTGAACGTAAATATTTACAGGATCTTCGCGTAATATAGAGTTTAGTGACTTCAAGTAAGTTAGTGAGTTTGATTCTCACTGGGTGCCTCATGCTTTGATTCTCACTAGGTGCCTCATACTTCTAGCAATAAGGCTAGAAGTATGAGGCTAACTGAGTAGAGAGTTCGATTCTAACAGGGTTCCCTAAAACTTCTGGCCTTATGCCAAACTAAATATAGAATTAAACTTTCCATAAATTTGACTAATATTTTTAGCCATCACTGATCTAGCAGATTTCTACCAATCACATTAGTTTATAGTTATTGAATATTTATTAAGTTTATCTTAGTCTGGCACAAGGCTACAAAGGAGAACACTTAGAACCACACATGACAAAGATACATTGATAGAAACAGACTGTGATAGAAAGATGTGAACAGATTGAGATAGATAGATAGATAGATAGATTTGGTAACTTTACACACAATTATTCGCAAGGAACTGAAGATGCGGAAGATTTGCGCGAACTTTGTCCCAAGGGTTCTCAGAGAAGATCAGAAGGAAAGACGTTGTCATGACAGCAGGGAGATGGTCGAGCTGATCAATTCAGATCCCTCAGTTGTTGATGCTCTGGTGACCTGCGATGAAAGCTGGATCTACTGCTATGACCCAGAGACTAAAAGACAGAGTTCCCAGTGGAAGTATGCTGGCTCTCCCAGACCCAAGAAGGCCAGACAGAGCAAATCCACACAAAAACTTTTGATGGTCCCTTTTTTGACTGCACTGGCATGATCTACATGCACTGGGTTCCCACTGGACACACAATCAACAAGGAATACTATGTCGTGGTTTTAAGGGAGTTCAGGAAGAGATTCCTCGGGAAGAGGCCAGCACTCTTCAAATCGGGTCAGTGGCATTTCCTCCAGGACAATGCACCAGTCTACAACTCCATCCTTGTCAAAGACTATTTGACCAAGAATGGGTATCAAGACAGTTCCTCAGCCTCCCTATAGTCCAGATCTTGCTCCCTGTGACTTTTGGTTATTCCCTAAGCTCAAAGGCTGTCATTATGAGACAATGGGGTGATGAAAGAGGCTGTGACGAAGGTCATTGACACGCTCACACAAGAGGACTACCATGGGGCCTTCCAGATGTTGTTGTAACGATACAACAAGTGCATTGCAGCCGGAGGAGATTACTTCGAAGGGGACTTGAGTTCCATGTGTGTACTATCAGTATAAGTACCCATACGAAAAAAGGTCTGGAAATTTATTTAATGAGCCCTGTAGATATGAACAGCTTTAGATAGATAGATAGATAGATAGATATGAACAGATTGGTTAGTTTGTTGTTTGTTTTACGGCATATCATCCTTTGACCGTCATTTCATGCCAAACCCTGTTTATACATATATATTAAATATGTATAAATTGTAAACGAATATTTTGTAGGTAACGATTTTTAAATGAGCCAAGGCTCTTTGTTCGCACAAAATTAAATGGTTTCTAGTATTGCTATGTAATCTTAATAATTCAATTTATCATTAAACATTTGTTAGCACCAAGTTGGATGGTTTAAAGTATTGTGAGTGATTAAACAATTGTATTTACCTTAACTGGTATTACCACTCCGGGTCAGAGTGAACATGGTGATAAAGGCAATGAAGGGATACTTCACATTACCTAAAACTCTACGATTGAAGTCTCACGATCAAATGATTTAATATCCAGGAGAATCGTTGAGCGGGAGTCTCATCCTGCAGAGATGCAGTCAGTGTATTCTATAGTTTTAGCTGAGTATAGACTGAGATAGATAGATAGATAGATAGATATGAATGAGATAGATAGATAGATAGATATGAATGAGATAGATAGATAGATAGATAGATATGAATGAGATAGATAGATAGATTGATAGACAGATAGATAGACATATAGATATGAACAGTGATAGATTGATAGGAACAGATCATCATCATCATCATCATCATGTCGTGCTGGTAGCACGGATATCTCTATCCCTGTCTCGCCACTCCTCCCTATCGTTCATCGCCCTATGCAGGTCTTCAGGACAACATCCCGTATCCTCACATAGCTGCTGAATATATGTTCGTGCTGGTCGTCCTGCTTTTGCACGGCCATGTGTGGGGGTCCATAAGAGTACATCTCTTATGAGTTCGTCCCTGCTTCTCCACCAGTGGAACTGACTTTTACAGCTGGATCTACACGGGACAAAAAGCTCATTATTAACTGACAGGGATCCCTCAAAGATGCTTGACAACACAGCTGCACCAAAGAAAAACAAATTCTGATGCAAGGTCAAGTTTTAATGCCATGCACAAATTTTGCAACAATAAAATTATTTGGATGAACAAGCAATCATCATATTGATCTTGCCACTGACCTTTGATTCATAAACTTTAGATTGAAAATCAATATTTGTCTCAAAAGTTAAGATACTTTCTGCTCACTCCACTAGCTCATATTTATCCTGTGCGGACCATCATGAAGTTAGAGTGAACATTGTGAAAGAGAAACAATGATATCTTAACTGTCAAAGAATTTCTTCTTTAGTCCCAGCTATGTACATAGTAATATGTAACCAAATATTTTGTCATCAGCATTTAAGTTAGATTTTCAACAATGTTTATTCAGATGTCGGAACCATCGCAGTGTGTATGATTTAGTTGACAGTTTTATCTTTTCTAATAGTAATCTACTAAGATTTGTTTTGTTTGATCCAAGGCCAAAAGTAAGGAGCACCCAGTTGTTATCAAACTCACTGACAACGATTTGCTTGTCTAGTTTGCTAACAATTACTCCTTAACAGTTCAAATCATGAAAAAACTGTTTGCGTTTCAATATGCGTAAAGGCCTTTGAGAATAACATAAATCTATTTCCCTTCATCTCGGGATAAATAGGAAAACTGGGTTCTCTCCCTTTGGTTTCGTAATCAGTCAAAGAAAAGGAAAATTCTGATTTCAAACTAAGTTTACTCCGCTTAAAAAACTTGACCTTGTGTCATATTCTGTCTAGCATGGAGTAAAGTAAGTAAAGTTGGCGACCATAGTCGAGGGTAACCCGAAGGCTCCCTTTTCGATAGCTACTACACCAATGTGTAGGGGAGGGCGCTACTCCTTTGGGTAAATACATACATTACGCATAATTACCATCTTTTCTTAGAATTTCTTTATCTTTTTTTCTCTCACACATACACAGAGGATGTTTCTATATCTATCGGGAATTACATAACAACCCTGTGATTCTAATGTTGAATATTGACTTAAAGATCTTTTGACATGTCAGGGAAGGTGCGGAAATTAAACAGGGAATAGAAATAACAGGAAATGCACGTGTTACCGAAAGTAAAAAGGATACAGTTGTATCCGGCGGAAATGCCACGCAAATTGCGAGGGTGGCATGCGAGAAGGAAGCGTAATCACGTGCATTGTGTGGGCAGCATGCTAGAAGAAGGCATGTCCACGTGCAACGTGTAAGAAGCATGTTGGGTGAGATGAGATCACGAGAATTTGAGTGGGCGTACGGAATATTATATAACCAAGGAGAATTCGACCGGAAGAGCAAAATGAAGATGAAAGCGGTTCATTGAAGGTCCGTCCCGCCGGCCCATGTGTATCCACCCCCTCTTACTTTACCCATCCGTACATTTTGGGTTCCAAAAAGGAAAAGAAAAGAAGCTGATTATATTTTCATACATCAGCATTGTTGTTTTTCTCTGTTATACAACACTCAAATATGCGAGAGGAAAATAATATTTCAGATAATACATAAAATAATGACAATCTGAGTTATTTTTCTTTTGATATCATGAACTATATCAAGGGACATGACCAAAGTTCAATTTAGTTATACTACTACTGATAGTATCGTGGTAGTTGGTGTGCTGACACGTTGAGCATTGCATAACGAGTTCGAATTTAAATGCCTCTAAAGTAGCTAAGAATATTTTTTGTGCAAAAAGTGAAAGCACAGTTGATCACAGTAACCAGATGGTTGAAGAAATTTCGCCATTCGGGTCGCAAGAACTTCCACGATCAAGCATGGTCAGGTAGGCATAAAGGCTTGGATTCTAAGACGGTACTCCAAGCCATACAGACAAATCCGGTAAGTAGCATTTGGAGAGTATCAGGCGAGCCTAGCACCTCTCAGTCCTGTGTAGTTCTATATATAGTAGTATCGTTTCATTCCTCAATTTTCCCCGAGTCCATGTTGATATATCATTTCAGTTAAAAACGCGGCTCATACAATTAATAAGGTGAATTTTGTCTAAAGAGTTGGCAATTGGAAACACTGTTTGCTGTTGCATCTTTATCAAGGAAATCAATTGTGAGAAGACCTTTCATGTCTCAAAAGACTATTTGCATGACTACAAATCACACACTGTTTACCGTGATTAGCATTTTGTAATACTTGAGAATGGGATCTTGGGGCTGAGCAGTCCTTGATACGGCAGCCGTTACTTGACTTGCAACACTCTACTTTAGCTCTTACTGGATGAAACGGGCGGTCGGTGAGGTTAGATCCGATCTATCGGCAGCTCATCTCATTGTCCCGACTACATTCTTCAAAGTGTTCTGGTGACAAATAAACACCGAAAACTTTTCATCTTAAAAGTGCAAGAAAGCAGTGCCTGAGGGCATATTTCACTGAGAAAAATAACAAGATTTTGAATGTCCTAGTTTGACATTAAATTACATCAGATGATGAGGCTTCAGTTTTAGAATTTAAGGATTGTGGGTCAGCCCTTCATTACCATTACTCCTAGGCCCACTCTGTACCGGAGTAGTAGTACAAGTTAGTGTCCCATCTATGATCCAAATAGAACTTTTTAATCATTTACTAAGGGTTATTAGCATAGGTTATTTGAAACCATCCAGCAGTGTTCGTTTTATATAACAATATTTGTAATACGTAGATAAATACTATACCACATAACCCTTGACTACACAATCATTATATACATACAAAAAAGTATCGTGATGATGATTTTAAATCTAATCATCATCATCATCATTACTCAATAAAGTTCTACACAAAACAGACATTTCATATTCACAACAAATAAACCTTCAGCTACCCATAAGTTAGGTAGGATTATAGAAGAAAAAGAAATCATTCTGATAGCAACAATCTATTTCCCTACCCCTACTCACCCACTCTTTCCTTCTCAGAGTTCCTTCCTTCGTCTCATCTCTTTCCAACAACAGACAGTGGAAACATATATATATATATATATATATATATATATATATATATATATATATATATATATATAAAGATGCAACAATTATATACGGAAACCTACTTATATATGTACACACGAGCAACAGCACAAATATACTAACATTCAATAGCACACAAACTTAGATAGACATACACACAAATAACCCCCCACTTTTCGAACAAAAAATTAACCGTATCAATCGGACTTTTTTTGAAAATCTTCAGTCTGTCTGACGAACGCAAAATGCATAAAACCCAGGGTCACAGACACTACCATATATATATATATATATATATATATATATATATATATATATATAACAGAAATTGTAATTAAATAACCCACAAGGGTTGACATGTCATAAAACACCACTAAACCAAAGCATTAAATGTCTATAGAGAAAAATTCCTTGATAAGTAAAAATGTCTACTAACAAAATTTCACTCATTAATCATTAGCAAACGGATTTTGCATTAGATAACCCACAAGGGTTGATATGCCATGAAACCAAATAACCTAACTCTAACCATTTATGTAAAAAAAATCTGAAAAAAGATAATTTAGCTTTTTTTTAAAAATTCCCTACTATATGGAATTACCCTCCTATATATTACCAACCCTCAAATATAAAATAAAATAAAATAAATAAATGATAAAATCTCAAGAAATATTTGAATGGAAGTCGAATATACGCCTATCGTGCTTATATATACTTTTAATGACGACCTAATGAAAAACAGATTCGGACAGAAATCACTTGATAGACATTTTGCAGAAAATGTAAATTAAATCTTGATGGTCATATAAAGGAAGGCCTTACTATTACTCTATAAATAGCTGTTACCATAGAAATTGCACCTTAGTGGGGACATCGGCGGTCGACACATCTCAGATTTTGCACCCAGAATAACAAGAGGACATCTGCTTAGGGCTAACTTAGATACTTCTAAAATCCTCGATGGCATTGTCTTGTAAGTACCCGTATGCTTGTATAATCGGTGTGGGGGCTTCAAGTTGCATCTTATGACCCTCTTCCAGCACACACACTAATGCCCATGCTTTTCGACCGACAAGGTGGCTGTCTAAAGATAGCAATGGGTGAACGAAACTCCTCTACGTCACTTCCGGTATTCAGGGAAGTGTAACCCCTGCTACTGGGGTTGCTGTACATCCGGTGTGAAACAGTTCGGATTACGAAATTGATATTTTTAATATCTCGGCCCTACGTAAATAGGTAAGGGTATGTTTTTGTGCGCGCGCGTAAATTAAGAAGGGGGCAGTATATAAGAGTGTATTGAGTATTTGCTAACTTCCCAGCTGTGTAGAGGTGGGGGCGGTAATTCGGAATATCACCGGTGGAGGTTGCGGTGTGTCTTGATGGTTACCAGTGCAGAAAATGGATTCGGTGCACTGAGTTCGAATTTCGAATGGGGCTGTTCAATGTACGCTTCGAACAAATATCTTTGGTAAAGACATGAATCCATTGTTCTCAGAAATCAACATCATCATTATCATGTCAGAAAATTTCTAATCACTGGCTTGTCACGATATTTGACGTAGACAGAGAACAGATAACTGGGCGAGCTCTTGTGGAGATCACACTTACATAAATATGAAGATCACTCTGATAGTAAAGTATTTATTTCTACGGAAACTATTAAAGATACAAGGATAAAAATCATACCATTAAATCGAGCAAGATTTCTGCTACACAACGCTGTCTTTCCTCATAGACACCAACTTTAGCTTTGCCTTTTTGCCAGCAATGAAAAACAACCCACAAGTCCTGCTCGAAAAAGTATCGTTCCGAAAGTAATGCATTTCTCATATTTCTACGGAAACTCCAATAAATACAGTGAGAACGATAACATCTTGGGCAGAGGGATTTCTTGGGTAAAAACACCTACACCGGCTAGTGATGAACAAGTTGAGAAGTAAAACGTCAGCAAGTGATCCGTAATACAGAATGATATATATATATATATATATATATATATATATATATATATATATAAGGCAGTTTGCTATATTTATAAATTAAGGGTACTCAACATCGGTGATAAAACATATGAAGATCTAAATCAGGATATTTTGACAAGACAATCAACGGCGTTTGGTGGCAGTCAGTTTCTCGCCTATGCAATCATCAAACTAGCTGGGCATCCTTCTATATACTGCTGGGTATACATGTATATATATGTATATATATATATATATATATATATGTGTGTGTGTGTGTGTGTAAATATTTGTATTTGTGTGTGTATATACAACAACCTAAATTATTTTCAAATTTGAAAATATTATAAAACAAGCATTTCATTATCGAATAAATTGTTAAAAACATTCTTGGATAGTTTAATATTTAACACGATGTCAATTTTCGCCATGATTCATGATTCATGGTGTAAAAAAATAGGACTTTACACATCCACACTGAACACCGGCTAACTACTTTTAAGGGCAAATCACATGACCCTCTTTGACCAATAGGAAGGCAACATAAGCAGAAATATATATGCACCGGAATCCACGGTTCGTTCTTTTTGGCCCTTGGCAGTCAGAGAGTTCACCTATGTTTGGGCTTTGGCCATAACATACATGCTAAGCCAGTAGTCCAGCATTATACAGTGTACTCTTCCTCATTAGTAGTGGTCAGCTAAGCACACCCATGGACCAACAAGCACTTGTGGAAGTAGCCAGAAATTCCCGGACACAGCAATTATCAAGTTCGAGGCTTGTTCTCAAAGCTTCACACAAGTCCTGATTGCACAAGCATGCAAAACTCCATAAAATATCTTACCGACTGCAAATTCATATAGCTAGGACAGTATCAGCGGCACCACTCCGCCGCTAGCTTCATTCTACCCACGTAACCTCGTACAGCGTTAAAGATCTTATGTCAGAATCCACCACACCAGTGTCGTATATCAGTCATTCGTAGATCTACACAGTTATGAGGAAACCAGCCATTCAAGGCAATTACTTCCAGTCCGTGCCGCAAATGCTAAGACGAAGCTCTAAGCTCCAAACCTATCTTTCCATCAACTTCTATCCGTCCATATGCAACTACTTCCAGTCCATGTCATGCATGCTACCAAAGACCCCGAGCGCCAAACCTATTCTCCTTTCAACTACTATTCGTCTATCTACAACTACTTCCAGTGCACGCGACCCCTGCTAAGCTGAATCACTGACCACCAAACTTATTCTACTCTCTGTTCATCAACAACTATTTCCAGTACGCGTCACACTTGGTAAGCCGAAGTCCTAAGCACCAAAATTTATCTTTCCTTCAACTATATTCTGTCCAGACAATCTGAACAACCACAACACAAATAGAATCCTTTGTCGAACAGACCTTCTATCTGGATTAATCTTTTTATTACATTCATGAATATATCTACTCCTTTTTTTAATTCCTTGTTGTAGGTCATTCGATTTTTTACTCCTTATCATCCTCTCTTTGTTTCCTTCCTTTCAGTACACATATTAAAATATCATTCAGTCTCATAATGAATTCTGCTTAAAGTCGTTCCCATACTTTTTTTATAAGTATTCCACTATATATATATATATATATATATATATATATATATATATATATATATATATATATATATATATATTTTATTTGTTTCAAGATAAAAAACGATATTCGGTCACATTAGGATAATGAATGTATTTCCACCCTGTTAAGAGTATTGATATGAATAAAAAATTCCGAAAGAATTTTAACAGGACTTCATCAGATCCAGCAAGGAAATAAAATACAACCAGACAGCTTGTCTGACCTGAAGAAGTCTTGTTGAAATTCATTTTGAGTTTTTGATTCATATGAATGTTCTTTAAAGGATGGAAATGAATTTATTATCCTAATTTTTCTTGAAAAAATATTTGCTCTGTGGATTTTATTTACATTGAGCTTTTTACCAGGAATATTTGAATATTCTAAATTTGAATATTTTATTTGTCCCGATTGAATTTTTCCCTATTCCAGATTTATTGGATTGAAGAATATTATATATATATATATATATATATATCGTGTCACACTGACAGCACGGAGTTCCCTTATTCTTTCTCGCTATCCAGCACTATCATCCATTGCTCCTAACAGATCCGGTAGACAGCATCCAGTGTCCGTACAGATTTGATGTATGTAAGTCTTTGCTAACCAGCCAACATTGGGATGCCTATGTGTGTGAATCCATAAGAGAACATCACTTATGAATTTGCCTTTGCTTCTCCAGCAGTGCTCCTCATATCCTGTTTATCTTTAATGGTTTGTCGAGTGGCAGGTTGGCGCTATTTTGCAAGGTCTTGTTTCCAGGATTTGTTCAGGAAAGTGTACAGAAGTTTTATGTTGTTCCTATGTAGCTTTTTTTCTCAATGCATTTTGTCTTGCCAAATCGGCTGAGACTGAAGAATACACCGACTGCACCTCTGAAGAGGTGTAAGACGCTCCTCTAACGAGTGTCCTAGATATGACTCTAAATAATCTCATGGTGAGGCTCCAGTAATGCCGGAGCTTTGGGGAATACAGAGCACCCCTTCACTGCAATCGCTCTCAAGTCTACTCTGGTTCGGGGTGGTAGCACCCGATAGGTTCCTATCTATGGGTCAAATAGAACTAAACTGTATACTTACACTAAACGGAATTGCTTGAAATAGGACTGTTTTGACATTTAAAGCGTTTACTAAACTGAATTGCTTGAAATAAAACTGTTTTGATACGTAAACTGCGTAACTATGCTAAACTGAATTGTTTGAAATAGAACTGTTATTGACATTGAAACTGTACTTACTCTAAACTGAACTGTTCACAATAGAACTGTTTTGACATTTAACTGTGTGTAAACAAAAGCTATACTTATACTAAGCTGAATTGTTTGAATTAGAACTGTTTGACTAAAAGGAATAGCTTTAAATAGAAACTGTGTACTTATGCTAAACTGAATTGTTTGAAATAGAATTGTTCATGTGTATAAAAATGGATTTGGCGTTAAATAACCTATAAAGGTTAATATGCCATAAAACACAAACAAACAAACAAGCATTTTGTCAGCATGCATATGGTGCATCTGTATTATAGCACGGACACGGATACAGCTTAGAAGAAATCCCGTTCTTTTTTATCGGATAGATCTGACCTCTGTATGAGCGATAACCCGTCAATAGCAGTCCTCATCTTCACTAAGCATATTACCTTTCAATAGATGAGATGTTGCTGCTTAGGTATGTGAACTTGTCTACTAACTTAAGAGGTTTGCTACTTAGAGCGGAGATGGCTCCTATTTGTTTCAAACGTGTGTCCTGTTTTATTTACATATACGTATAGGCCAATGCCTCCTGCTGCTTGCTGTAGGCTATGCAGTAAGGATTCGGCTTGGACGGATTTATTTGCGAGAAGTGCGAGGTCATCTGTGTAGTCTGCATCTGTTTCTGTCGAATATCGTCAGCTTCATTTTTTTTTTATTTTTTTTTTAAGTGAAACCATTTTAGGTCGATTAACGTTCGAACTACGTCTTTTATGTACAGTATAAACAAATATATTATGTCTGACTCAGAAAAAAGAGCTTGGCCAAATATTTCACTTGTGGCAACACATTACCACTTCTTAAGAAACTAGAAAAATATGAATTAGTTTTTTTTTTTTAGTTTTATAAGAAGTGGTAGTATGTTGCAACAAAAATGTTTAGTTATGTTCCATTTTCTGATTAAGGCTTAGAATTTTTTTTAAAGACCCTTGTACTTATATATATATATATATATATGTATAATTTATTAAGTTATATTATCTTGTTCTCTTAGAGTACAGTTTAATTAACGACCCCTTTACCGTGATTTGAAAATGGGGTTTTGTCTGTCGTCTTAATAAATGTTTATTAGGTCAGTGATTGGCCGGCTGGTCGACGCTAGATTTAGAAAGTGTCCACTCAGCTTCGCCAGATAATGAACCATGACTTCCGGTCGATTCAGGACAGGATCTGTTTAATTTAATTTAGAATATCACACACGTAATTTCCCCGCTTGTAGTAACTATTAACAGACGGAAGACATCAACGAATGGCAGGAGGAAGAGATGAAGACGAAAAAGAGGAGGAGAAAGAAGGATGAACAGAAAGAAAAAAAGAAGGGAAGTGGAAAGGCAAGATAGAGAGAGAAGAATATAAGAAAGAAAATTAGAAGAGAGAGAAAAGCTAGACGAAAACAAGAAGAATAAAGTCATAATATAATCGTGAGTTTTTATTGGATGAAACATTGTCAGCCATTATTAATTTTTGAGTAGTATTTCTTACATCTTAATTTTAGATAGAGGCGTTCGTTGTGTAACGGTTATCGTCATAAGAAATCGACACAGCAAACCGATTTCAAACCCTGGACGAGGCTGTTAACATTTTACATAACGTTAATAACCTGGGAAAAGGTTGCATCATTTTGTTTTCCCGTCAGCTATAAACAAACAGTAGGACAGACTATGCTCTTTAACTTTGGTATGGCAACCGGTCTACGAGAAGGAAAACCCTGAATACAAACCTATTAAATTCCGCTTCAAAAAATGACCTTGTGTCGCACCTTGCTCGTGTGGGGAGGTCGGATAAAGCCATTGAGATACTTTAGATATATAAAAAAAATATCAGTGCCAAAAGATCTTGTAAGATCTTTCAAAGTTCTTTGGTGTAACGTCAGTTTTTGACTTTCATCTCATTTATTTTGTTTTTTCAGACTCAAGTATTATCAGACTCCTTCAAAATCCCCAAAACACATATAAATTTCTTTTATGAGACATTGTCAATTATTACTGATTGTTAATAGTATTTCTTTCATCTCAAGTTTCCTGTCACTCTTTTGGAGATCTATCAATTAAAGATTTGGAAAGAGAATTATATTTTAGGAGAGGATACTAGAAAAACTAAATTTTCTACGTGGTTGTCATGGCACCGTAACTAGGCTATTCGTTATGGATCTTTCACATATGAAGACGAAAAACTTTCGGAATTTTGCTTAGGACTGTTATATAAGCTATGAAATTAGTATATTTGAAGAAATAACAGTTATGAATTAAATAAGATATTCTTAATATCAAACCGTAAACAAAATAGCACAATTATTTAATAATGGGGTTAATTATATGCTAATCTAACCTATGTTAAATAAAACACAATTTCGAAAGTCTTTCTTCCTCACATTTTAAGACTCTATAATGATTGGTGTTGCTAGTTACGTTGCTATGAAACCTCAGAAATCAAATAGAAAATTTAAAAAAAAAAAAAAAAAAACAGGGAAAAAGTTATACAAATGCAATGCAGCGTCAAAAAGTTGTAATTTGTGTTTGGAAGAAAAACTACAGAAAACTGACGTTATTTTACACGGATAAACATTTTTACTCAAAAGTCTGAAATAGTCGTTAACTGCAAACACGAGAATAAATACTTTTTATTTTGTCTAACAAACCTTTCGTCAATTCTTACCTATTTTTGTTTATTTTTATATAATTCTGTTCATTTATTTTTATTTTTGTATTTTTTAAAGTTCAATTCATAAATTCCTGTACGTGGTACAGAAGACTTTGCGTGAAAATTCTTTGCAGATGACATCTGACATCCTTGCTTGGTGATCGTATCTCACGTGAAACTCAAGTTGCAACGAATGTCGGTTTTATGTGTAATATATATTTAAAAAAAAGAACTTTTTTGCCGCTTTGTTCTTATGATAAGCCTTTTACCTTTTATTATAAAACGATGAAACTTATTGATCTAATCTTTACAATTATACATTGTTTATTTGACTACTGAACGGACATGTTACATGACTGGTTCACTTTTGTCACTTTTCTTTTAAACATATCAACATTTTTTTTCATAAAACTTTTCTCCTAACGATAACCTAAAGTTGAAATTGGTTGACAATAATAGAAAGGGAAAAAGTAATTATAAAGAAATATTCTTCTAGATACACTTTTGCTAATCTCATATATATATATATATATATATATATATATATATATAGTAGAATAGTTGTAGTATGTAAGTTAGGATACAGTTAACGGCGCTTGTGCGATCAACATTAGTCTATTTATCATGTTCACTTCGAGTTCTTATCTTTGCTTAATGGTATATCAACCTTTTTGGTTTATTTAATGCCAACCCAATCCCTGAAAAGTAATCGTATTATTTAAGCCACAGCTGGTGGGAGATAAGAGGGCTCACCCATTCCCAATGATATTACTCCGAAATAGCAAAACTGGAATTCGAGCTTACCCGCTGCTACGTTAGCCACCACGCCACGTAGACTCCTCCTTTCATTTTCTGTATACGTACCGAATGATGTCATAAAAAGTTATTTCAAAACTCAAAGATCGACTTGGATGAATCAAAAAAGGTAAATTTTTGATATTAAATTATCTAAACAACTGCAAGTTAATTTAGTTTCAATACTCTTTTGAATTAGAGCCAATAAAAGTACACTTCCTGGGTAGTAGTGAAGTGTAGTAGTTACCTGTATCCACATACTAGAGGCCTATTTACGAGTATACTGACTTCCGGTCAGGTGCGTCATCAGTTAGCTTGCCTCTTTTCTCAATAGAGTCATGGTAATGTTTCGGTGGCTATTTTATCTCATCAATAGACACCGCCCTTATAGATAAGTAGCATTACTTTCCTGTCGGAAGTATTTGATCTTGGAATCTCGCAAGCACATACATTAATACCCTATCTATTTATAATCTGTCTAGATTACGTGTCGAACCTCAGTAGATCTTTAAAAAAATGGTTTCACAACTTAGTTTGATTTGATGACATATGAACGATTGTTGGTTATTTAACGCCAAATCTTGTTTATCCATCTATACTGAATATATATGATTTGTAAAAGGATTTTTTATAGATAACATTTTTAAACGAACTTATGCTCATTTTTTTGCTCACATTTAAATGGTTTCAAGTATTTCTATCTAATACGAATAATTCTATTTACTATTAATCACTTGTTGGTACACAGTTAAATGGTTTGGTTTGCTTTGGTTTTATGCCAGATCAACCATTGTAGGTTATTTAATGCCAAATCCGGTTTATTCATATATATTAGACATATATGATTTGTAAACTTCAGTTAACAAATTTAAATGGTTCCTAGTATTGCTATGGATCACAAACAATTCAATTAAAAATCAGTCATTTGTTTACACACAGTTAAATGATCAATCAACTGTATTTCAAACAATTCAGTTTAGTATTAGTCATTTGTTTCCACACAGTTTAAATGTCAAACAGTTTTATTTGACCAATAGATAATGCCTTATCAGGTGCTACGACTCCTGGCCAGAGTAGATATGGGAGCAATGGCAATAAAGGGATCATCCGCATTCCGCCAAAGCTCCAGCATTACTGGAGTTTCATCATCAGATCGCTAAGTGTCATATCCAGGACACTCGTCGGAGGTGTCTTACCCATCTGCAGAGATGCAGCCAGTGTATTCTACAGCCCCAATCAACTGGGCCATTACATTTTTTTTTTTGATAAATCAGTTTATACCAATTCAATATCGTAAATAACAAATAGTGAAAATAAATTTGTACCTAATTCAAAAATGTATAATTTATATGATATATAAAAGATGAACAATAAATACAATACAAAGTATTAAATAAATTTGATTGATTGATTGATTTTAACGGAATGTCAACCCGTCTAGGGTTATCGTATGCCTACAGGTTAGGGAATCACCTTCATATTTACCTTTCTTTGTATAATTCTTTTTAAAGACGTTTTTAGCACTAGATACCATAAAATACGAATAACGTTTAAATAAATCTATTTGACCCACAGATACTACCACTCCGGGTCAAAGTGGAAGTTGGAGTAATGACCATGAAAGGGTGCTGCAACTTCCCCAGATCTCCAGAACTGGAAGCTCATCATCAGATGCAGTTAACTGTTATACACGGGACACTTAATTTTTTTTTTTTTTTTGCGGGGACGGGGAGAGTCTTACCTCTGATTGGGCAAAATGAATAAATAGAGAAATAATCACTTATATATGTGTGTGAGAGATACTCTACCATGGAATTTCCTTGGTTTGAGCCAGTGTGCGTTCGTATTACTTCTGTCAGTAATAGAAATAGTTGTACCATTTCCTAAACGATGAGATGAGCTATTTTGTTCCAGCAAAAAGTTCGCGTGATCATAAAGATGTCACGATGACGTTCACATCACGTGTGGTCGTTTTTATACGCTCTTTCATCGAAGCGCAAATGCCCCCGGCAGGTATTCCTTTGCAATTATTCTCCTTCACAGCCTCGTTTGAAGAGACACTTAAACACACTCCCACTTTTAACAATTCTGTAGCTCAGTGGTTGCAGCATTGGGTTTATTGAGACAGGAAGTTTCGGAGGCAGTCCACACACGACACCATGCAGCTATGGTGACGGAAAGCACAAGGTTAAAACGCTCTGAAAATTTGTCGTATGCCTAATTATATCTCGATAACGCCTGTGAACACCCGACATCACTCTAGAGCATAGAATCTTCAGCGTATGGCAAACCCCCACCACCCCACCTACTTATCCGCAGAATATATATTAAAGACGCTTCTCTTCACGCAGATAGAAAGGCATAAACCTAAGATATTGGCAGACCAGTTCACATAACGTGACAGCAGTATCTCGTCTACTTTAAGCAAAGTAAACATACATATAAGGAAGGTGAAGATCATATGTAAATCTGACGTCTCTGATAAAAAAAAAAAAAACGGAATTTCTTCCAGGCTGTAGCCGTGTCAGTACTGCAGTATGGATGTACTACCTGAATGCTAAAGAAATGTATGGAGAAAACGCTAAATCGGACCTACACAAGAATGCTACGTGCTGTTCTGAACAAATTCTGGAAGCAATACCCAGTGAAACTTACAGCCACTAACCTTCCATCTCACAAACCATCTATGTAAGTTGAGAAAGAGATGCAGGATACCTGCTGGAGGAGTAAGGACGAACACATGTCTGTTAATATTGTGACGTAAGAGCGAAAATGTTTTTCTAAAAGAATTAACTTTTTGTCATCCATAGATCTAATTTCATGTTTTTTAGTTATTTAGTCAAAAGCGAAATGGCCATTCTGACTTTCAAACGTAGTGATTTTTGCAGTATATGTAGTTCAATAAATAAATTACATTTTCGCTTCTACAGTTTGATTTGTGACAAATTTTAAAAATCTTTTTAGTTGGTAAGTTAGTGAATAAATATATCGACCTGAGGTGTTAGTAGCATGGCTTGATCTTGATATTGCATGGTTGGCAAAATTTTAGCGGATTTTACTGTGGGTTTCATGTAATTTAGTTTATTATTTAGTATCTTGTTGTCTCCTATCATTTCTCGGAAATTATTTGGTGGGTGATAAGTTTGTATGTCTGGTGTGTAGTATCCAGAGAGGATACCCAGCGACATTAGTAAATAAGGGATTCAAATTAACAGCAAAAATACCACAAAAAGAATTACGAAGCCCTAAAAAAACACATCAACGAAAGACTCTAGCATACGACGCAATCTACAACAAAAACAACCTAGAACTGTTCACAGAAATGATTTTAAAAATCTAGACGAACTTAAAAACAAGGACAAAATCAAAGAAATATTAGACACAACAAAAATCATTAAAAGCCAGAGACAACCCAAAAATCTTAAAAGAATATTCAACTCTTCTACATTCCGAGAAAACACAACACAAGGGGTTACCAAGTGCAAGAAAAAAAGATGTAAGATATGTGATATAATTATAGAAATAAAACCGTATACCTTAAAAATCCCGGAAACAAAATTCAAAATAAATAGACACAACATAAAAAACGTAGTCTACATTATCAAATGCAATAAGTGTAAAGAAATATACATTGGATCAACACAGGCCCCCAAATACCAGAATATCACTTCACAAGAGCAGTATCAAAATAACAAAAAATAGAAAATTAAATGTATCGAAACACTTATGTGAATATAGTCAAAATAAATAAAAAATTATGCCCATACACCAAACAAACGACTAAACATTAGTTCAAATAAAAGAAAAGAACTTCATTGATAAATCTAAACCCACGTTGAATAAAACATGAATTATACACAGACACAAATGGAAATAGATATACATATATATATATATATATATATATATATATATACACAAAAAAAATATTAGAAAAAATTAGAAAAATAATTACCAGTAAATTTCAAAACACACAAAAAAAGCTCAAGACACGTACACGCACATGCACGCACACACACAAAAGAAGAAATAACTACAAGTGAAATCCGAAATCACTCGAACACACACGCACTCACGCGCTCAGACACACACACACACACACACACACACACACACACACACACAAACAAACAACAACAACAACCCAGAGTAAAACGACAAAAATCTATCAAATATCAAATGGCCAATTAGGGATGAAACAGACTAAGGTAGACACACACTCGGAGAAAAGAAGAGAAGAGAAAACCATTCAAACTTCAGAGACAATTATTTCTTTAGTTAATACAGAGTTGTCTTTGCTTCATTAACATTTTTGTGAAAATTTAAAGAGGTTTAATGATTGTTTTTCTTCTTTCTTGTCATCTCATGTTATTCTGTTTCCTTGAAATTTGAACTTGGGTCGTCGAATTTATTTCTTAGTACGATAACCGTTTTCCCACGAGCGCTATAACAAGTAGATTGTTCCAAGAAACTCTTGTATTTTGAGAAGAGGACTAGAATGAAGGGCGCATGTCTCGAGGGACTAAAAATAATCGAACTCTTTCTCAGTAGTTTTTAAAACAAACCCAATAACTACAATCCTAAGACAAGCAGTCTGTTTTAAATTTGTCAAACAAATTCATCTTTGGCACGAAACGTACAAGTATTTGCCCAACCCCTTTGCACGTGCAGGAAATGACACAAGGTCTGTTTATAAGTGGAGTTGAACTGGTTTGAATTCAGAGTTTTCCTTCTTTAAGTCAGTCTGCCCTACTACTTAACCATAGCTGGAGGGCGAATAGTTGTAATCATACCTTCCCAATTGATATTATCGCCGTGTAAAATGAAAGCAACTTCCTCCTGGATTTCAACTCAGTTTGCTATGTCAGTTTCATACGATCATAACCATTACACTAAAAGCGCCTCCAAACACGTGTGTAAATGCCTTTGCTTGCTATATCATTAATAGTTTCTGTTTCAGATATTTCGCAAGCAGTTAATAGTGAGCTCAGGGCATCTATTTATAGCGCTTACGAGAATCGTATTTTTACTTGCAATACCATATTGCTGTTGAAATCTTTCCAATATGAGATTCTTCTTCTTCTTCTTCTTCTTCTTCTTCTTCTTCTTCTTCTTCTTCTTCTTCTTCTAACGGTACACGTGATAAAAGGTGACCACCACAAGCCTCGAAACTTACAACAGCTGCTGTAAAAATCCATTGAGAGAAACGAACATTCCCTCTTACCCACTATACTAAGATCCTTCATCGAACAATAGCGGCCATTACTAAACAAATCCATTAGTAATATGCACGAGCCAAGAAAATCCACAAGTAACAGTGTCTTCGTGCAAAACAACAATTACCATCGCAATAATACAAAGAACAAATAAACGCTTCGGTTACGACCTCCAGCAACACGACAACCAATGGCCGATTGTTTACCGCTTTTGCTGGGTTGGTGGTAAAATGGCACCTTCAAGGATCATAATATTGTTCAAATGCTTTTTTTATTGCTGTTGGTGCAAAATGACTGAGAGAAGGTATTTTCAAGGTGTACGCCTTCCATAACTTTAAAAGCGATTGCGTGTTCCAGTAAAAGTTGTCAGTTTGCTTTTTCTTTTCTTTTTTTTCCCAATGTGGTTCTCAGTTAAGTTAAAACTATTTCAAATTTTATAGTCTTCTTCTTCTTCTTCTTCTTCTTCTTCTTCTTCTTCTTCTTCTTCTTCTTCTTAATAAAAGAGAAAATTTTCAATTCCACGTTTAAAAAGATCTCAGGATTTCCTAGAAAAAAGTTTCAACATCTTTGTTTCTGAATGTTCTGTCACTTTGGTAATATTCCAGTGATCAAAACAAAAGGAAATCTGTATCGAAGATGTGGAAAAACCTCACATCCTAACGATCTCATTTTTTCCCGGTTTTGTCAGGCTGTTGCAATCGTTGAAAATTAGGGTGATTACATTTCTGATGATAATATCGAAATGAATTTAATTTACACCTATTTTTATATTCCATCTAATAAAATGTAATTACTTTCCAAATACCTTAACACAAACACACACACACACACACACACACACACACACATATATATATATATATATATATATATATATATATATATATATATATAGTGAATGCGTAGTTTGGTTCCCTTTGCTTTGGTCAATTTGTTTAACGGGATATCAAATCCTTATAAGTGGTCGAAATGTGCTTCATTTGTAAATGTTTGATTGAAATCACAAAAGAATTTTTCATGTTTCATCGCATTGTTTAAAACCTGATATGTTTATGATCATTTTTTGCACCCAGTTTTATGATATCCAGTTTTTTTATCGGATGCAAACAATTTATAATCAATTAGATGGTTTCAAGTAATCATTTCTATTCAATAATAATAATTTTATTACAAACAGTTACATGGTTTCAAGTAACTAATATCAAAGTTAGACGAACCAGCAGGACAATGCTGGAGAAGTAGGGACGAGCTCATGAGTGATGTACTCTTATGGACCCCTTCACATGGCCGAGCAAAAGTAGGGCGACCAGGTGGAACCTACATACAGCAGCTCTGTGTGGATACGGGGTGTAACCCTGAGGAAGTGATGAACAATAGGGAAGGGTGTCGAGAGAGGGTCAGGGATATCCGTGCTGATGGAACGACATGATGATGATGATGATGATGATGAATAATCCTAAATGAATAACTAGAGCTTCAAATAACTACTCTTAATTTACACACAGATATACACTATTAAGTATCCGATACGAATAATTTTCAAACAAATCTATTTGATCGATGGACGGAACCCTAACAATTACTAACTTTAATGTTACAGTGGACCTGGGAGTAATGGTAATTAATGGGATACACTGTCTACAGCTCGTAAATTGTACCTTCAGTATTAAATGCGGGTTAGTGTCAAATTCAGAAAATTCCTTTTTTTGTTGGGGAAAGTGTCTTACCCCTCAGAAGAGGACGTAGTTGGCTTACCAACAGAGCACAGCATAGTTTGTATCATTATTCGTAGTAATTGCAATATATATTCTAACAGTATCAACAAGAAGGTGGTGCGTGTAGCGAAATGGTTATTGTCGTAGAAAACAGTATTTGTGGGCAAAGTTCGAATGCTCTTGAAAAAAGTGTGAACCTATTTTTTCTTCTCGTCCCCAGTCGTCGGTAAATTTGCAGACTTCGATCTTTAGCTTTGATGTTCAATCAGTCTTGAAGATGGATAAAAAAATGAATCCCAAATCATAAGTTTGAAGTTTTTAAGGAAGTCCAATGTTGTTCTCGGCTTCATTATGGCAACACTTGCGCATCCCTTGGACAAAACAGGAGAGAAGAGAAGGTGACTTGATACATAAGCAACTTATTTCTTTATACAAATAGTGCTTATAGCTGAGCCTAAATCCAAGCTCATATCCATTATTTTGTAGGAGAAATATATACCATTAAAACAAATGAAGTTCTATTTATTCTACTCTGCGAAGCTAGCTTTCGAAGAGATTTTCTGGGTGAGCGAGTTAATCGTTTGCAGACATCATCCAGAACTTCGTTAGTTAACGAAGATGGCTGACCCGAGCTTTTTCGATAATGAACATACATAGTTATATAAAATCTATAAACCAATTACATTGTTGATCTGTTGAGAAGTGTAAACTGAAGAAATTTCCCATTTGTTTCTAACACATTTATACGAGGGTCATTCAATAAATAAGGCGAATTTTTTGAAAAAAAAGCAAAATAAGTGTGTTTTTCAGAATTTTATATAAACGCTGCGTTGTTAGATATTGTTTTTTTTTTTTTTTGCAAAAATGATTTTACTCTCGCAAAAAGACTTGTTTTGAGACAATTCAAAATGGTAACAAATCAAACAGAGACTTGAACAGAGGTCTATCATCAAATTTTTGGTGGCTGAGCAGTACAAACCATGTGAATTTTATTGAAGAAAATGGGATATATGCGGAGAAGCATATTCTAGTCGAAAAATGTTTACAAGAGTTTTTCTATTAGGATCCTGATTCAAAAAGTAAGTCTATTGAGTGAAAACGCATGGACTCTCTCGTAAAGAAAGAGTTAAGAAGGTGATGTTGACAATGTTATGGGACATGAAAGGACCAATAACCATCAATTTCCTTGAAAAAGGTGCAACTGTAATCAGTGCTTCCTATTACCATGTCCTCTGGTAAAATTCACCAAATTTTTTGAATGACTCTCGAACATGAAATATGTTTCTCCTTGAAAAATGAAATAGCTGAATAATAAATCAAAGTCACTGAATGAGTAGTAGCATCCTAAGAAGCCTGTCCAGTTTCACCTGGTAAACGACATCAATTCCACTTTGTGCTTATTTTTAAGAAAAGATTTGTCGGCCGCGGGTTTTGAACGAAACTGCGGGTCAGCTTCACAAAGAAAAGACAGAAACAAAAACCAATTCCATAATACTCAGAGTTGTTGATTTCATTAAATTTTGGTTTCTCCTGGTGGAATTACCCTGTCGGCTGGGGCTGTAAAATAAACCGACTTCATCACAGCACAGAGTTAAGACCCATCCCCAACCAGTGTACTTGATATGGCACTAAACAATCTGATTGTGAGGCTCCCGTCCTGGATATTTTGAGAAAGTGGGGTACCTACCCCTTAAGTGTTATTACTCTTTACTCTCAGGTTCACTCTGACCCGGAGTGGTAGTACCGGTTAGGGTTCCATCTATGAGTCAAATAGAACTATTTAATCATTTATTGTACTTGAGTGCAAACAAATGGTAACTGTTGAGTCAAATTATTAGTGTTAAATAGCAATACTTGAAACCATTTGAGCGTGTGCGAATAGAATCATTAGTAGTAGATAGAAATAACTGAAAGCATTTAACTGGGTGTGAATAAATGTTCTCTAACTCATTTAAAAAGAAATTTATCTACAAACTATTCACTTATCCCATCTTGAAGCGTCCTAAGTGTCTTGCCACACTGAAGAGTTGTGATACAACAAAATAGTCTACCTGTAGATGACAATATATATATATATATATATATATATATATATATATATATATATATGGGATTTGCCATTAAATTGTTATCAAGTGTTGATATGCTATGAAACCAAATAACCTACTATAACCTACTGGAGTAGAGGCATGTGACACTTCGCTTTCTAACTCAAGCAGCCTCTAGATATGGTTTCTTGCGTTGATTCTTATAACAAACTACTATGGATGGTGGACGGAGAAGGAATCCCTACCCGGTTATGCCTGGCAGCTCGACCACCACAACCCCTGATCAACGCTACTCCCTCCAACTCCTGACTGCTTCCTTAAATATATGAGGCCCCGACTTCAGAAAAGCAAACAGCTTTTCCAGCATGGGCATCCTCAACACTAAAGTGCCTTAGGAAATGACATCCTTGTCTCTAACCTTTGACCATATTAGAGCAAAAGACTTTAAAAGAATTACCCTTAAATCCCCATCGAGAAATCCTTCTCATTTTATTTTAAGCTCTGTTAAAATCTGGCTACTTCAGTAACTTGTTTACCTATTTTTATTCATACATACATATATACATATATACATTTCTACCACCTATGCCCCTTCATGGATATGATTGCACCCACATGCATGTCCATATACGCTTGGCCAATATGCATATACATACTCATATAGACACGTTCCCACAAACACCCATATGCATTATTGAGCCTAAATATGTGCAGCCAGGGACAGAAGAACTGATAGTCTTGCATATGATATAATCATTTCAACTGCTAGCTCTGAGTAGCTATCTTTCAGATACCACTATACACATACATGCTTCTACATTTATATATATATATATATATATATATATATATATATATATATATATATATATATTAGCTAATATTTTTTATATATGACTTATTCAATAATTCTACTAGTGTGAAAAAAAACCCAGATAATACAATTTGCAAATAAGAAAATATTTGACAAACTTGTATCCGGGAAAAAATTCCATAGAAAAAAGAAAAGACTAAAAGCATACGTACCACTTGGAAAAAATCAACCAATAACGCAATGCCAAACTAAAAGAAAAAGCACCAATAGAATTCCTTAAGCCAAACGTAAGAGTTCTCAATATTCTAAGTAGAGCGAAATATGAATTTCTGCAGAGTGAGAAAAAATCTACCAAGATTTCACGTAAATGGATCATCAGGACCATTCCGACATTTCTGACAATTTCGATAGTCTTTATGCAAAGTTTATTCATCTTAGCGTTTTTAGTCAATAAAAAAGTAGTTTTACCCAACCATCCTTTAGTCGGAATTTTCCAGATGATTCGTTTAGGTGAAACGTAGGTAGATTTTTTCTTACCCTGCAGGGATATATATATATATATATATATATATATATACCTCATTACATTCGGGATGCGACTCAAATTCAATTTTTAAGCGAAGTTTAACAGGTTTGAATTTCGAGTTTTCCTTCTCTTAGACTGGCTTTCATAGTGTTATGGTGATATGCCCCATGACGTCACTGCATGAACCCTTCCGACACTATAAATAGTGACTATGTCGATAAACGAGTCAAGAGAGTTTACTCAGTTACTGGTAACCGTTACTGTCTGTATTTCCGTAAATATATACTGCTGTAAACCTTACATCTCTTTGTGTTATTCATTTCTGTCCCTTCAAGACCACAACACATACCAAAATTGAAGAGCCCAGATTGCTCTCCTATTTGTCCAGAACTCGAAGGAGTATAATTAGATTCATACCTTTCCCAAGAGTATTAGCCCAATGTGCAATGCAAACAGTCTAGTCCAGGATTTGAACTTGGCCTACCGTGTCCATTTCTTACGATAGTAACCATTACACTACGAACGCCTCCTTACACACACACACACACACACACACACACACACACACACACACATATATATATATATATATTGTTGAAAAGTAAATTTTACCCTTTGGCGAGTCTTTTATAAAACAGTATCGTATAAATTTTAAAGACAAAAATGTTTTTTCTAAATTGATTTAGATTGCAGATCTGTGCAAAATAGAGTTCATCTTATACTTGTAAAATCCGCCGTTCCTAACAAATATAAACAATTACTCCAGCTACTTTTCTTTCGCAATAATAGCGCCGATGGCTTTTTTGATGAAGAATAAAAGAATAGAAGGAAGCAAAAGAAAAATGGTAGTAGTGATAATAACGAAAACTATTCCTCTTCTCAGTTTCATTGCTAGCCTTTCCAGATACTGACCAAGCAATTGGAAGGAAAGTGTCATCTTTTGCATCAACCAGTTATTGATAGCTTCTTTAAAACCAGGGGATAATAACACTGCGTATACCAGAGGCGTTTAGTGACAGGACGAAGCAGCCGGGAATTCTGCTAACTTCCGGTGCATCAACTTCCGGTCTGTGATTCCATTCCAATCTTGGGCAACTTTTGTCTTTGATGTCGCCGCCGGCCAGGAACTGCTTCTCTTGGCAGTGACATGCCACTCATACCAATGGTGCCAGGAAAAATGTCTGTGGAATGGTGTAGCCATAAGAAATATGTTCAAGAAATAGAAGAAGAAGAAGAAGAAGAAGAAGAAGAAGAAGAAGAAGAAGAAGAAGAAGAAGAAGAAGAAGAAGAAGAAGAAGAGATGTATTTACGTTAACAAGATAAAAATACGGTAAGAAAAGAATCACATTACATGGTAAAAATACGAGAGAAAAAAGAGAAAAGATTTGAATGGAGAAAAGAAAGACCAAAAAAAAAAAAAAAGGGGGAAGCAAAGATGTAAAAGAAAGAGAAGATTGACAAGTTAAAAAGATAAAAGAAATTCGGTGTAGAAAAAATTGAGGTGTAAGAAAAGAAAATAACAATACAAAAGAAGTCCAGCTTTTTTCCTCTTGCTTTCTTTTGCGTATTAAATTCTATTTTAAAGAGATCAGTGAGAACTTTAATGCACGCACATGACTACTACTACTACTACTACTACTACCATTAATAATAATAATAATAATAATAATAATAATAATAATAATAATAAACGATACGTCTCATCATCAGGAAGAGATTTTAGTTTGTGCACACAACATTTGTCTGCGGTGATCAAATTTTTACTTTTATGCCCAATTCCCTGAGGATCACTTTTCCCACCCAGTCATGTCTACTCTTGCATTTCTTTTGCGCTAGTTAGCAGCATTCAATTATTATGTAATTAACTTTTTCTTTTCTGACATCACATATACTACACTTGGTATTTTTCTTTATATTACCAATTTTTGCTTTAATATAATTAATCCTCATGGCATTATTTTGTGCTACTATTAAACCAGATGGTTTCGCCTTTTTAGCCACGTTCAGGTCATCTTGTGTGCAATCTCCACAATTTGTCACTTTAAGTATCCATACAGTTGTTTTTCTTCCCATTTTTGTTTTCTAGAGACTGAGATCAGAGAAAGAACCGAGACCACCCTGTTTATTGAGATCAGCTTGAATACCTCGAAAGGTCCTGGATCAGCTTGAATACCTCGAAAGGTCCTGGAAACCTAAGGAAACTTGCTGTCACTTGAAACGCCTCCAGGTAAAAATTGTGTGAAAAGCATTACTATAATAATACATGGGAATTTTGGGAACGGACACCATCAAATATGAAGAGATAAAAGAAAATATAAGAAAAGATTAGCTGAGACGAACGAGAAAATTCCACGAAACCAAACTCTGTAGCAGAAATTTTTATCAAAGGAATAAACACATGGGCAGTAAAGGTCTCACAAGACTATTCCTAAAATGGACAAGAGAAGAACTCAGATAAACGGACCTGAGAACAAAAAGTCAATGTCGATGCACAAGGGTTTACATCTGAGAGATGACATGAACAGACTATATGTGTCAAGAAAAGAAGGAAGAAGAGGACTCACTAGGACTGAAGATTGTGTGGGGGCCTCAATATGAGGACTTAAAAATTACAATAAAAAGAGCAAAGAAAGACTAATTACAGCAACCAGTAACAGTAAGAATGTAAGGATAAACAGAACGACAATAACAAAGGAAACAAAAAAAGGAAGAAAAACAACTGTATGGATAGTTCAAGCGACAAACAGGCGAAATCTCACTTGAAAAAGGAAAACTTGAGAGAGAAAGTAAATATCTTCTAATTGTACCAAAAATAACCCCAATTATATTCAATCGAAAATCGACAATACGTAACAGAATAGCAAGTGCAGATTATGTGGTGGTAGAGATGAAGCCATTGATCATATAATAAGCGAATGTGGCAAACTAACGTAAAAGGAGTATAAGACTAGACATGACTGGGTGGGGAAGGTGATCCACGGGGAATTGTGCAAGAAACTGAAATTTGATCATACTACTAAATTGTACTTTCATAACCTCGAATCCGTCCTGGAAAATGGATTTTGAGGTATAAACATATCAGTTAACTTCAACCAGAAGGCCAGACGAAATTATAATTATCAAAAAAAAAAAAAAAGGGAAAAAAAAGCGAACCATCCCTCGTGGATTTTACCGCCCCGGCTAACGACTGAGTGAAAATCCAAGAAAGTGAAAAGACAGATAATTACTTAGACCTTACCAGAGAACTGAAAAAGATGAGGGTGACGGTGATGTTAATTGTAACTGGCATATTTATAATGGTCTTCAAAGGCTTGGAAAGTGGGTTGGAAGATTTGGAAATTGAAGGACGAATTGAGACCATCCAAACTACAGCATTGTTAAGATCGGCCAGAATATTGAGAGGAGTTTTGGAGACATGATGAGATTTACTGTCAGTCACACTCCAGTGAAAGTCTACCGGCCAACTCTGGTGTGAAAAATTCGCAACAAGTAACTTACAAGAAGTAGAATAATAATAAGGGTACCATGAGAGAGAGAGAGAGAGAGAGAGAGAGAGAGAGAGAGAGAGAATATTGTAGAACATAAAGGTGTCAGTTCATGCCATCATTATTGGATTACAAAATTAGATTGCAAAAGGAGCAGCCTGAGCTATCATGCAGTTGGATAATATCCTAGGGCCTAAAGCCTCGTGTAATGCCTTGTACCCTCTTCAGTGTCTTTGAGCTAGCCTTGATTTTGAATGTGGGTTGATGCAATCTTCTCATTCGTTGGGTTTTTACAATCCTTATCAGTCACTGGCGATTTCATAACATTAAGAAAATTGTTTGGATTGACGGTTCACTGATTACTTGGCTTGTTTTACGGTATTGATTTGGTTTATTTCTTTATTAGTGCCTTATGGGTTATCTAAACCCAAAATTGGATAAAAATAATTTGCACTTAAATATTTTCAAGTAATAATTCTTATTTATTAATATTAATTTTATTAATCGAAGTAAAACAGTGTCCCTTTAAAAAGAAAATAATTTAAACTTTTATGTAATTGCAGTAATATCAACATATTTATTTGATTCTTTATTAGTTAAAATTGATTTCTCTTTCAATGTGTAAATTTTAATTTTAAATGTGTGTGTGTGTGTGTGTGTGTGTGAATAAATATCAATTTTATTAGTTGAACCAAAAGACCGCCTCTTTGAAAAGAAAATAATTTTCATTAATAGATTTATTTATTTGTTTATATATATACTACTATTATTAAAATTATTACAACTAGTACTACTGTCACTACTACTATTATTAAATTCATAATAAAATTCATAAAATAATAAATCCTCTCTTTATGAATGAATTGATATAATGATAGAATATTCTTCCGTCGATGGTTTCAGCAAAACAAAAACATTTCTTGACAGTAAGAATAAAATGCACCAAAACGATATAAGAAAACCACTCTTTATGACACAGTCCGTGTTAGTCTTTCTGTGGATAAAAAAAGGACTTCATCTCTCGATGATGAACCTAGGTGGGATCGAAAAATCAACTTTTAGAACAAAATCCTCTACACACTCTGGTAGCTATCAGAACCAGTATAATCACTACTCTGACCCACCAAGATTTACACAACAACTAATTAAAAAACACCAGGAAAAAATGGACCCAAAAAGGATTATAATGAAATATATGCGTTCTTTTATGCGATTAACAAACAATCCGGAAGAAACACAAGTCAAAGATCTTACAACATATGGTGAGAAAGGATTGATGTATTGTATACTACGCGTATACAAACATACACGCGAACATAATCAACTGATAATGACGACTTCAATAACGAACGAATACACTTCTTTATATAAATCTCTCACACTTTATTTTCGAAAAGGTGATGTTTGTTGTGTGTGAGAAATGAGTGGAGACAAGGACGGACTGCTATATTGACCCAAGTTCTTCTCTCGACCATAGCAGCACTTCTTTCGCATCTTGGCTTGGGTTGCTCAACAGGGGGTCACTAAGGGCCCAAAGCCCTCAATCTGCAGCTGGTTCTCACTTTGGCATCCTGTCTCAAACTGACTCGAACCGCCTAGGCATCTGGTTATATTATTTTCTAATGCCCACCTGCTTCCGCTGTTCTTCCGCTTATTTACACAGGTACATCTCGTGATTGACAGCTCGGTCGAGGGTCAATATATAACAGGACTAAATGAATAGTTTCACAATTAAATATTCATAAATTAGCCAATGTGAGAAGAAATATTAAAATTAAAAGCAACCACTTAACAGATGCTGAAAATGATAATATCAAAGAACAGATAATTGCTGATATCCAATGAAACGAAACCGTAGCATTGAATACAGATGATACATTAAAACGAGCAATGATTGTATGAAAACTCCTGCAACAGAAAATGAATACAATGAATTAGAATATTGTCACCCTCAAATAAAAACCCCAGATTACACAGAAAATAAGATTAAAATCGATGAAATGAAACAAAATATTATCAGAGAACTCACTAAAGTAACTAGTAACGATATGAAAGTCAGAGCACTTGTAAAAAAAATAAGAAGATGATAAAAATAACCAAATCCAGATGAAGTTGGCAAACTGTGACATAAAAGGTCATCAACAAGACTTTAAGCCAAATCTTACGTTATTAAATGAAATAAGAGAAGTGACTGCTACAATAATAAGTTCAGTAACACATAAGCAAAAAAGCTTTAAGTAACCCAAATGGAAATGAAGAATACAAAAAGAAGTAGAGAAATACAGAAAAGAAATGTCTATACTTATTGAAATAAGATAAGGAGGTCAAAGTGAAAACTAGGAAAGCAGGAAAAATTAAGAGAAAATAGGAGATAAAATTGAATGATAAGATTTCAATAATAAAAGCAAAGATGAAGCAAAGAAAAAAACAACTGAAGACTCAGCATATTTGAAGATATGAAAGACAAACAAAATTCTTTAGACATAACAAAATATCTTAAGATGACCCTAAAAAATTCTATTTAGAAATAGGAAAAGAGACAATAAATATAAAGGAAACTTCCACAATTGACGAATGAAAATCATTTTGGAGTAATATATAGAGCCATAAGAAATCGTAGAATAAAAAAACAAAATAGATTGCATATATAAAAGACAGAAATAGTGACCCACAACTATTCGAAGATATTACAACAAAAAGATTATAAATACACTTAAATACACACATAAATGTAAGTCACCAGGAATAGATAAAATAAACTTTTCGCTCCACCACATATCCTTCACGCATCAACTAATAACGAAATTTATTTCAGAAATCATAAATGAACCAGAAAAAAAAATGCCCTAGTTGGCTTACAAAAGTAGTAAAATACCTTCAACCAAAAACAAAAGATACAAAAGTTACAACAAAAAAACAAATTTAAAAAAAATGTATACCGACCAATGCCATTCCTTCCTACAACATATTTAATAATATTTTCAATTCTAATGGAGGGAACAGTCAAATTCATAGAGGACAATGATATATTCCATTCAGAACAAAAGGAATGTAAAAAGAATCGTATGGCTGCAAATATTAATTCCTGAGAGGAGAGAGATAAGGAATTTCTACTATTCCTCCGTGTTTGAATTAACAGGCCGCCAAAGACTGACCGTTAAAAGAGGAATAAAGAATGTAGGTCAACTTCGGCTGGCCTGTCGGAGAAAGTAAAGATTGTGGGTCAGGCTATCTGTACCCCGTAACCTCACTCGGGTGAGAGAGATAGAAGTCCGACCGGATCGCCTACAGAATGAGGGCCAACAGATGCTTACACTCTGTGACCGGGTGAAAGAGATAGTTGTCCTAACGAACCGCCAGGGAAAGGAAGAAAAAAGGCTAGATGATTGGTTAGAATCTTAAAGCGTAAGTAGCACCCTCTTTCCGTCAGCGGAAATAGGGATAAAGAAAATCAGTTTTGAAGAGAGATGTCGCCATGAACAGATGGGGCGAATCTCGGGCCAAGACTCCGGATGAAGAAGCGAAAAGAATCTTGGACAAGAAGACCTATGCCTTCAAGCCAGAGCTATATATATATATAAAAGTCCGCCAGCCCGTAAAAGAGAAAATATTCTCCGAAAGAACCCGTCAAAAAGCTAAGTACTGGAATTATATATTTTCTCTCTCTCTCAATTTAAAGAAAGATGAAAGAAAAGAAAAAAAAGGAAGAAAGACATTTATAGTTATGTATTATCCGCTGATAATATAGCCGATACGTTGAATATGTGTGTCCGCGTGTGTATTAAAAAGATTGTTATATTTTAATGCCCCCACGTGTTGAAGTTTGTTCATTGTGTTGTCTACTGTCAAGTTGTCTGTTTCATGTTTGTTTTCAGCTTCTTTCGCCTTATGTTATTCTCGCCTAAATTGTCCTATTCTTTCCTTTAAAAATATTATACGGGAAACCGGAGTTGTCGACTACTATAGTTAATATTATTATTTCAAAACCTAGAGACTCATATCTTCCTTTATCCTAGGGGTAGGAAGAGCTAGTGGCCAGGTGTGTGTGTGTGTGTGTAATGTGAAATTTGGAAATCTCTTGCCAGCGGCGGTCAGTGTAGCCCCAAATTAAACCCCACATAATATGCCAGTTCCTATATGCCCGAGAAAGGACTCTGAACAAGGACTTATTCTACGAGGGATCAAGTGCCAGACAGCCCCGTCTTCACACGCGCGAAAAATAAATTCCCGCCTTGGGATTTTAATAATTTTGCCGTCATACTAGTAATAATTACATTCCTAAAACACAATTTGGAAAGTTGGAATACTAACTCCATATTAATCCATGAAAAGGGAGGCATTCTTAAAACTAATAATTTGAACGTTAACAATGAAATCTGCCTAGGAGACATACATTTTTCTCTTGATTTTGTATTGCTATAATATCTCTCTCCATAGAACTTTAAAACGCAACTTATGGATATAAAACTACAGTTTAAAAATAAACCACATGGGCAATTCAAATCTTTATGCAAAGAATGAAGACTATTAAAAAGGTCTATTAAACATTGTAAAAATATTTAATCGCAACACAGGGATGCGATTTGGTCTACAAAATGTGCGAAATCACATTTAAGAACGCCCCACTAGTGAAATCTAAAAGCATCACTCAAATTATAAACACGGAAATTACAGAGTGAGAACACAATAAAGCCTATAAACATCTTGGAATTAACAATTCAAGAATCAATATATATATATATATATATATATATATATATATATATATGTGTGTGTGTGTGTGTGTGTGAGGGGGTGATTTGTAAACGAATAATTTCTAGTTAACGTTATTCTAAAACGGGTTAGAGCTGATTTGTTTGAACACAGTTAAATAAGTTCAAGTAGTGTCATCAAACACCAATAATTGCATTTCACATTAGAAATTTATATACACTTAGTAAAACGGTCATGTGTATTGCTATTTAATACTAATAATTCTGTTTGACCCATAGATGGGACCCTAGCAGGTACTACCACTCCTGGTCAGATTGGACCTGGAAGAAATGGCTCAATGAAAAGGTACTACAAATTCTCCAGAAGCACAGGACTAAAGCCTCGACGCCAGATGGTTTTGTATCACATCCTGAATACTCGTTGGTGTGGGGGCCTTACCCCTCTGCCGAGAAACAGTCGGCATATTCTACAGCCCCAGTCAATTGAGCTTAGGAGAAATTTATAATCAATGAGAACTGAGATCATCCAGATTATGCAGCATTGTTAAGATCGGTTAGAATACTCAGAAGATTCCAGGAGACATGTTGTCTCTCAGTTTCCAGTGAAAAACCATCAGTTGACACTGGTGTGAAAAACTGACGAGCAGAATAATAATAATAATAATAGTACAAATAAGGAAAAAAGATTTATAACTAGTTAATAAGCCACGGACTCTTACCCGAGGAACAGAAAGGATGCCGCAAGTGGACCAAAGGCACAAAAAAGCGATTGTACATTGATCAACAATGAATGCAAGACGAAACAAAAAACTTAGCTATGGCCTGGATTGACTACAAAGAGACATATAATATGTTCCCGCAAAACTGGATGATAAACCGTCATAAAATGTACTAGATATCAGACAAAGTTATAAACTTCATCGAGAAAACCAAGAAAAACTGAAGCAGTAAGAAAAAGCTTAGCGGAGGCAAAAATCCTGAGAGGTATATTCCAGGGAGATGCACTATAACCATTACCAGTTGTTAATAGCGATGATGCCTCTCAATCACTTGCTAAGGAAATGCACGGGCGAATACAAACAATGTAAATCACAAGAAAAGATTAATCATTTAGTGTACAGGGACGACATAAAACTGCTTGCCAAATATTAAAAAAAATGTAAACCCTATTAAGACAGTGACAATATATGGTCAAGACATAGGGATGGAATTTGGTAAAGAAATATGTGCCATGCTAATAATGAAAAGCAGGAAACGACAAATGACGGAAGGAATAGAACTCTGAAATCAAGTAAAAATTAGAACCCTCGGAGAAAAGGAAACGTACAAATACTTGGGAATATTGGAATAAGATACAACCAAACAAGTGGAGATGAAAGAAAAAATTAAAAAAGAATATCTCCGGAAAGCGAGAAACTACTTGAAAACAAACTAATTATCAGGAACCTTATAAAAGAAATTAATACCTGGGATGTCCCCCTCGTAAGATACTCGGGAACTATTCTTGAAGTGGATAAAAAAGAACTTAAACAAATAGACTAGAGAACTAGAAAACTAATGACGATGCACGAGGTCTTAAATCTCAGAGATGACGTCAACAGAGTATATGCGTCAAGAAAAGAGGGAGGAAGTGAACTTACCTGCTATAAAGATAGCGTTGATGATTTGATACAATAACTCGAAGACTACATAGAAAAACGCGGAGAAAGACTGATTACAGCGACCAGAAACAACACGAGGATCAACAGAACAAAAATAAATAGAAAACAAAAGTGGGAAGAAAAACAACGGTATGGACATTTTAAAATTGGACGAGCCTAAGGAAAGGAAACCATATGAGAGAAACTGAATCTGTAGTCATAGCAGCACAAAACAACGCCATAAGAAACAATTATATCAAAGCAAGAATAGATAAGACGCAACAAAATAGCAAATGTAGGTTATGTGGTGATAGAGACGAAACAATCAATCACATAATAATGGAATGCAGCAAATTAACACAGAAAGAGTACAAGACTAGACACGACTGCGTAGGCAAGGTGATCCACTGGGAATTTAGCAAGAAATTAAAATTTGACCATACGAACAAATGGTATAAGCACAACACAGAATCCCTTCTGGAAAATGAAACGCAGGTGCTCCTTGGAAAACACACGGATCATCTCGGCCAGACGACCAGATTTAATCATCATCTTCATCATCATCTTACCGTGCCTTCAGCACGGATATTCCTGACCCTCTCTTTCCACCACTCCCTATCGTTCATCGCTTCCGGTAGTTCCTCAGGGCTACGACCCGTATCCTCACACAGCTGTTGTATATAGGTGCGAGCAGGTCACCCTGCGTTTGCTCGGCCATGTGAAGGGGTCCACAGGAGTACATCACTTATGAGCTCGTCACTACTTCTCCAGCAGTGTCCTGCATGTCTGGTTCGTCTAATTTGGATAATCTTTGTGATGGGTGGTAGGTGGCCGTATAGCTGCTGCTTTTTTGGTCGTTGCCACAAGGACTTGTTCAATATTGCCCGCAGCATTCTTGTGTAGTTGCCGTCAAGCTTTTTCTCCATCTGTTTCGTTAACGTCCATGTAGTGCATCCATACAGCAGTATCGACACGACCGCTGCTTGGAAGAAACTACGTTTCATTTTATCAGTCAGGTCTGACGTCCATATGACCGATAGTCTATCGGTAACTGTCCATGCCATTGCTAGTCGCGTGTCGATGTCTGTCTCGGTCGATGAGACACTGCTTCCTAGGTAGGCGAATTTGTTAACTAGTTTCAGAGAGCTACCGTTTAGTTAAAGCACTTATATTCCTTTTTTGTGTGCAGTGACATGGAGGCCGATTCCTGCAGCGGCTTGTTCCAGACTATGCAGTTGGGTTTCGGCTTGGGCGGGTGCATTTGCCAGGAGCGCTATGACATCGGCGTAGTCGGCGTCGGTAATTGTTTTTGCGGGGTACCTTCTGCTTCTCTTCTTTGTCAGCTTGAAACCATTTTCTTTGATTTTATCAATCGATGTTCTAAGCGCGTTGTCTTGACAGATGATAAAGCGGTATGGGGCAAGTGTGTCTCCTTGCAGTACTCCCACTACAATGCAGAAGTAGTCTGTGTCTCCATCTGGAGAACGTAGTTTCACTTTGGTGTTTCTATTGAGAATCATTATGGCTGCGACGGTTTCTTTCGGTAGGCAGTATGCGAGAAGCATTTGCTCCATCTTCCCTCTGTGAATGGAATCCAAGGCCTTGATATAATCGACAAATAATATTGCTGCTTGTAGATTTTTTGCGCGTACGCCTTCAAGAATTCTTCGAATAGTCAGTATTTGTGAGGTCGTGGATCTATTTCTCTGGAAGCCATATTGGTTCTTCCTAAGAATGTTGACAATTTTGGGTTCTATGCGATTGCGTAGTAAGGCATTGTATATTTTGGTTGCTATGGATGTAAGTATTATACCTCGGTAGTTCTTGGCAAATCCGAGGTCGCCCTTTTTAGGGAAAGGGAGTATACATCCCTTCATCCATCTGTCTATCGGATTTTAATTATAGACTGCATTACAGTGTCGGAGCAGTATGTCGTCGAATTGCCTGGTCTTCCATACTTCTGGGGGATTTTCATCAAGCCATGCGGCTTTTCTATTTTAAATTTTTCTAAGTACTGAGTCAAGCTCTTCTAGAGTAAACAGTCCTCGTTTGAAGAGGACTTTACAGAGTAAAATTGAAAGAAAGTGAAAAGGATAAGTACTTCGACCTTGCAAGAGTATTGAAAAAACTGTGGAGCTCGAAAGTGACGTTTATACCCCAATTGTAATTGGTGCTCTTGATACAGTCACCGAAGCATTATTAAAGTGACTGGAAGATTTGTTAATAAGAGAACAAGTGGAGACTATTTAAACTTCTACATTATTGAGATCGGCTAGAATACTGAGAAGAGTCCTGGAGACTTGAGGAGATTTGCTGTCCAGTGAACGACCATCAGCAACAGTTGATGTGAAAAACTCTTGAGGGGTAAAATAACAATCAAGTAAATGGTAAATTCAAGACGAACATCGGAGACGATTTGCTTTTGAGTCTTGAATTCGCCTGAAAGGAGGAAAAGAAAGATAGAAATACAGCGAAAAACAAAACAAAACAAAACAGCTTTTACTATTGTAAGTAAAATCAATAAAAACTGGTGCTACATTTTATTCTAGTTTCGCTGAAATATTGTAAGTAGCCACGTAAATTTATAATTTCTTTTGTGCATAAACTTTCTATTTTTATTTTTGTTTTTCTTGCTTTTGTTTGAATTATGTAATAATTCTTGCCAATTTTTCAGTTTATTTGAAATTTAACTGTTGTATTTTAGGTAAAACAGTAGCGGGAAAGAAGACGGGTGATGTCTGAGACATCCACTCTAAATCCAATATTTTAATGTCACGTGAACAATTATCAAAATAAGTAAAGGATCCAACTTTTGTAAAGAAAAATGAGCCTAGGAATTAAGATTGGGTTGAAGAACATTAAAAAGAAATATCAAATAATTGGGCTTTATCTAAGTTAAAACTTTAAAATTGTAAGGGGAGTTGTTTTTAATAATCAGAAACCATGGGAAGCAGCATGGTGGATGTGAAATATGGCAGATGAACCCATGGCTGGGTGGATGAACCCCACCAGTCAACGGTCAGGATCAAACAGTTCAGTCAGGAAACTACTGCTACTCATTTACAAGGGTGGCGATTATTGATGAGGTTAATCGAGCCATCGTATTTGTTTTTGTTTTGTTTTTCTTGTATGTGTGACACACTTAAGAGTTCTCTTATTTAAGAAAACTATGTCTGTGTCAGGTGCGCAGATTTTAAACAACTCTTGGTTCTGGTATAGCCACAATATACCGCCTATTTTAAAAATGTCAAATCAATATATAACGCAACGTAGGACCCAAGCAACAGGGCTGAGTATCATGATCAGCAGGTACTCTCCTGATAGCCCACGTGGGAGTCTTGATGGTCATCCTGCAAATGTTGACTGTTCTTTTTTCAGCTACTCGAACAACGATCTGGTAAGAATGCGCCAGTTTTCAGACAAAAGAGCCAAAGACTCGCTAACCAAGTCTGAAAAGAAAAGTTGGTTTTCTGACTTTGAAATACTAGAAAACAAATAAGGAATAAGACGCTAATACAATATCAGACACAATAAATATTGACAAACAAGAACAGTCTAACTGAAATGAACTGCCAACTTCTGAAAATACAAACATCACACACCCAAACAACAGAGAGTAAACACAAACACATGAACAAAAAATAAATTTAGAAAATTTTAAGAGAATTATGAATGGAAAAAAGACCTTACCATCTGAACTAGTCTATGCCGGAACGAAATTAGTTTGAGAGAATATACGGGTTCTCTTTAAGAACACAAACAAAAAATCAAAACCTGGATGGGAAATTCAACTGGAAATACATATAAGAAATCTACGAACACAGGCAAATATGATAAAGCAAAGGAAAAACATTGGAATATGTTCGGACAAACAGGAAACAGCGACACAAGAAAACATTACAACTTGAGGAAATAAACCAGAAAGTACTAACGAAAGAAGGAAGAATAAAAAGATATGGAGAAAGGGTAAAACAAAACAGACAAAACAGGACATTCCAAAACAACGAAAGAAAATCCTACCAACAAGTAGTGTGAGATCGTACGAAAACATACCAACAACCGAATGCAAGAGAAGCTGAACAATTTTGGAATAAAATATGGAAACCAAGAGAACATAGCAAAAAGTTAAATGGATAAGTAACGTTGCGAAAGAGTTAGAAGGATTCGCAGAAGGGCCAAAAGAGAAAATACTCATAAATTTACACTGAACATCACTAAAAACATGTCAAATTGGAAAACGCCAGCCCATGATGGCATACGTGGATTCTGGTTTAAGAAATTCTCCTCTATTCATGACAGACTAACACTCGAAATGAACAGATGCCTATAAGAAGCCCACGTACCCGAATGGATGACCAAAGGAAAGACCACATATTGCAGAAACCTTATCAAAGAGATAAATACCTGGGCTGTACCCTTCGTAAGAAAAAAGTGAGGAAGTGGATTTACCAGCTTTGAAGATGGTGTTCATGATTCGATACAACGACTCGAAGACAACTTAGAAAAGCTTGGAGAAAGACTGATTATAGCCACCAGAAACAATACTGGCAACAGAAGAAAAATAACTAAAAGACAAAAATGGGAATAAAAACAAATGTATGGACATTTTAAGCGACAAACAAGTGACATCTCATACGAAGAAACTTGGACGAGTCTAAGGAAAGGAAACCTTAAGAGAGAAACTGAATCTCTTCTAATAACAACACAAAACAACGCCATAAGAAACAATCATATCAAAGCAAGAATAGATAAGACGCAACAAAATAGCAAATGTAGGTTATGTGGTGAAATGATCAATCACATAATAATAGAATGCAGCAAATTAACACAGAAAGAGTACAAGACTAGACACGACTGCGTAGGCAAGGTGATCGACTGGGAATTTAGCAAAAAATTTAAATTTGATCATATGGACAAATGCTGTACGCACAACACACAAACTTCAATAAGATTTTGACATACAAACGGATTGTCTAATCTCGGCCAGACGAACAGACTTTATAATAATCAACAAAAAAAAAAAAGACTTAAAGAATTGTGGACTTCGCTGTCCCGGCTGATCACATAGTAAAAATAAAAGATAGATATGTTATAGGAGGATAAGTACTTTGACCTTGTTTCGGAATTGAAAAAACTGTGGAACATGAAAGTGATGATTATGCCAATTATAATTAGTGCTCTCTGTATAGTCACCGAAGGATTGTTTACAGTGACGGGGTGGGGGGATTTGGAAATAAGAGGAAGAGTGGACACAATCCAAACTACTGCATTATTGAGATTGACCAGAATATTTAGAAGAATCCTGGAGACTTGAGGAGACTTGCTGTCACTCAAGCTCCAGTGAAAGACAGCCAGTTAAAGCTGATGTAAAAAAAAAAAAAAACTCTGAAGGAGTAAACAATCATAATAATTATAATTATTTGTCTGCAAAAAATTATATAGTTTCAATTATTCCTCGGTAAAGACTTGGGTATTAAACGTCTACTGTTTTATTCGGTTCTGCAAAACGGCTCGATGTAAATATCAAGCATTTGATGGTGTTATGTTTGAAATATTTGCTTGTTTTGTAACTCAGTCGTTTTTTTATTTGTTTTTTTTTCTTCAAAGAGTCATTTTCTTTTTCAAACTAATGTGTATTTATATATATATATGAAAGTATGTACGCATACTCTACAAAATGTAATACTAATTTATAAATATATATTCATATCTCATGTTATTTATCTATCTATCTATCTATCTTCTGCTTTGTCTATAGGAATTTCTGAATTACGTATTCGATCATTTAGAACTGCTTGGTATGAAATCTAATACACACACACACACACACACACACACACACACACACACACATGTGTATATATATATCCGTGGTGCCTACAATAAGTTTCCAGACTTTTTTTGTACAGGCATTTAAAATTGTCGTAGACTCTTGAAGATTCAGTATGTTATTGCTATACATCTTATGAGATGATGGAATAATTTCTATGATTTCAGGTTCAAATGAATAGCTACAGCAGAAATTGAAATACACCTTACTAAAGTCTGATTGTCACAGCTGGTGAATTTCAAAAATGCAATCTAGACGTGAGGACACTTTAGTAGAACGATATGCAATAAAATTGTGTTTTAAACTTGGAAAAAATGCTGTCACAGAAATCTATGGAATGCTTCAGACTACTTTTGGACCATCTTGCATGAATCGAGCATCGGTTTTTGAGAGGCATAAGAGATTCAAGGAAAGCAGGGAGTCTGTGAGGGATGATGAGAAGTGTGGGAGGAGTAAGGAAGTCAATACACCAGAGTTGATTGGCCAAACGGTTAGGGTTAGGGTTAGGGTTACTATGTTGAGATTTTAAGGGAGTTCAGGAAGAGATTCCGTCGGAAGAGGCCAGCACTCTTCAAATCGGGTCTGTGGAATTTCCGATAGGAAAATACACCAGTTCACAACTCCATCCTTGTCACAGACTATTTGACCAAAATGGGCATCAAGACCTATAGTCGAGACCTTGCTCCCTGTGTTTTTTGCTTATTCCCCAAGCTCAGAGACTGTCGTAATGAGACAATTGAGGAGATGAAAGAGGCTGTGATGAAGGTCATTGACACGCTCACGCAAGAGGACTTCCATGGGGCCTAACAGAAGTTGTTGGATCGGTGCAACAAGTGTATTGCAGCCGGAGGAGATTACTTTGAAAGGGACTAGAGTTTCATGTGTGTACTATCAATAAAAGTGACTATACGAAAAAAGCCTGGAAACTTATTTCATGATCCTCGTAAAATCATTGTATACAGTTTTGCAACAGAAAGCTCTGAGGAATTTCAACAGTGATCAATCTCTTTATTTGTCAAGTCACTCCACATTTCCCTTGTCCCCCATATTTTCCAACATCATGGTTTCGTTTATTTGTTCAACAGTATATCAATCTCTTTTGGGTCTTTTTATGCTGAAATTTTATACAAATAATATGCACACAGTTATACGGTTTCGAGGATTTTAATTTGATGGTTTCAAACAACTGCTGGTATTAAGTAATAATAATTATTTGTAATAATAATCATTTGCTTGCATAGCGTTATATGGTTTAATGTATTCCTATCTAATACTAATAATTCGAATACAATTACATGGTTTCAAGTAACTAATAATACTAATCGTTAGTAAATAATTATAGTTTCAAGGGACTATTCTTAATCCAAATAATTTACACGCAGTAAAACAGTTTCAAATATTCAAAATTAATACAAATAATTTTCAAATAGACCTATTTATGTACGAGGATCATTAAATGAAGAGAGAGAGAGAGAGAGAGAGAGAGAGAGAGAGAGAGAGAGAGACATACCCCCCATATATATATATGTAGAGAGAGAGAGAGAGATAAAGAGAGAAATGAAGAGAGAGAGAAAGAGATATACACCCACACACATACACACACACACACATATTTATACATATATAGAGAGAGATAAAGAGAGAAATGAAGAGAGAGAGAGAGAGAGAGAGAGACATACACCCCCATATATATATATATATATATATATATATATATATTCTGAAATAGATCAATATATGTTAAACTTATAAACATATCTGTATCTATTGCTAGTTAAGTTGCGTGTAAGCGTGAAAAATAGATCGAAACACACACTATGATAGAACGATCTAAATTGACTCGACTTGATAGATACGAAACATAGAGAGGAGAGACTGAGCCATAAAAAAAAGAGAGAGAATCCACAAGGAAAATAAATCAGCCGATCTTTAGTTTAAGATATGCTTGAAGTGTAAATGTGTTTATTCAGGATTCCATTTTACATCAAGTTGCTCATTCTGCAGCTGTTCGGAAATGCAACCATTCCACCTGCAGAATTCTGAAGACTTACTTTTGCGTTTTTTTCTTTTCTTCTTCTTTCTTTATTTCTTCTTTCTTTTCCTTTTTTTCTTTTCTCTTCTTTCTTTTTTTTTTTTTCAAAAGACGAACGCAAAGACCGGCGTGTGTCTGTTCGCGTCTGAGCATGCGTGATCGTCGCACATGCGCCTTCTCCAATATTATATTCCTCTCTATATCGACATATTTCTTTAAGTCATTCCCTCTTTGGTAATTCATCTTACAACGATTTATCCAAGTCAGTGTTATTCAGCACCATTCTGATTCTTGACAGAAATTAATTAATTTCTTTTATTTCGTTAAATTAAATCTTTTTAATAAAGCGATTTCTCTACGAATTCAAAACTTTTTCGCTTTTTTCTTTGTTATTTTTCTATTTTTTTAAAATTAAACTATTTTTTTAAAATCCTGTTTTAATCAAATGATTCGTTTAATCACTTTAAAAGTATAAGATTTTAGACTTCAATTTATACATTTAAACCAAAATACCTGAATTGAAAAGCAGAACAAAACAAAGAAAATAATACAAAAACAAAACAATACAAAAACAACAGTTAGAATTAATCACTTCTGATTACTTTTGAGGTTTTTAAATATAATTAATATAATACATATAATATAATATATATGATATAATATAATATATATATATGTCACATTTTTAAATATAATTAATCTTTTTATAATAATTTGGACTGTTCTTTTCACAATGCAATTAAAGATACGTATATGAATTCATAAACATTTTTTAAATCAAAGAGAAGAGTAAAAGGAAGAATAAAGGAAAGACTGTGCTGCGCCAGTCTGATAAGTAGCAAAGAATTCATTTTCAACAAATTCATTAATAAAGTGTTTTCTTTATTATCCAAAAATAAAAGAGAATGAAATGAAAAAACATAGAATAGAAATAATAAGATGAAATCATCATCATCATCATCATTTCGCGCTATCAGCGCGGATATCCCTGACCTACTTCCGGTAGGTCTTCGGAGTTACAACCAGTATCGGCACAGAGCTGCTGTATATAGGTGCGAGCTGGTCGTCCTGCGTTTGCTCGTCCATGTGAAGAGGTCCATTGGAGTACATCACTTATGAGCTCGTCCCTACTTCTCCAGCAGTGTCCTGCATGTCTGGTTCGTCTAATTTGGATAGTTTTCGTGATGGGTGGTAGGTGGCTGTACAGCTGCTGCTTTGTGGAGTGATGCCTCCAGAACTTGTTCAATATTGCTCCCAGTATTCTTGTGTAGGTGCCATCAAGCTTTTTCTCCATCCGTTTTGTTAGCGTCCATGTAGTGCATCCATACGGTATCGACACGACTGCTGCTTGGAAGAAACTGCGCTTCATTTCATCGGTTAGGTCTGACTTCCATATGACCGATAGTCTATTGATAGCTGTCCCTGCCTTTGCTAGTCGCGTGTCGATGTCTGTCTCGGTCGATGAGACACTGCTTCCTAGGTAGGTGAACTTGTCAACTAGTTTCAGAGAGCTACCGTTTTGTGTGGAGATGTCGCTTGTTTGATTAAAGCACCTATATGTCTGTTTTGTAATCATTGACATGGAGGCCGATGCCTGCAGCTGTTCGTTCCAGACTGTATAGCAAGGTTTTGGCTTGGGTGGGTGAATTTGTTAGGAGCACTATATTATCGGCGTAGTTGGCGTCAGTAATTGTTTTTGCAGGGTAACTTCTGCTTCTTTCCTTTGTTAGCTTGAAACTGTTCCCTTTGATTTTATCGATAGATGTTCTAAGCACATTGTCTAGACAGATGATAAAGAGGTATGGGGCTGACGTGTCTCCTTGCAGTACACCTGCTACAATGTCGAAGTAGTCTGTGTCTCCATCCGCAGAACGGACTTTTACTTTGGTGTTTCTACTGAGCATCATTATGGCTGCGACGGTTTCTTTTAGTAGGCCGTAAGAGAGTAGAATTTGCTCCATCTTCCCTCTGTGAATGGAGTCAAAGGCCTTTGTAAAGTTGACAAATAATATTGTTGCCTCTAGGTTTTTGCACGTACACCTTCAAGAATTCGACGTATAGTCAAAATTTGTGACGTCGTCGATCTATTTCTTCGGAAGCCATTTTGGTTCTTCCTAAGTATGTTGTCAATTTTGGGTTCTATACCGTTGGGTAGTAGAGCATTGTATATCTTGGCCGCTATGGACGTAAGTGTTATACCTCGGTAGTTCTTGGCTAATCCGAGGTCGCCCTTTTAAGAGAAGGTGATGATGCATCTCTTCATCCATCCGTCAATAGGATTTTGATTATATACGGAATTACAGTGTCGGAGCAGTATGTCGTCGAATTTCCTGGTCTTCCATATTTCTGGGGGTATTTCATTGAACGCTACTGCTTTTCTATTTTTAATTTTTCTCAGTAACGAGTCGAGTTCTTCTTAAATAAACGGTCCTAGTCTGATGTCTAATTGCTTACTTATAATTCTCATGATTGGTTCATGAATAACTTTCGGGGTGGGGGGGTTCCAAGTAAATTCTCGAAATGCTGTTTCCACAGGTGTATTCGATCTTGTTGGCTGGTAGCTTTCAGTTTAGCTTTGGCTGTGCTATTCCTTCTACTCTCTTTGTTTGTCGTTTGCCATGCTATCCTAGATTATCTATCTTCATCCGAGTCTCTAATCTTATCGATTTGATTTTGTATGTATTCTGCCTGTTCTTTTTAAAGAAATGAAAGAAATACTCGCAAAAAGTATTGATTATGCTTCATCCAAATGATTTACAGAAACTTAAGACTATTACTATAACGTTTACATGAATAATGGTAACTGCAACATTTAAATATTTACAGGGACTTGAACAGCAGCCATAAGCACTGACATAAATATCCTAGCCCTCCAAGAAGTTGTGAGGCGACAGAAGACTGGTTTATGTGATTTACCCCACTGGAAGCATATCTCCTAAAAAATTGCAAACTTACGTCAGCATTCCCCTGCCACTTATTGAACAAATGATATAACCTCTTTCAGTACAATGATTCAATACAATGCTTTGTCAATAGCCGGTGACACTATACACATCACAATAAACCAGCTCTGCCGACGGGATTAAGAATAAAGTAAAGTAAAGTTAGCGACCATAGTCGAGGGTGACCCGAAGGCTCCCTTTTCGATAGCTACTACACCAAGGTGTAGGGGAGGGCGCTACTCCATTCCCAGGATTGCTCCACTTTACCCTTGAACCGTACCTTATAATGCTGAGTGTTAAGCAAGGTGGATTAAGAATACTCTTAGTTAATCCTGCTGATGAGTACTAAGTATGACACAAAAATACATCTGGTGGTGAGGCTTTAATTCTAGGAATCTGGGGAGTATGAGGTACCTCTTCAGTAAAATTACTCCCGGGTCTACTCTGATCTGGAGTTGTAGTACGTATTAAGGTCTCATCTATGAGTCAAATAAATCTGTTAAGAATTATTCGTATTCAATTGGATATCACAATACGATATGCAAAAAAAACAAAACAACCCCCCCACTTAAACATCTACACAAGAAATATAAAAGATAAACGTACAATGGATACAATTCCCTAACCTCTAGGTATAAAATAACCCCTGACATGGCCATAAATCAGAACTCAGCCTCTACACAAAATCGACGTATACACGAGTATGTACAATATTTCTGATCGAAAATCAATCAGACAATCAATTACAGCACAAAAACAAAGAAGGTTTTACTGGTGACTCAGGTGTAAATTTCTTTTCCCGTGAAACATCGAGTTTCTCTGCTCGCCTTAAGATCCTAGAAGTCAATGGTCGATAAATCAGAGACTTTCAATCTGAGATTTTATCGAGTGACAACCCCAACACATTAATTGAATTGTAACTTCCAATTTAATATGCTGTCTAAACACATGTAGTTGATAAAAAGTCCATCTTATTGAAATAATCTAAAGAAAGATAAAATAAAAGAGAGATAATAGACAATTCACGGCAATAAACTAATCTTTACGGGGAATTATCAACATGGCTACGTTCATGCCTTTCTATGTTGTGATAATCGCATAAATGACTTTCAATACAATGAGACATTGATTCGCAAACGAAAACTTTACAAAATTCGATAAAGTTCTGTTTTAATTATTATCAGAAAGAAAAGTCAACAAAAGGAATGACCAAAACACTGCCTAGCATGCCACAACAACATCTGACCGGACAAAACTATATCCAACACGACCCAACACTGCCCTAAACCACTGAAACACTGCCCGACACGACCGAAACACTTCCAACCACGACCCGACCACTTCCAACAGAGCCCGACACTGCTGACACAAACCAACACAGCCCAACACGTCAACTCCTAATATCACGACCTAAAAACACTCGACATGACAAAACACTGCTTTGCACAAATAAACAGTGCACAACAACAACCAACAAATTCGGATATGACTCAACACGGTCTGAAAGACCTAACAAAGACTATCCAACATTTCATCCGAAACTCAGTCCTATCCACCTGATAAAACTGACCGACACAATACAACATTGTTCGACACCACCTAATAACGCTCGACGCGACTCAACATTACACAACACGCTTTGATACTACACAACACAACCCGATATGACCGGAAAACAAGGGACACTGCCTGACACAGCCCGACACGATACACTGCCGAAAACGACCCAACACCAACTCACCATTGACTATCATAAACAAATGCTAGCCCAACACGACCCATCAACGCCCGACAGGACATAACATTATAATTCTACGTTTCGTCCAAAGCAGCCCGACACCACGCAGTTGAGTCCGAAGATAATCCAATACTTCACATACTTATCCAACACAATCTCACATGATACAACACTGTCCGACACGTCCTCATCACGTCCGACACAACACAAAACTACATGACCGGAAAACGACCCAACGCCGACCGACAAGACTCAAATGGATCCAAAACACACAAAATGAAGTAAAAACGCTCGACACCTATCGATATGATACAACACCGCCTGCCTCAACACAATTTGGTCCAAAAATAGTCCAATACACATGATTAAACACAACTCTTCTCGATCCTTACTCAACCCAATCTCACACGATACAACACTGCTAACCCGACTCAATTGCCTTCAAATGTAACCCAATACACCTGATACGACACAACACAACTCAACATTGTCCGACACTAACTAAACACACTCCCAGAGGATCGAACACCACACGGAAGACATCAATTGGATGGCAAAGTAGCCCAATACCCCTGATAAAAGACAACGTTACCTCACACTTAATCAACACAGTCCAACGCGGTCGACACGACCCAACAACGCTCAAAACGATTCAAAACTTGATCCAACACATCACAGGAAATGATCTATAAACAAACGGCATCGCACAACACGATATAACACCGGCCGGAACGAGGCAATTGGGTCCAAAGCGAGCTCAATACACCTGATACAACGCAACATTGCCCCAGACTTACTCAACACAATCCTACACCATCTAATACTGCCCGACAGTGGTCAATTAGGTCCAAAGGTTGCCTGATACACTTGACAAAACACACCTGATACAACACAACACCATTCGACATGACCTAAAAGTGTATGGCACCGTTCGACACTGTGTAGCATAGTACCACTCGATATTTCCTCACCACGATCCAACACTTCCCGACACGACCGACTAACAGGCGACACCTGATACGACACAACACCACACGATATTATCTAAAAGCGCCCGATACCGCCTGAAAAAATAAAACTCCGCAAGGTAGAATGCAATTGGGTCCAAAGGTTACCCACTACACCTGATATGACACAACACTGCCCAAGACTTACTCAACACAATTCCACCAGACCCAATGATAGCGTAATGCACTTGATACAACTCAACGCTGCTCAACGCTTACTCAACACAGTCCCACAGGATAGAACACTACCTGAAATGACTCAATTGGGACCAAAGCTTGCCCAATACACCTGATACAACCCAAAACCACCCGAAATAAACGAAAATGATACAACTCGGCAAGGCATGACGCAATTGGGTAGTCCAATTGACCAAATACAATACAAATCACCCGTCATGACCTAAAAGCACCTGAAACTGCCTGGCATGATACAACCCAGCCCAACACGACTCAGTTGGGCCAAAAAGTAGTCCAATATACCTTATACAACACGACATGACCCGAGATTTACTCAAAAAATCCTACTGGATCCAAACCTGTCTTTCACAACGCTATTAGGTCCAACGATAGCCCAATACACCTGATATAATACAACACTTGCCGAAATGACTGAAAAGCGCCCGACATTACCCGGCACGATAAAACTCCGCCCAGCACGACTCAGTTGGGTCAAAACATAATCCAATACACGTTATACAACACGACACTGAAGGCACTTAATCAACCTCAATCCCACAAGGTACAACACCGCCCGGCAGGAAGCAATTCAGTCCATTACACCTGATGCAACACAACACTGCCCGACATTTACTCAACAAAATCCAACACGAAACAACTCATCTCGACACAAAACAGTAACAACGAAGACGAACTAATGACTCGATTAATACTCCACCCGACACTACCAGACACCACCCGACAGATTAAAACAACGCCCAGACGAAGTAATTATGTCCAAATTACCTTTGCTTCGTCCGGTCCAATAAAACTGATATAGAAAAACAGTCCAACCCAACACAATAGCACACTATGCAATACTACCAGGCACGTCTCAGTTGAGTTTAAAGGTAACCAAATACACCAGATATAACAATATGCTGCACAACACTTACTGAATACAATCCAGCCGGATCCCAAACTGTCTGGCATAATTCAGTTTCGTCCGATCGTAGCCCAATACACATAATGAAACACAAAACTGACCGAGACTTACTCAACACAAACCCACACGATCTAACACCGCCCGAGATGACCAACAATGCAAAACAAACCTGAAAACAAAACTCTCAACACAAAACAATATCACCTGGCAAAACTCAGTTGGGTTCAGAAGAAGTCAAATACGTCTTATACATTACAACACTGCACGACACATACTGGACACAATCCTACATGATCCAACACCCCGCCCAATACGATTTAGGTTCAAATTGCATTTCCAAATACACTTGATATAACAAAACTCTACCGGACACTTCATCAACGCAATCTCACACAGGATTCAAAACAACTCCTGACACATCTCAATCAGATGCACATGTAGCCACTATACCCGATTACAACACCCCCAGGAAACTTACTCAACACAAATCCCCACACAATCCAACCGTACCCAACACAAATCAAAACCTGATACAGGGCACCACGCAAAATGAACCACTCAACACGAAACAACAGTGCCTGACGTGATTCAATTGCGTCCAGACCAATAGACCTATGCAACACAAAACCAACCGATTTGACCTAAAAATTCCCCATACCGCCCGACACCACCAGTCCGGATACAGGAACGCCCAACATTAAGCAATTGAATCTAAAGGTAGCCCCCCTCTACACCTAACAAAATACAACATCGCCTGACACTCAACACAACACCGCCTGACATGACCCAATAACGCACAACTTGACTCAACATTGGACGGACAAAAGACAATATCTAACACAACACCGCCCGGCAGGATATACCTGATGCCAAACGATACCAACTGATTTAACACAAAATTGTCCGACACCGGCCAACAATCATCTAAACCCGCCCGACACGACCCAATAACCCATGGCATGAAACAATACTGCACACCTGATACAACACAACATCACCCGATTTGAACTCCCGATACCACCCGACAGGATATTGCAACGCCCTTGCACAAAGCAATTTAGATCTAAAGGTAGCCAGCTATATCTGATACACCACATCATTGCCCAACACATTCTAAACACCATCCCACTCGATCCAACACGGCCCAACACGACCAAGTTAGGTTCATAGGAACATCGACACACATGATTCAGCGCAACCATCCCGAGAGTGAATAATTCGTGATCTCAAGCTAGTTTCACCAGGCTTAACTATAAAAATCCCTGTTTATTCGAGGAGGGTGGGGAAAGTAACAAGAAGATTAGAACAGGAATTAGTCCGAGATCGAATTCATAACAACCGTTGGAAGAAACATCAACTCCGGTTGTAAATCTCGAGCAAACTACCCCCGTTCCTATGAAGGATGACAGAACCCGAATCTAACAATATCTTGGTAAATCATACGAACAGGAATTTCATACAGTCAAGGCGCGCCAAATTACGAAGTTAAAGGAGATGAAAACCTGCAATATGAAAATACAATCGCATTACTCACCAGTGGAAGTCATCAGTAAACGACAGCTAACAACCCCTGAAAAATCAGTGCATGAAAAAAGTCTCAACTTTGCCACTACCATCAAGTGGATCCCTTACTTTGATCTAACAGCACCAATTGAGGATGCAGATTTAAAAATTACCTAGGCAAGAGCTGATGAGCTAAGATGGAAAATGAGACAAGCACTTCAGAAATCAAAGCCTCCGAAACCAAACATCTCAAAAACGGAGAGACAGGCTCTCAAATCGTTACAGGAGGAAAACAGCATCATAATCCTCCCAGCAGACAAAAACAATGCTACCGTGGTAATGGATAGGGTGGAATACTCCAACAAACTGGCGGACTTGATTGGCAATGGTGGCTATCATAAAGTAAAGAAGGACCCGACCCTGAAGACGGAAAGGAAGCTGTCACAGATCCTTGGTAAGAATAAAGATCTCATACCACAAACAAAATACAGGCAGCTAATTCAACATTACAGTAAGTTACCACACATATATGGACTTCCAAAATTCATAAAGATGGTATTCCATTGAGACCCATTATCAGCAACCGAGGTTCAACATGTCACCCATTGAGCCGCTTCATTGTGGAGATCATCAGCCCAGTTACTACTAAATCCTCATCATATGTTAAGAACTCAGCCCACTTTGTGGAGAGAATCAGTGATGGCCCCATTCATTCTAACCAGATGGTGAATTTGGATGTAGTAAGTTTGTTTACAAAGGTACCTACTGATGAACACTTGCTGTAGTACGGGATAAACTGGCTGCAGACCCCTTGCTGGAAGAACGCACTTGTATCCCGATAGATCATCATCATCATCATCATGTCGTGCTGGTAGCACGGATATCCCTGACCCTCTCTCGCCACTCCTCCCTATCGTTCATCGCCCTAGGCAGGTCTTCAGGAGAACATCCCGTATCATTCACATAGCTGTTGAATGTATGTTCGTGCTGGTCGTCCTGCTTTTGCACGGCCATGTGTGGAGGTCCATATGAGTACATCTCTTTTGAGTTCGTCCCTGCTTCTCCAGCAGTGGCCTGCATGTCTGGTTCGTCTAACTTGAATAGTTTTCGTGATAGGAGGCAGGTGGCCGTACAGTTGGTGTGTTGTGGGGTGTTGCCGCCAGGACTTGTTTAAGATTGCACGCAGCATTCTTGTGTAATTGCCGTCTAGCTTCTTCTCCAGCCGTTTTGTTAACGTCCATGTAGTGCACCCATATAGCAGTATCGATGTGACCGCTGCCTGGAAGAAACTGCGTTTCATTTTATCGGTTAGGTCTGATTTCCATATAATCGATAGCCTATTGATAGCTGTCCATGCTTTCGTTAACCTCGTGTCGATGTCCTTTTCGGTTGATCGAACGCTGCTTCCTAGGTAAGTGAATTTGTCTACTAGTTTAAGAGGGGTTCAGTCTAGAGTGGAGATGTCCCCCGTTTGATTATAGCACATATATTCCGTTTTGTGTGCATTAACATAGAGGCCTATGCCTGCGGCTGCTCGTTCCAAACTATGCAGTAGTGTTTCGGCTTGGTCGGGTGTATTTGCCAGTATCGCTATGTAGTCGACGTCGGTAATTGTTTTTGCGGGGTACCTTCTGCTTCTTTTCTTCGTCAGCTCGAAGCCATTCTCTCTGATTTTGTCAATCGATGTTCTAAGTACGTAGTCTAGACAAATGACAAAGAGGTACGGAGCCAGCGTGTCCCCTTGTAGTACTCCTGCTACAATGTCAAAGTATTCTGTGTCTCCATCTGGTGATCGTACTTTTACTTTGGTGTTTCTATAGAGAATCGTTATTGCTGCAACGGTTTCTTTAGGTATGCCGTACACTAGTAGGATTTGTTCCATCTTTCCTCTGTGAATGGAATCGAAGGCCTTGGTAAAGTCGACAAATATTAATGTCGCTTGTAGGTTTTTTGCCCGTACACCTTCAAGGATTCTACGGATGGTTAATATTTGTGAGGTCGTGGATCTAATTCTTCGGGAGCTTTTTTGGTTTTTCCTAAGTATATTGTCGATTTTGGGTTCTATTCGGTTTCGTAGTAGGGCATTGTAGATTTTGGCTGCTATGGATGTAAGTGTTATGCCTCGGTAGTTTTTGGCTAATCCGAGGTCCCCCTTTTTAGGGAAGGGGAGGATGCATCCCTTCATCCATCTATCTATCGGATTTTGATTGTATACTGCATTGCAGTGTCGGAGCAGTATGTCGTCGAATTGTCTGGTCTTCCATACTTCTGGGGGAATCTCGTCCAGCCCTGCAGCTTTCCTATTTTTAATTTTTCTGAGAACCGAGTCGAGTTCTTCTTGTGTGAACGGTCCTAGTTTAATGTCTAATTGTTTGCTAATGATTCTGGTGATTGGTTCATGTGTTATTTTCGGTGGGTTTCCTAGTAGGTTTTCGAAGTGCTGTTTCCACAGTTTTATTCTTTCTTGTTAGTTTGCAGCTTTCAGTTTTGCTTTGGCTGTGTTCTTTCTTCTGCTCACTTCGTTTATTGTTTGCCAGGCTATCCTAGATTGTCTATCTTCCACCGAGTCTCTAATCTTATCTATCTGATTTTGAATGTATTCTGTCTGTTGTGGAGACAACATATTTCGGGATGGGATCTGATATATACCGACAAGAAGAAGGACTGCCTATGAGTTCGCCATTGTCACCATAATTGGCTAAGATATACATGGAATACTTCGAAGAAGTGGCATTAGGATCTACATCACTAAAGCCATCTATGTGGCTTAGATACGTAGATGACACATTCATTCTCTGGCCTTCTCAGAAAGATGTTCAGACATTACTTGATCATGTGAACTCAATCCGATCATCTAAACAGTTGACTATGGAGAAAAAGCAAGATAACAAATTACCCTTCCTTGATGTATTAGTAACACGCACAGAGCAAGGATTCAGGTCATCTGTGTATCGTAAGCCCACCTTCACCAGACAGTACTTCAATTTCAACTCCCATCATCGATATAATGTAAAGAAAGGAATAGACTGTTGCTTACAACATCGAGCAAAAACCATTAGCTGCGATACTGATGCATATCAGGAAGAAATGATTAGTCTGAGATACAACCTCCATCGTAACAACTACCCAGAGCGCATAACATCGGCTCCAAGAAACCTAGATAAGAGGATAGAGGACAATACCTGAAAACTCACCACAGTACGTCTGCCCTATGTCAAAGGACTAGCCGTAAAGATCCAAAATATATGTAGTCCATATGACATCAGGGCAATATTCACATGTGGTTCGACTCTCCGGAGGTATCTCTTCCGTAACAAGCCACCAACGGAATTCAACATGATCAAGAACTGTCCTTACTCCATCCCTTGCAGTTGTGGTAAAATATAAAAAGGTGAGACAGGTCACCCACTAAAAGTAAGGCGAGAAGAACATCGGAAGGCCGTAGTACAAGGTGAGACGGAAAAGTCGGGTATGGCGGACCATATATGAAAGTAAAAGGGGGACCATCTGCCCTCATGGGATGAAGTTGAAATAATTGATGGGGAAGAACATTAGAGGATTAGTCGCCTTGGAGAATCAGCACATATACTGGGCTACAGTGACCTGTTGATTAGACCAAGTACAGAGATGAATACAATATAGGAATCAATAATGAAAAAGGTTAGACAGAATAAAATCTGAATATGAGCTCAGGTAAAAAATCATACATAATATGATACACCTTATACAATACACCTTATACAATACACCTTATACAAAACAACACTGCCTAAGACTTACTGAACACAATCCCACAATGCCCGACACGATCAATTAATGTCCGCCACTGTACAACACACCTGATACAGCTCAACACCACCCTAAAACACCTGACACTGCCTGACACAATGCAATTAGGTCCAATATACCTCATACACCTCATACACCTCAACAGTACCCGACACCTACTCAACAGAATCCCACCATACGTCAATGCTACCCACACAACCTAAAAACGATCGATAGGATACAACACCGTTTAACATAACTCATTACCAACCAATAAGACAGAATTCTGCTTGAGTTTATTGAAAACCACCCAACTCTGTTCTATACACCTGATCCAACACTGCTGAGCGTTGGGCGTTGATAGCTGTGTCTGATACAACACAACACATGTCACAACATTGCTGTGTTGGGTTGTGTTTGTTTTTGTCTTCCAGTGTTGTGTTGTTCAGTGTTGGGCGTTGTACCCGATACAACATTACCTGATACGAACAAACCCTGCCTACACACGACACCAAAACCCTCAATACGACTCGACACTACCCAACACAATCGATAAATGCCCAACACTGCCTGACACAACCCAGCTTCACTCAATCCTGCAGGATGCCGTCAGATACAAACCGATGACTCTTATAAAAGATGTAAACCTTACACTTGGTGCAGGAGCGTTACACTGATTAACAAGGATTAAATCAATAAGATTTTATGTGCAATTAACCCCCGCTCCCACCACTAACAGGATGTGACACAAGGTCAATTCTTAACTGGACTATAACTGGTTTGAATTCAAAGTTTTCCTTCCTCTACACCAGTTGCCATGTCAAATTTAAAATGGTTTCTTCTCTATTTACTTATAACTGCAGGGCGGTGTAGAATTTTTGGATTCATGCCTTTCTCAAGAATATAAGCGCTATGAGAAATGCAAACAGCTTCGTCTAGGATTTGAACTAGGGTCGGTGAGTCCATATCCAACGTCAATAACCGTTACGTCACGAGCGCCTGATGGCAAGCTTTGTATTAGTGTATTGCCATGAATGCTATACTACCGGAAACTAAAAACAAAGAGACGCTGACGTGCCAGCTAAAAGAGAAAATGAATTGGTGCTACCTTTGGGCGCTCGTAGTCTGGCAAACAGATGAAATCAGTGAAGCAACTGTTTAATGAGGTTGAAAGAGGAAATATTTACATTATTTATAACAAGGCATCTAACTTACTTTGTAAAAGAGTCTCTTCATATGTTGATAAGTAATTCTGTTTAGGGTGTTACTTAGCAATATGATATTACGTAGAATAATATACAAAAAGTTGGGGGAGGTATTAAAAATTTATCGAGATAAAATATTCTTTCGAATAGAAAGTTAGAAAATGATATTTCGGGCGGCAATAAAGGAAAAGATTTTCCTGGACCTAAGATATCGTGTAATCTCTCAGGCGCTTATAAAAATATACATTCAGGTGGTATAATGCTAAATAATATTTCGGACGGTAATTAGGAAAATTATATTTTACTCGGTAAGATACAATTACATATTTCGGGTGGCAAGATACAAAAAAAATTCAGTTGATAAATTACAAAAAGATATTTAGAGTAGCAAATTGCAAAAAGATATTTTGGATGTTAAATGTAAAAAAAAATATTTCAGGTGGTACGTTACAAAAAGACATTTCAGGTGGTAAATTAAAATAAGATATTTCGGTTGGTAAATTAAAAACAAGATATTTTGGCTGGTATGATAAAAAAAAGGGTATTTCGGTTGGTATGACACTAACAGATATTTCGGGTGGTAATTAGCCAATTAACCTCTCAGGTGATATTACCCAAAATGATCAGGCAGTTATCAAACTGAATTGAAACTCACAAGAATAAAACAAAAAAGACGACAAAGTCGATGTGACAAAAAGATTGGTTGGTTGTTTGGGTTTTATAGCGTATCAACCTTTGTAGGTTATTTAACGCCAAATCCATTTTTATGTAAATAATCAGTTCTATTTAAAACAATTCAGTTTAGTATGAGTACACAGTTTAAGTGTCAAAAACATTTCTATTTCAAACTATTCAAGCAGTTATATATAACTATTCAGTTTAGTGTGAATACAGTTTCAATGTCAAAAACCGTTCAATTTCAAACAATTCAGTTTAGCATAAGTACGCAGTTTAAATGTAAGTACAGTTTAGTTGTGAAAAACATTTCTATTTCTAGGTATTCAGTTGAGCCAAGCAGTTCTAATTCAGCTTAGTATAAGTACAGATTTTGTTTACACACAGTTATTATTCAAAACAGTTCTATGTTAAACAATTCAGTTTAGTGTAAATACAGTTTCAGTGATAAAAAAAACAGCGCTATTTGAAATAATTCAGTTTAGCATAAGCACGCAGTATAAATGTTAGTACGGTTTAATTGTCAAAAACATTTCTATTTCAAGCCATTGAGTTTAATCAAACAATTCAGTTCTATTTAATCCATAGATAGGACTCTATCAGGTGCTACCACTCTGGACCAGAGTGGACCTGGGAGCGATGGCAATAAAGGGGTACTCCGCATTCCCCAAAGCTCCAGCATTGCTGGAACCTCACCATCAGATTGTTTATTGTCATATCCAGGATACTCGTTGGGGGGGGTCTTACCCTCCTGGAGAGAAGCAATCCGTGTATTCTACAGCCCCAGCCAACTGGACAAGTGGCAAAAAGAAAAGGAAAAGGAGAGAAAAAGAAAAAGAAGACAAAAGTACAGAGAATAACAAGCAAAGAGCGAGAAAAGGCAAAAGAAACAAAGAAAAAATACTAAAGAGAGAGGGGGGGAAGAAAATAATAATAAAAGCAGAAAACAAAGAAAACAAAAACGAATATGACGACACAAAGACACAGAAAAAACGGTAAAGGCGACAAAAATATTAAACAAAAACAAAAACAAACGAAAGAAAAAGACAAAAAAAAAACTTGCTGAAGATCTAGAATTTTTTTTCTTTCCAGAAAAAAAGAAGGCGAAAGAGAAGAAGACAATGAAGCCAGAAAAGAAAAGAAAAGAAAATATAGGAAACAAAGGATTTTTCTCCCTCGAAAAGATATTAACAAAGTACAATTACACTAAATCCATAAGATGTGATTCCCCACCCCTCTCCACAAAACACGGAATCAGATTCTGTGGAGAATGTAAGAGAACAGCAAGACGTATTTCTTATGGAGTAAATAGGGCAAATAATGTGTTTCCAATCAAGGTTCACGTTTTATATATCATTTGGTTATATATAATTTTACACATGGATGAGACTTAAAATTGCTTTCGACCAACATTTAATAAAGTTCAACAGGTCAGAAACGGTGTAGAAAATTACCGTATATACTCGTGGATAGGTCGATTTAGAAAATCAAAATAGACGTCATCCTAGGTGTGTTCAAAAAGTATCGATACTAAAGCTATATTTACCGAAAGAGAAATGGAAAAAGAACAAAACGTTAATTTTCTTCAAAATAGTCTTGGCACTCAACGCATTTATTTCTAGAAGTTTTCCATTGCTCAAAGCATCTTTTGAAATTTTTTCATGGAGTGTAGCTGCGCCGTCATATTTCTTTTAATATCTTCCTCATCCTCAAATTTTATCCATTCGACGAATCTTCAATTTAAAAAACAAGAAAAATGGCTAGTGAAGACAGAGAACGCTGCTCTTGCAACATTTTGTGTTTTGTTAAAATCTGTTGTTCTAAAAGTATCGAGAATTTGCAATGACCTGTCTAGACGTCTGAACAGTAATCTAAACATCTAGACATCATCACTTGTTCAGGTGTGCAAGAACTTTATTTAAGTTTTAAATTTTAAAAATAAAAATTCAAAGTTTTGTCTCGATATATTTTGATTATTCATCGAATACATGAGTAATACTTTTGTAAAGTTGAAATTCAAACTTATCTATTGGTCCATAGAGAGGACCTAACAGGTACTACCACTCCGGGTTAGAGTGGACCCGGTAGTAATTCTTTGAAGGTGTACTTCCCAATCCTTAGATCTCCAGAGTTTTTGAAGAGATTTTTAAACGCAGTTATATAACATCAGGTATTAATATCTGATACAAATAATTTGCACGCAATTGTATGACTTTAAGTTTTCCTATATAATATTAATAATTATATGATTTCAAGTAATTATTTCAATATGACAATATTCATTCGTGGGAGTTCCTGTGGTGCTGTGGGTACCGTTCTTAATGGTGACATCGTAGTTAGCGAGTTCGAATTCAGTCACGCTCTTACGTTCATTTTCAGATTAATTCTTTTGGAAAAGGAATGAAGCCTCTTATCTCTCCTCCAACTATGGACTAAATAGAACCACTGCTGTCCTTCTACAAAGCTGCTTTTGCATTAGATATTTTATGATCGTTGAAATGCCATTTATAAAAAACAAAAAAAGAAGAATTTGTTTGCACACAGTTACATGGTTTTAAGCAACGAATAATAATCCTTAGTGAACAAATATTGTTACTAGTAATTATTCTTAAAACAAATTATTTGCCGACATATAATATCAAGTATTCTTATCTAATACAAATAATTTTCAGATATATACTATCGAATGTGAGTAATTTTAGCGAGATCTATTTAACCCATAGACGGGATACAAACAGTTACTCCGACGCAGGGTCAGAGTGGACCTAGGAGCAATGACAATAAAAGGATAATTCGCACCCCATATCTTCAGAACTAAAGCATCACATCTTGATGCAATTTAGGATCATACTCAGAATGCCACAGTTTGTTTTTTTTTGGGGGGGGAGAAGGTGACCAAATCCTGCAGCAGGAAATACAGTCAGTGTATTCTAAGTTCAGCCATTAAGTGTTTGCAATTATTTAGAGAAACTGCAAAATTTCGTGTCTGTGTTTTCAATACTTGAATCGGACATTAGTGTCATTTACGAAACCATCAATTTGCTTACAGTATCTTCTATTACCTAGTGGTCAGCGGTCTGAGTAGTGACCATGCTCATCTCGGCTTAGAATATCTTCTTTTACTCATTGATCACCGGCCTGAGTAGTGACCAGGCTCATCACTGCTTACATTATCTTCTATTATCTAGTGGTCATTGGTCTGAGTCGTAACCAGGCTCATCACTGCTTACATTGTCTTCTATTAACTAGTGGTCACCGGTCTGAGTAGGGACCATGCTCATCACTTCTTAGAATATCTTCCTTTATGCATTGGTCACCGGTTGAGTAGTGACCAGGCTCATCACTGCTTACATTATCTTTTATTACCTAGTGGTCATTGGTCTGAGTAGGGACCAGGCTCATCACTGCTTACATTGTCTTCTATTAACTAGTGGTCATCTGTCTCTGTAGTGACTATGCTCATCACTGCTTAGAATATTATCTTTTACGCATTGGTCACTGGTTGTGTAGTGACCAGGCTCATCATTGCTTACATTATGTTCTATTACCTAGTGGTCATCGGTCTGAGTAGTGGCCACACTCATCACTGCTTACAATATCATTTATTGCCTCGTGGTCACCGGCCTGAGTAGTGACCAGGCTAATCACTGCTTACATTATCTTATGTTATTTAGTGGTCACCGATCATATAACAATTTGATTCCACTAAATAATAAAAAATGAAATCAAATTGTTATTTAGTGGTCACCGGTCTGAGTAGTGACCAAGCTCATCACTGTTTACAATATCTTCAATTACCTCGTGGTCACCGATTTGAGTTGGGACCAGACTTATCAGTGTTTACATTATCTTCTGTTATCTAGTGGTCACCGACCAAAAAGACTGACCAGGTTCATCACTACTTACACTATCTTCTATTAACTCGTGGTCACCGGTCTGAGTAGTGACCATGCTCATCACTGCTTACATTATCTTCTATTATCTAGTGGTCATTGGTCTGAGTAGTAACCAGGCTCATCACTGCTTACACTATCTTCTATTAACTCGTGGTCACCGGTCTGAGTAGTGACCATGCTCATCAATGCTTATGTTATTATGCTTTATCTAGTGGTCACTAGTCTAAGTAATGACCAGGGGCATCATTACTGACATTATCTTATGTTATCTAGTGGTCACTGGTCTAAGTAGTGACAAAGCTCATCACTGCTTACACTACCTTCTATTACCTCGTGGTCATCGGTCTGTGTAGTGACCAGGCTTCACTGCTTATATTATCTTATGTTATCTTATGGTCTCCGGTCTGAGTAGTGACCAGGGTCATCACTGCTTACATTATCTTCTCTTATCTACTGGTCAGAAGTCTGGGTAGTGACCAGGCTCATCACTGCTTACATTTTTTTCTATTACCTCGTTGTCACCGGTCTGAAATTTGATCAGGCTCATCACAGCTAACAGTATCTTCTGTTAACTAGTTGTCACGGGTCTTAGTAGTGACCATGGTCATCACAGCTTACAATATCTTCTATTACCACGTGGTCACCGGTCTGAGTAGTGCCGAGGCTCATCACTGCTTACATTATCTTCAATTACCTCGTGTTCACTGGTCTGAGTAGTGACCAGGGTCATCACAGCTTACAATATCTTCTATTACCTCGTGGTCACCGGTCTGAGTAGTGACCAGGCTCATCACTGCTTACATTATCTTCAATTACCTCGTGTTCACTGGTCTGAGTAGTGACCAGGGTCATCACAGCTTACAATATCTTCTATTACCTCGTGGTCACCGGTCTGAGTAGTGACCAGGCTCATCACTGCTTACATTATCTTCAATTACCTTATGTTCACTGGTCTGAGTAGTGACCAGGGTCATCACAGCTTACAATATCTTCTATTACCTCGTGGTCAACGGTCTGAGTAGTGACCAGGCTCATCACTGCTTACATTATCTTCAATTACCTTGTGGTCACTGGTCTGAGTAGTGACCAGGGTCATCACAGCTTACAATATCTTCTATTACCTCGTGGTCACCGGTCTGAGTAGTGACCAGGCTCATCACTGCTTACATTATCTTCTATTACTTAATGGTCACCGGTCTAAGTAGTGATCAGGATCATCACTGTTTACATTATCTTCTTTTAACTAGTGGTCACCAGTTTGAGTTGTGACCATGATCATCACTGCTTATAGTATCTTTTATTATCTAGTGGTCACCGCTTGAATAGTGACCATGATCATCACTGCTTACATTATCTTTTATTACCAAGTGCTCACCGGTCTGAGTAGTGATCAGGATCATCACTGTTTACAGTATCTTCTGTTACCTAGTGGTCACCAGTATAAGTAGTGACCAGGCTCATCATTGCTAAATTTTGGTGATCTCGTTTTCAGTGTTGTTCTTGGTCCCTGTAAGAATTTGATATTATTCTCTTTCCTGCGTAATAAAAAGGAAATCTCTTTTATTTCGTTTACTTCGGATCAGTTGGCTAGATTTCGAGGTATCGTTTTTTTTTAAATCAGATGCAGCACGTGTTTTATAAGTCATAAAAAAATTTCTTCATCTGAAATAAGATATGTTTTTTTTTTTTTTGCTCTCGGCCTTTGGAACGTGCACATGTTAACAGGGGGATATCTATGTGTTTATCATTTACTTAGCTCTGCGTAGTTTGGCACAAGGCCAGAAATACGGGGCATCCAGTGAGAATCAAATTCTCTAACAATGATCTGCAATACTGGCTTGCTAACCATTACACTAGTATTTTCATATCTATCGATCAATCCATCTATCTATCTATCTATCTATCTATGTTTTGTTTGGAGCGATTGTTCGTAAGCATATCAATTAGATCAATGATATTACCTAAATTTGTCAAAAGTTAAATTCTATATTTTTAAATTTATTCATTTATAAATCTTATTATTGGAATGTCATAAGTATGTATTTTAATTTTGAGTGGTCATTTACAAAGCTTGGGTTAATTTGGCATAAGGCTAGAAGTTTTAGCGCACCCAGTAAGAATCGAACTCTTTACCCAGAAGTCAAAACTTATTAAGCTTAGCTTTGTGTAGCACAAGGCACCAAGTTAAAATCAAACTCACTAATCATGATATGGCTCACAAACCATTAAATCTCGTGCGGAATCCTTGAATATTTACATACAATATTATACCAACCAAAATTTTTTATAAGACATATTTCCTTCTAAACCAAAAATGTCGGGATTTTGTTGTTTCCAGTGGAAAATTATACGATCAAAACGGATATTATTAAAAACTATTTATTTCTACGCCATTGATACACTGCAACTAAAAACAGAATTCCATAATCATATGAAATGGTGTACTTATTTCTGGACGGTTACATGTTCATATTTTTCTTTTTCGATTATTATTTCATAATTTTTTTCTTTAATATAGGCTCATTCCATTTTTATAATTCCTCTGTATGGTTTGGGGAAAAATAATACCATTAATTCAACTAATTTAATTTAGTTTATTCAATGAAAGTTTTATGAAGGCAAAATGCTTTGCTTTTATATCAAATACGTTTTGTTTTATCTGTTATTAGTTTATTTACTGCTAAAAATCCTTTTACTTCAAGAGTGCTACTTTTACATTTTTTGCCAGGAGGGATAATTTGTTACTCGTAGGGATATCCAGTGTTGCCCGGGATGAAAAAGCCTTCGTATGATAATAACAATGGACGCAAATAATTTTCAATAAAGTTTGAAAATGTGATTTCTCATTCGTCGAATATATTTCAATTTTATTAATCGAATTAATCAAATTGCTTTTTTGGCGGAAGAAGCTATAACCACGAAAACAATTTTCTTCAAAATTTGGAATTGAAACATCTTTATAAAAAAGATTCATTCTTTATTTGATAATTTCCGAAAATTTTATTAAAATTCAATAATTAATTGATTTTTAGAAGCTTTTTGGTAGATGTGATAGATTGATTTTAACGAAAGGTCAACTTTTCTACGGTTATTTTATACCTAGAGGTTAGGGAATCACTTTTTTTTGTTCATATTCATATTTTTTTCAACAGTTTCTTTGGATTTTTTCCAGATATTTATACGATATCAATAATTCCTATCTAATACAAATAGTAAACATACAGTTGTATGGATAGGACCCTTTTTAAAATTTTGTCCATTTTCTTTTTTTATCAGTTAGTTGACAGTATTTATCTTCTCTGCACAGCAGTGCCACCTATCGAACAATATTACAACCTCTTTCAGCCCGGTGGTTCACTATAATGCTTACTTGGTCGGTTGACAGCGCCACTATACATGTCACAATAAACTAGTACTTTTAATAACTACTACACCATCTGCGCTTCCATTATATATATATACATGTGTGTGTGTGTGTGTGTGTGTGTGTGTATATATATATATATATATGAAAATGTATAGAAATGAAAAATCACGAGGTCTGCAGAGTATGATTTTATTTGTAGAAATATTAGCAAACATTTTTCAGTTTTTACTCCTTCATCAGGGTAAATTATTAAATGAAACGAGAGATGAGAAAGTTTTAAAAATTCCACTTCCGCTGGAAGAGTGCTCTGTTTCGAATTTGTGTTATGCAATTAGTGTTCAAACATTTATCAAAAAACCCATATCAAATCTATCTATCTATCTATCTATCTATCTCATTCTGTTCCTATCTATCTATCTATCTATCTATCTATCTATCTATCTATCTATCTATCTATCTTTCTCATTCTGTTCCTATCTATCTATCTATCTATCTATCTATCTATCTATCTCATTCTGTTCCTATCTATCTATCTATCTATCTATCTATCTATCTCATTCTGTTCCTATCTATCTATCTATCTATCTATCTATCTATCTATCTCATTCTGTTCCTATCTATCTATCTATCTATCTATCTCATTATGTTCCTATCTATCTATCTATCTATCTATCTCATTCTGTTCCTATCTATCTATCTATCTATCTATCTATCTATCTATCTATCTATCTATCTATCTATCTATCTCATTCTGTTCCTATCTATCTATCTATCTATCTATCTATCTATCTCATTCTGTTCCTATCTATCTATCTATCTATCTATCTATCTATCTCATTCTGTTCCTATCTATCTATCTATCTATCTATCTATCTCATTCTGTTCCTATCTATCTATCTATCTATCTATCTATCTATCTCATTCTGTTCCTATCTATCTATCTATCTATCTATCTATCTCATTCTGTTCCTATCTATCTATCTATATATCTATCTATCTATCTATCTATCTATCTATCTATCTCATTCTGTTCCTATCTATCTATCTATCTATCTATCTCATTCTGTTCCTATCTATCTATCTATCTATCTATCTATCTATCTATCTCATTCTGTTCTTATCTATCTATCTATCTATCTATCTATCTATCTATCTATCTCATTCTGTTCCTATCTATCTATCTATCTATCTATCTATCTATCTATCTATCTCATTCTGTTCCTATCTATCTATCTATCTATCTATCTATCTATCTATCTATCTCATTCTGTTCCTATCTATCTATCTATCTATCTATCTATCTATTTATCTCATTCTGTTCCTATCTATCTATCTATCTATCTATCTATCTCATTCTGTTCCTATTTATCTATTTATCTATCTAATTTTATCTATCTATGTTAATGTTTATATCTTTTATTTCCTATCTATCATAAACATTTCATTATATATCTAAACGTCTTTATCACTGTTGAATTTCTTCTTTCTGTTTTTGATTAATTCGATTATTAGTTTATTTTTATAGTTATATAAAAGCGGTGAAAGCGAATTATTTTAGATTAGGGATTTTGTAACTTTTCTTCGCAACTTATCTGACCATATAAGGAAACACATTGAGAAAAAACCCGGTCTGATTTGATTTCAAGTATTCCTATCTTATATTAATAAATACATAGTTTCAATTATTTACCATTAATAATAGTCATTTGTCTGCACTCAGTTAAATGATTTCAAGTTACTAATAATAAACCTTTAGTAAACAATTAAAGTTTTTAGTAACTATTTTTCAAATAAATAATTTACATTTACATATTATCAAGTATCCATAAGTACAGGAGACTTATCTTCATATCCAGTTGTAGCAAAAAGAACTTCGTATTTTTGTTTGGCGCGTAAATTAATTTGACCGTTAGGGTCGACGCATATTTTCACCCAATCAGGATGACTTATCCTATTCAACCCGGATCATTTTTCCGGGCAGCACCAAATTGGGGAAAAGCCGCCAAACACTCTCTTCCTCAGAATTTTTCGAAAAAGACAGACGTATTTACTGTCCGCTCTCCTTTTAGCAGCAGCGTCACGACACCATTGAGAAAAGCCGTCTAATTTATGGACCTCTTGAGTCTATTCTTTTAGACCAAGGGTTCCCAGTTGATTATGAATTAGATGAATTCAATCCGCCTCACACAGGAACAACTTTAAGTCGCCTTCAACTTTGGCTATGTCGGCTGCGACGCAAAATTCCGCTCAGACATCCAGTCACTTCATCCCTGGGCCACATTTTCTGGAGACAATCACACTTCTCTTCCCAAACGAGCAGGACAATGCATTCATGGACGACGACAACGTTCCTGTCCTCAACCAGCAAACACGACTTTTGCAACATCTATGGCGACCATATCTCTCTCACACATTCAACAATGCCTTTACCGTAACGCTGCACATTTCACTCAAGCATTTAGCTGCTAAAATTCCGTATCAACTCCAAAACTATTTCCTTCCTTCCTTCCTTCCTTCCAACGAGACTTGCAGCATAAACGTAAACCCTTTTTCTACGTTGCCATTAAAAATTTTCATAAAACTTTATGGCATCTTCGTCTTCTCAAACCTTTTCATTTTTCAATAACATTTAGCGAGGAAATAACAACGTAACATACCCGTAACATATTTTTATTCGCTAAACAGTTAAGTGTCATACCCTAAACAACCCGGTTGTTTTTGTTTTTTTGTTTTTTGTTTGTTTTTTTTTTTTTGGCGGAGGGGGCCCTGTACAAACAGAATGGGTTTATTAATCCGTTTTCCGAGTAAAAACTTTCCTCTGCTATATTTACATTTTGTAAAGAATTCTTTCAACCAAACAACTTTATTAAAAGTTCCTGTAAAATCCAATTCCACCTTATGTTTAAATTCAATGGTAAATTAAAACTGAAGCTTTGACTATTTAAATTTGAATTTATTTAATGGTTTTTTAAGAAGAAAGTCTTAAAAATAGAGTCAAAACTTGATGTAAAGTTTCCGATTTGAAAAGAATAAAAAGTATAAACATGTATGTATTTAGCAAACTTGTTCAGCAACGGGCAGAATGTGACACTTTGTCAATTTTTAAACAGAATACAGTTGGTTTGAATTCACAGTTTTCATTCTTCTAGATTGGTTACCAAACCAATGCTAAATAACCCAGTCAACCCAACTATTTACCTGTCGCTTAGGAGAAGAAGAGTATTAATGCTTTTTCTAACGGGTATTAGCACGAAATGAAACACGAACAGCCTCGTCCAAGATTTGAACTCTTGCCGCCGATTCCATTTCTGTCATTAACCATTTTGCTAAGTTCAGAATACAATGCTGTCCAAAAATAATGACTCCTCTTATAAATAGTTGCGTAATTTTATTTCTGGTTGAAGGATTTCAAAACGGTAGAGTTTGGTAATAAAAGATAAATAACACTTAATGATATTCGTTTTGATTATATAACAAATGAAAATAATAAAATCCTGTATTAATATCTTCAATCGTTGGTTTTAGAGAAATATTAACAATCTATTTTTAAAAACGGAGCGATATATTATATGTTTATAGGCAATATTGTATATGTTTATGGGCAGTATTACATACGTTTATAGGCAGTGTTGTATATGTTCATATGCAATATTGTATATACTGAGAAGTTGTTTGAGTTTTAATGATTATCGCCGTAGCAAATGGAAACTGCGACCCGAATTCAAATCTTTGATCAAGCTGTTTCCATTTTATATAGTGCAAATAGTCTTGAGAAAGATATGCTTGAAACTATTCTACCTTCAGCCATGAGTAAATAGTAGGACAGTCTAGCCTCTTTAACCTTGATATGACAACCAGTCTAGGAGAAAGAAAACTCTGATTTCAAACCTATTGAACACTGCTAAAAAAATTGAACTTGTATCACAATCTGTTTGTACGGAGGGGTTGGTAAATACATATTATATATCGTGAGAAGGAAGAAGAAGAACAGATAATACACACTAATCTTAGCCCGAAGGTAAGAGACCTACATTCTAATCCAACGATATACTCCTTCCTTATTGGGCGGGGGGAATGTGACAAATGGTCAGTTTAACGCGGAGCCAATGGGAGTATTCATAAGTAATCGATAAACATTGCTTACAATCTCAGCAACTGTTCCCACCCAATTGAAGGTACTTAAAATACGCTATCTCTATCTCGAGCAAAGGAGTAACTCCGCCTAAAACACAGTGGTCTAAGTATGATATCTGAATCTGATGGTAGTCCTAGAGATCTGGGTCTGTGAAGTACTCCTTCATTGCCATTAATCTCAGGTTCACTGTCACTCAAAGTAGTTGTTCCTTTCAGAGTCCCATCTATCAGTCAAATACATCTGTTTAATAATTATTTGTATGAGATAGGAATACTTGATTCCATGTAATTTTAAGAGTTTCTTGATTATATAATTGTTTTGTAAGGTTTATTATCATTAGTCAATTGAAACCATACAATTGTGAGAAAACGTATTATTTTAGATAGGAATATTTGATATCATCTTGCTGTGCGTAAACTCTTAAGAAACCACTACAAAATGTCAAGATAAATATACAATTCTCCTACTTCTAGATATGAAATAAACCGAGACGTGTTGACATGCCATTAAAATCAATAAATCAACCATTGACACGAAGTTATCATACCACATTCATTTTTGGCGCCATGAGAAGTCACTGTCTTAAGGGTCAGAATAGGATTGTCCCAATATAAATTAGGAGCCGTTTTCAGACGATGAGCTGAATTTAGTCGCCAAATGTATCACGAAATTCGTGTCTTACGGTCAAGTCTCTCTAGATTGCTCAAGTTAAACAACAGTTAGCCGGCTTAATACTTAAATGCGTGACCACTAAGGAATAACGAGTACTGTAAGCAACATATCGTCTGTGTGCTCGAATAAACAAGGCTTAATGAATAACGTCTGTATCAAAAATTCCGATGTTTATAGATGAAATAAAAAACCTACGGGTTAACAATAAATCTGTCAGCTGTTTTTCTTGTTTAATGTAAGGTGAGTAGAAAACTCTAACCTTTGCTGATAAGATCCTCTTTTGACTTGTAAACAACTCTTATTAAAAAAACAAAAAGAAAAAATAAAGCATTTTGACGTCGGAGACAAGCAACACCCAAAATAAATTTGAGAACAGGTGCGCATTCTTTCAAGTGTTCCCAATGAACTAAGAAAGTTCTTTGTGTCTGTCGTAGATCTTTCCCTCACACCTCTAGACAAGGGCATACCTGACGACTGTCAAATCGTAAGCCGTCCACCAAGAATTCAAAATATTATATACAATATATACAAGTGTCTTAAATTACATTTCACTCAAGCGAGGGAATTATGTAACAATATTTTTGCAGTTTTGTTTTTAAGGTAAGGCGCAGAAATTGTTAAAATATGCCACAAGTGAAGCAAATAGGTTTCAGAAATCTGCAGACTTAGATAGAATCCCGTTCTTCAAGAAAATATGACCATTCTTTTCTGGTTGTTCATTATCATATTCACATATGACACAGTTTAATTGGTTTGAATTCAGAGTATTCCTTCTCCTAGACGAGTTGCCTCACCAAGGCTGAAGAAATCAGTCTGTCCTACTATTTACCAATAGCTGGAGGGAGAATAATTGGATTCATTCCTTTTCCAATGGTATTAGTGTTATGTGAAATGCAATCAATCTCGTCCAGGATTTGAACTCGTGTCGTCGTGTCCATTTCCTACTACGATAACCATTACACCACTCTGGTTGTTCATTATTGAATAGAAATATTTGCTTCAACCCATTTAATGGTGGGCTAATACTTACTTTACTTGATAAGTATGCAAACTAATTACAATCCAAATAATTGCTTGAAGTCTTGATTGTTTACAAATGATTACAGTGTGTGGAGCTAGAGACTGAAAGTTTCAGCAGATCTCAAGACATCTCTACAATTTCCAGTTCACATTATTCAAACAGAAAAGCGCCAAGACATTATAGCTTGGTCCAATTCAAAGAAAAGTGTCCTCCTCATAGAACTCACTGTCCCCTGGGAAGAAAACCGGGAGGAAGCACACGAGCGGAAGAAAAACCGATAAGAGACACTGCGTGCCGACGGTGTGGAAAAGGGTTGGATATGCCATATGATTCCTATAAAGGTTGGTTGTCATGGTTTTCTAGGACACTCAGTCATTTCGTTTCTTTCAAAAATAGGAATCACTGGCCGTAGTTTGAAAGTTGTCCCATATTGTCTTCAGACCACGGTGCAATATGCATCAGACTGGATTTGGTCGAGAGTGAAAATTCTTCAGCAAGAATGAAAAGCACGCGGAATCACCATTCCCGTGTGATTACATAAAAAAACGGTTACTGCAAGCGCGTAATGACATCAACGGCCGAAAGTAAATGCGTTTTAAAAATCATAAACTGCATTAAAAATGAAGATGAACGTTCAATGTAATTTCTCATTTAAGTTGATCTGGCATATATATATATATATTAAATACCCTGTCCGGTGGCAAAAGCTACTCGGTAGCGCCAGGAGTTACAGTAGCGCCCTGAGCCACCGAAACTGTGCATTCACCCCTGATTGGCAGCTGATGAGGGTAGGTTATCGTACGTTCTTTCACACGTTGTATGATGAAAAAAAAAGTCCTGATTGTTAACGAATGATTATTAGTCGCCATTGTTTACAGATGATTATTAATCAGATTAAACAATAAACTAGGGTGCATTCAAAGTATTGTTATTGAATAGAAATAATAGTTTTAAACCGTATGAATATTAGAGTTAGATTCAAATAGTTGAAACCATATATTTATTAGGATTCTATTGAAATATTTAACACTATACAACTGTGTACAAATTATTTGATTTGGTTTGGTTCCTTTGTTAAACGGCATACTAACTTTCTGGGGTTATTTAATGCCGAAGCCATTGTTGAAGAAAAATAGCTATGATATTTTTAGCCCATAGCTGGATAGGGGGGGAATAAGGTGGGGTTCATGCATTTCTCAAGAATTTGAACGTGAACGAAGTTCGAACTCTTTGATTTCGAGACTGCAGTCCAGCTCGTTAACCATTACACCATTATGCCACGTCATAATGAAAATGGTCCATTTTGAATAAAATTGTGAGGGTCTTGTAATGGGGACTTAAATAATTTAATTTGGTTTCTTAGTTTAATGGCATATCAAGCTTTGTAGGGTATTCAATACCAAAGCCATCCTTGTAGAACAGTAGTGATACTATTTAACTCACAGCGCCTCTGGTGGTGTAATGGTTAGCAAGCTCGACTAGCAAACCTACACGAGTGAGTTCGAGTCTCATTGGGTGCCCCTTTCATATGGCCTTGTGCCATATCTAAGCAAGAAGCTTAGTAAATTTCCACAGCTGCAGGGATAATGAGTTTCATACCTTTCCCAAGGTATAATAGTCCAAAAATGAATATAATAGCGCTACTGGAGTTCGAACTCACTTAATGATATGTTACAATCCATCCCGTTAACCATAACACAACGAGGACTCTTCCCTTTCCCCTGAGTGAAATGGCAGAAAGAAAAATACTGTTATATCTCTCATGGAAAGTAAGGCTTCCTTATTTGTTTTCACAGAAACTACGGGAAATCCAGACAACACAATAACACCGTTCGATAGGACAAGGTTTCAGCTACAAAATATTTTAGTTGTCACAATCCCACCGAAAGAATATGAAAAAGAGAAAACTTCACAAACTAGGTACAATCCAAAGATAGACTAACATGCTAAGGTTACACTCACAGAAAAGTCACTCCTATCGGGAATTTGCACCTCACTGAGTACCCCACTAATATAGTTTTATACCAGATGGCATAGTGGTCTAGTAAAAAAACTTAGCAAAATTTATTAAACTAATTAAATGCAGGTTGAATATAGCTTAACGTAGCGGAATTGCAAACAAGCTATCTCCATACAGAGTTACTACTATTGTGAATTTGTATCTGACTGGGTGCCTAACTGAAATGGACTTATGCCAGACTAGATTTAAGAATTGATTATTTGAGGCTGCTCTTCAGTTAATATGAATGCCCAACAATTGATTCAGAAATTATTGGATGGTGGAAATGTGATTTTAGATTCTCTATCGTTATTCTTTTTTGCATGTTTTTTTCGTTCTGTGATGTGGGGTCTGCGTTGTGCTCTTCAAATAATCCAATTAGAGTCGATATTTTCCTTGCTTTTCAAAAGATAAGCACAAATCAAGATCTATTTATATAATAAGCGCTGTTTTTTGGCATCAAGGGACGGATGTTAACAAAAAAAATCAAGTTGCAAACGTCAAGGTTTTGTCAATATGTCACAAAGTTGAAAATTACGTGACAAATCGAATTTTTTTGTTAACAACAATTGCAAAAGTACTGCTAAATAGATACAGGCCAAAAATGTATGTTTAAAATTACTTTTAGGGATCTAAAGAATGAAATCTGATTCGACCATTTAATGTTAACGAAAAAATGTCCTACCAAGAGAAACTGCTCCTTAGTTCACTTCAAAGAATGCCCCTTGAAATTTCACATCATATTCCACTGTGATTTCCAATTTTCAAAACAGTCTCCAAACACTTCATTAGGGATTGTTATCAGTTTATCGTGACATTCACCAAAATATTTAATCTCTTCGGTTGTCTTATATATACATATATATCTGGGCATGTTTGGTTGGAGACCGCGTTGTGTTTTCTTTTTAACACGTTTTATATCAAATAAAAAAAAACACAATTAAAACTCATAGCAACTCACAGCAACAAATAAACTAACACAACTCCTGTAGATAATCAGCGAAATTGTCGAAAGTCCTTGGCCAAGTATGGAGTACATTCTTCACCATCTTGACCCAGACATAAGAAAAATTACAAGAAGACTTGAACGTCTTCACTTAAAGATCTTTAAAAAAAAAACAAATCGCAGTCTTCAACTGAACATGCCTTATTAATGACTTGCTGTCTAAATCCACAATATCTATCAATTCACACACACACACACACACACACACACACACACACACACACACACACACACATATTTATATATAAAGATTCCGTTCTTATAATGTATACACATTTCAGGAAAGAAAAACCTGCATAGATATTTTTATATTAATTTATTCAGACATTAAACAATTCAGACATTCACGAGTTTACTTTTGGTGGCGTTCGTAGTGTAATGGATACCGCTGGAGGAAATGGACACGGTGAGTCCAAATCCTGGATGAGACTGCATTTCTCATCGCATTAATAGCAGTGGGAAAGGTATAAATCCAACATATTCTTCCTTTTGCTATGGGTAAATAGTCGGACAGACTGGGCTATTTAAACTTGATATGGTAACCAGTCTAGGAGAAGGAAAAACTCTGAATTCAAACCTGTTAAATTCCGCTTAAAAACTGACCATGTGTCGAATCCTAATTGTGTGGAGGGTGAGGTAAATATATTCTTTTGAATTCCACAATTACAAGAGTTTTACAAAGTTGAGGTCATTAGTTTCCACTGTACGGCGAACTACTATTTGGACAACGTTAGCCAAAATATCCAATGGGATTACAACACATACATTTTCAATTTCTTGTTTTAGTTTCGCCAATGTAGACGGTTTTCGGTGATGCATCACATATTTTAAAGTTCGCCATAAGTAAAAATCTACTGGTGTTAAATTAGAAGAACGCGATGGGGAATTCAATTGCACCTCTTCGTCCCAGCCAATACCATTGTAAATCTTCTTTGAGATAAGCTTGCATGTCTTTGTGGTAGTGTGGTGGTGCCCCATCTTTTTGAAAGAGAAGTTCATCATTTCCATTAAGTTAGTGCATAGTAGGTAAAATGGATATGTCAATCATATCTGGGTACGTCTGACCTTCAAAGAAAATGGTTCCTATTGAATATCTAGATGGTACTTTACACTGGGCGTTGACACCCGGTAAATTGACTGCTATGTCCACATACATGAGACTATTTTCTGATTTACCAATAAATACAATTATGTCAATTCCTTATTCCATTTAGCTAAAATTGTACTTCATCAGACCGCACAATCTTTCTCACCATCTCTTTATCCTCACCATCTATTGAAACCACTCACAAAACTAGATTCTTCGATTCGGACCGTCTTTCTTAATTTCATAGTTTGGGATGAAAATTTTCCGCTTAGTTCTTGTAAAACCATAAACGACGAAGCAGCACTTGTTGCTCTACAAAGTCTCTTGGATCTTTTGTTATGCACATTATGCACACGGTACCGACTTCTTCGAACTTATGTATCGGTAAAATTGTCGCATGTGTTGGAAATTGTGTTCCAAATTTACAATTTCAATGTCTTTGATCTTAAACAACATTCTCAAATTTGAAATACCACTTTAAAATAATCTTATCAAACGATAATCGTATGTCTATTGTGTTGTAGTTGTCACTTGTTGATGTTTCAGCCGTGAGGTTAATGTTGAGAAAATATCTTACGACTGTGTTATCACAATTTGATTAAACATCGAAAGAGGTATGCTTATTTCGCGAGGTGCTTACACAAGTTAGATATTCATTTTATATAGATTTTTTCCTTTCCTGAAGTGCGTATAAATTTTTAGCGGACTCTGTATATATATATATATATATATATATATATATATATATATATATATTCAAAAATTTGAATATTTTCTAAAGAAAAGCGACGATATATGTTGAGATAAAGATATAATATAAAGGTAGAAATATTTGGTCGAGGATGGATGGTTTCACAATTTTGGGGTATCATCTGTAGATGTTTGCTTTTATGGTTTGAATCTTGGGTTTGCTGACCTAAATTGTCGTCGACAGAAACTTATACGTGTTCCTAATTTCATTACAATTTTCGAAATACCTCTTTTATCATCATCATGTCGTCAGATGACTTTTCTACACCTTTACGACTTCCACACAAACACACATATATGTAATGTTGTGAAAATGTCTTCGCATATTATATGTCTCTCCCGATATATCGATACAGATAGATAGATAGATAGATCACACATAGAAAGGTGTATACATGTTTTCATGTATTTTTTTTTTTTCAGTTTTATTTACGTAGAAGAAAACAAGCATGCACACGCGCGCACACACATGAGTGTGTACGTGTGTGTGTGTGTGTGTTTGCTTGTTTTCTTATATATATATATAATTAAAAGAAATTCATGAAGACATGTACACACCTTTATAGATATATCTATATATCTATATGTTTATATAAAAGATTTTTAGACATTCAATGACAAATTTCTTAATTTCTTTCTGCATACAATATCGTTCAAAAGTAAGTTTACTTATAAAAAATATCACAAAAAGTTAATTTTCTCTTAAACCAGATGCAATGACTTCATTATTTCCAGAGGAAAAAAAAAACAGATGTTATTAGTTATTATCTATTACCAAAATTTACATCATTAAAATCTGTCACCAAAATTATGAATATGCAGCAATCCAAAAAATACAACACAACTCCGAAAAATTATTTGAAATATATGTATAAATGTGTGTGTGTATCTTTGTCAACTCAAATTTCATATCTGCATTCAATATTATTTGTTTACATTGTTTATATCTTGCCCGGATAAAATTCGACACACACACACACACACACACACACACATACACACACACACAGAGAATGAGTAGGATCTCATAACAGAACATCACCTATGAGTTTGTCCCTACTTCTCCCGCTATGTCCCGCTTGTCTTGTTGGTCTTACTTGAAAGATTTGTGTAATTGGAGGCAGGTGGCCGTAGAGATACTCTTTTGTAGGGTGTTGCTTCCAGTATCTGTTCAAGCCTGCATTCAGCATTCTTATGTTGTTCCTATTTAGTTTTTATCTCAGTGTGTTTTCTTAGCGCCCATATGGTGCATCCATGTAGTAGTATGTACTCAGCTACAGCTTGGAAGAAATCACGTTTTATTTTATCATGAGATCAGATGTCTATATGATCAAAAGTGATTCATGTCTTCACTAGACGTATGTTGACATCATTTTCAGTAGATGAGATATTACTGTCGAGGTATATGAATGAGTCAAATTATTTTAGAGGCTTGCAACTTAGAGCGAAGATAGCTCTGTTTTGCTTAAATCACGTGAACACTGTTTTATCTACGTTTACGTAGGGGCTAATGCCTCTTACTAATTGCTCCATGCTATGCAGAAGGAATTCAGCTTGGGCTGGTGTATTTGCGAGTTAGTAGCATTTGATATTTGCGATTTTGTTTCCTCACTAAAAAAGGAAAGAAGCAGACAATACCCCGCAGAAACTATTATGGATGTAGACTCCGCAGATGATCTAGTGTTTCCGGCAAATGGTGCATTCAACAAGTTTCCAGACTTTTTTGTACAGGCATTTAAAATTGTCGTAAACTCTTGAAAATTCACTATGTTATTGCTATACATCTTATGAGATGACTGACCAATTTTTATGATTTCAGGTTCAGATGAACAGCTACAGCAGTAATTGGAATACACCCTACTAAAACCCGATTGTCACAGCTGGTGAATTTAACAAATGTAATCTGGACGTGAGGACACTTTAGAAGAACGATATGCACTAAAATTGTGTTTGAAACTTGGAAAAAATGCCACAGAAACGTATGGAATACTTCAGACTGCTTTTGGAGCATATTGCGTGAATCGAGCATCAATTTTTGAGTGGCATAAGAGATTCTAGGAAGGCAGGGAATCTGTGAGGGATGATGAGAGGTGTGGGAGGAGTAAGGAAGTCAATACACCAAAGTTGATTGGCCAAAGGGTTAAGGTTAGGGTTACTATGTTGAGGTTTTAAGTGAGTTCAGCGAGAGATTTCTTGGGAAGAGGCCAGCACACTTCGAAGGGGACTAAAGTTTCATGTGTGTACTATCAATAAAAGTGCTCACACGAAAAAAGTCTGGAAACTTATTTAATAATCCTCGTATATATATATATATATAGTCATCCACAGACAGACTGTTTCGTTCTATCAGAACTCTTCAGTGTGGCTAGACACGCAGGACACTCAAAGCCGGGATCGAAACCCGTCCAACTTTATGTTAGACTGTGCTTCAGACCACTCGTCCACAAAGCGGATCACGTTGGATAAGGGAATTTTAAGGTATTTTTATTTTTGGAAACAGCAGCCGCAGCAGCCTTTGTTTACATTTTTTTTATACCCTCTCGGCTACCAGAGTGCTCAATTCTTTCGAAGAGCTTTGCATTACGCTATCGGCGGCCGGCAATTCCTTCGCCAGAGAGCTCAACCCCCATGGGGGAGCATATATATATATATATATATATATATATATATATATATATATATGTGAGGATCATTAAATAAGTTTAAACTATAGAATTATATTTAAACTATAGAAAAAGTATCATAGATAATGATTAAATTAAAAAAAAAAACATAAGATTAAATTGAGATTTAAGGTAAATGAATAAAAATGAAATGAAATAAAATAAATGAGAAGAAGAAGCCATATATGTATAGGTACTCTTCAATAATAGGGTAAAGGAATTAATAGGTTCGAAAACAAAACTGAAATTAAATAAAATTTGAGTTTAATTCTAAATCTTGAATTTAATTTAATATAAGTGTTACTGTATCGTTACGTAAAGTTATTGAATAAAGTTATTTTATCCAAATTAGTATTTAATCTGGAGTTTTAAGTCGAACAGTAATTAGAATTTAAAAATTGAAAATAAAAAAACTAATTTACTATAATTCCAACCGGCAATAAAATAAAAAAAAACGGAAGTGGGCTAAATGAGGAGAAAACTCTTCACCCCTCTTCTATCCCCTCCCACTCTTCTTTCCTGTGTCTATTCTGAATTATTGAAGAAGTCCTGTTAATTTTTTTGATTTATATCAAAAACACATAACTGGATGGAAATAAATTTATAATCCTAATGAGACTGGTTTTGTTTTTTCTTAAAGATATATATATATATATATTGTTTAGACAAATTTAGTAAAAGACCTCAGAACTATGTTTTTTGCTTGTTTCCTGTTATCAACATTTATTTCATTGAGAAGTAACCCTATGTTCTGCTTTAACCAAAAATTATCTAAACATTTACTTGCTTTCAAAACATATATATATATATATATATATATAGCTGCAGTAGGCATTGGCTTCCATGTCAATACGCACAAAACTGAATATATGTGTTACAACCAAACGAGCAACATTACCACACTAGACGGAGCCTCTCTGAGGCTGGTGGACAAATTCACCTACCGAGGAAGTAGCGTCTCATCAACCGAAAACGACATCGACACACGACTGACGAAAGCATGGACGGCTATAGAGAGGCTCTCAATCATATGGAAATCAGACCTGACCGATGAAATGAAGCGCAGTTTCTTCCAGGCAGCGGTTGTATCGATACTGCTATATGGATGCACTACATGGACGCTAACTAAACGGCTGGAGAAGAAACTTGACGGCAACTACACAAGAATGTTGAGAGCAATATTGAACAAGTCCTGGCGACAACACCCCACGAGACGCCAACTGTACGGCCACCTGCTTCCCATCACGAAAACTATACAGGTTAGACGAGCCAGACACGCCGGACACTGCTGGAGAAGCAAGGACGAGCTCGTAAGTGACGTACTCCTATGGACCCCCACATATGGCCAAGCAAAACCAGGACGACCAGCCCGAACTTACATACAGCAGCTATGTGAGGACACGGGATGTAACCCAGAAGACCTGCCGGAGGCGATGAATGATAGGGAGAAGTGGCGAGAGATGGTCAGCGATATCCGTGCTGGCGGCACGACATGATGATGATGATGATATATATATATATATATACGAATAGCCAGAAGTAATTGACCTATGTTTCTGGCAGTGTAGGCATTCATATTTCGCTCTATTTCGTGTATTGAGCACTCTTACGTTTCAGCTTAAGGTATCCCATCGGTGTTTTTTTCTTTTGACTAGATATTGCGATATTGATTGATGATTTTCAAGTACTACGAATGTTTTTAGTTTTTTCTTTTCGTGAATTCTTTTATCAGATATCAATTTGTGTAATATCTTTTTTTTATTTACAAATTGTATCATCTACGGTTTTTTTTCACACCGTCAGAATTATAACAAAAAATGATATATATAATGAGTCGAGTGTTCGTCAATGGTCCGGGAGTCCGGGGTTCAATCCCAGGTTATGTCATACCAAAGACTAAAAAAAAATGGTACTTGATGCCGTCTTGCTTAACACTCAGCATTATAAGGTAAGGATCAAGGAGCAATCCATAGAATGGAGTAGGGCCTTCCCTATACCTTGGTGTGGTAACTATTGAAAAGCGAGCCTTCAGGTCAACGTTGACTAAAGACGTCAACTTTACTTATACATAGTACCCATCAAAAATGAGAAAATTTATTTACATATGTATAGGCAGCTCCGCGTAGACTAAGATGATTGCCACTCCTTGATCTTCTGCCTGGGATAAGTTTAGCATCTATGCACTCTGCCTTAAGTTAGTATTTCCAATGCCAAAATCTGTATCACTCTAAACGTCAGAATAAATCAAACTATGGTAAGAATATTACTGGGAACAGATTGTGAGATAGGACTAAAAAGTGTATTCGACATTTTAGACAACGTGGAAGGTTAGAAAAACATGACGACAATACAAGTCTGAATGAGAAGATTCCTGTAAGAAATTGAACTTTTAGTGAAACAGACTTTGTTGAAAGATGGCAACGGTTATAACGATACAAAAAAGGGGCAATCGTTAAAAAAACTGAAATTGGTTGTTCTTGAATGACTGACCCAAACGACATTTTTTAATAAAAGAAAGAAAGAATGTTGCCAGTAAATTCAACTCTGACGTGGGTGGCATATTAGTGTAATTAAATAAAATGGAAACCATTAATTAGGGTGAAAGGATCTAGTTTTCTCCTGAAAACATCTGAGGTGTGCCGCCCCCAAAAAAAGCAACTGACCCCTTAGACCCAGAAGCCATTGATACTTATGTGAACAAAAAAATTCACAGGGAGCGCCTTGTATTGCAAAACTCTAGCCGATCCCACTCTATCTCTTTCTCTCTCTTCCCCTTCTCTCTCTCTCTCTCTCTCTCTATATATATATATATATATATACTCATAGGATGAAAGACTTTTAAAGATTGATTTTCTCTTCAAAAAAGAAGGGGTCGTTCATTACACGAGATATGCCTTTAAAATGTCGGAGCTTTCCTTGTTTCTCGGCCTAACTTTGCCGTACCGTTCGTAGCCTATAAACTTAAACAAAGGCTATTTGTTAAGATAATAAAGGTTTTAATTAATGTAGTTTACTAATCAATTATATACATAATTATTATATTATCAATACTATTGTGTATCAGTTGAGTGGTTTTAGTATGTTTACAATATCCACGTTAACACGGTAGACTACATCAAAGTTTAAATTACATTATTTACGGTATTGCAAAGTTGTTTCTTATTCGAATAGATAAATCACACACACACACACATATATATATATATATATATATATATATATATATATATATATATATATATATGAGTTAAGAATGTGATACGACAAATAAGATTTCTTTGTCATTGTTTTCAACTAGTTTCAGTTGCTGTAGAATACACCGACTGCTTCTCCGCAGAGGGGTAAGACCCCCTACTCACAATGAGTGTACTAGATAACACTAAACAATCTGATGGTGATATTCCAGTGATGCTGGAGCTTTGAGGAATGCGGAGTACCCCTTCATTGCCATCGCTCCCAGTTCCACTCGGGCCCGTAGTGGTAGCACTTGATAGGGCTCTATCTTTGGGTTAAATAGAACTAAACTGCGTACTTTTGCTAAACTGAATTACTTGAAATAGAACTGTTTTAATATCTAAACTGTGTACTTATACAAGACTGAATTGCTTGAAATAGAACTGTTTTACATGTAAACTGCGTACTTATGCTAAATTGAATTGGTTGAAATAGAACTGTTTTTGACATTGAAACTGTACTTACGCTAAACTGAAATGTTCACAATAGAACTGTTTTGATATTTATTTTGACATGTAAACAGCGTACTTTTGCTAAACTGAATTATTTGAAATAGAACTGTTTTTGACTTTTAAACTGTATTTTCGTTCAACTGAATTGTTTAAAACAGGACTGTTTTGACATTTAACTGTGTGTAAACAAAATCTATACTTATACTAAACTGAATTGTCTGAATAAGAACTGTTTGACTAAACTGAATAGCTTGAAATAGATTTGTTTTTGAGAATTAAACTGTGTACTCATACTAAACTGAATTGTTTAGAATAGAACTGATTATTTGTATAAAAATGGATTTGGCATTAAATAACCTATAAAGTTTCATATGCCATAAAACCCACCAACTTTTGGTTATCGTTAGAAGAAAAGTTTTTGTGAAAAAAGTTTCATTTCAAAATGCTTCAACCTTTCTTTATTATTTGAGTTAGAAGTGGAAGACTGTTGTTAAGTGTTGGTTAAGGGTTATCAATGGAGTGGGGGTGAACCGTGTAATCCACCTTTTTTTGGGGGGGATATCTTTCATTATATATATATATATATATATGATATAGACTGCCTACCAATAACCTCAGCTTTACCAACAGAAAATACTCCAATAGTACCACGTTATCCCAAAATATCTGGTAATTAAGAGATGAAACAAGCAAATTTACCCTAGTAAAATAGGATATTGTTAAAAAAAAGGCCAAATGTATAAAGGAGGTGATCAAAGCTGCAGATTAATGTCTAAAAGAAAATAAATCTGCATCCTGGATCGTTGAGAAAATAATTAACCAGATATAAAAATGCAAATTGATATCTAAGTGTAGACATGCGTTATTTACCACCAAAATAATTCCATGATTTATCCTCTTGTGTTTGAACTGCCCTAAATCCTTTTATTGTTCATATGTCACGTGTACCAACATTTTTCCCTTTGGCATGCTACACACGAGAAATACAGTTGATTAACTACTTATTCACATTTCTGTCTGATGATTGTGCAAACAGCATGGAACTTTAAGTAACGGACATCAGGTGTTAATAATTCTAATATTTAAAAATTTATATACCTGCTCTTTATAATACAGTATCGTTCACTTTTTATACGAAATCTTACCAGATCTATATTATCTGTATATCTTTCATTAATATAAATATTATTAATAAATTTTATTATTATATATTTAATGCTTCTAATACTTTGATTTTCTATTGCAAAATCATTTATAACAAGTTTTTTTTTATCATAAGGTCTGTAGCAACACAATTATTCTATATTCATAATATCCCTTTCAGTATTGCTATTTAGATCCCTAAACTACAACCATCCCTTTTTCCTTGATTTTAAATGAATTCTAGTCATAAAATACTATTCGTTTCTATAAAACTGAACATAATATTGCTATTAACGGCCGTACAATGCATTTGAAATATTTGTCAAAATACTACAATTGCCCAAATGCCTGTTCATCCATTTCTTTATGGTTCCGACCAAACTTTCAAAATTTGTTACGATCGTCACTGGGAAGATCCCGTTCAGACAGGATTTGTCTCAAACCGTCTACGTTTTGCCAGTCTCACAACACCTACCCACTATCTTGGTAATCGTTACAAGAAGTATGTTCCCTACTATATGCACTTGGACTCCTTCTGTCATGGTTACATATATAGATGACTGAAAAGGAAAGCATTTTATCTAAATGCTTTTCAGGCCATGAAACGGCTTGAAACTTATTTTTTAAAATTTAGATTAAAATTACCACTCCAGGTATGGAAAGATTAAATACTAAATATCTCCGAACAAACCCAAAGCCGTCTTCAGAATATTACCCTTGGTCTAAACAACCAAGTAACTTGTAATAAATAAACAATAAAAAAACAAACAAAAGGTCCTTTAAGTAGAAACAAATAGCCCAAACTTCAATGAAGGCTACTTTTTCCTTTTTTTTATTTTAAAAATTAACTCCTTCTAAGTCTTATGTAATATGGGTAAGCTGAAAACATAATTCTGCGTGAAGTATTTGTATTAAGAATAGTCTTTTGAAGCAATAATAGTTTACAAAGGAATTGATTAGTTTTAACGACATGTCAACTCGTCTAGGGTTATTTTATGTCTAGACGTGCTGGAATCGTGTATATTGCACGTTTATTTTTACATTTTTATGTGGTTCTTTCTTAAGTGTTTTTGGCACACAGTTATGTGATATCAAGTATTCTTATCAAATACAAATGATTTGCTCAAAATTGTATACTTTCAAGTGTTCTTGTTAATACTAATTATTATATGGTTTAAAATAATTATTTCTATTTAATAATAATTGTTTAATTGCATAAAGTTGTAAGATTTGTAGGAACTGATACTTATAGTTAGTAAATAATTAAAGCTTCAAGTAACTATTCTTAATCAAGTATTCCTATTAAATACAAATAATTCTTAAACAGGTCTATTTCATCCATTGATAAGTTTGGTTTCTTTGTTTAATGGCATATCAACCTTTGTAGGTTATTTAATGCCAAGTCTATTCTCCTAGAAGAACAGTAGTCCATTGATAGGACTCTAACAGGTACTACCACTGGCAATGAAGAAGTAACTTCAAAATTTATAGATTTTCAGAACTGGAGCCTTATCATCAGATGAATTTCATTGTCATACCCAGGACACCGCATTTGGAGGGTCTTATCCTTCGGCAGGATATTCAGTTGGCGTATTTGAAGTCTTATAAATAAGTTTACTTTGACATAGAAAGAAAGATTCCTTCTTTTAGGTGGGTCTTATCTCTCTGCAGGATATACAGTCGGTGTATTATAAGCCCAATCAATAAGGTGACTCAGACGTAAAAATAAAGATCACTTTTGGGGGAGGGGGCGTGGGGCTGGTCTTATATTTCTGCAGGATATGCAGTCGGCTTATTCTAACTCCTATTAATAAGGGGACTTCGACATAGAAATAAAGATCCCTTCAATTAGGTAGGCCTAATCGGTCAACAGAATTATAATGTTGACGCATTCAAAGCCCTATCAATCAGCAAGGTGAAATAAACATAGAAAAAAAAAAGCCTTTCTTTAAAGTGGGTCTTATAACTCGGCTGGATATGCAGTCGGTTTATTCTAAGCCCAATCAATAAGGTGAATTAGACATAAAAATAAAGATCTCTTCTTTTTGGTAGGTGTTATCTCCTGCAGGATATACAGTTGGCGTATTCTAAAACCTATTAAAAAGTTAATCAAATAAATATCCTTTCATTTAGGTGGGTCTTATCTCTCTGTAGGATAGACAGTCGACGTATTCTCAGCCCTATCATTAAGTTGAATTTGACATAGAAATGAAGAGCTCTTCATTAAGGTGGGTCTTATCACTCAGGTGGATATACGGTCGGCTTATTCTCAGCCCTCTATATAAGGTAACTTAGAGAAATAAAGTTCCTTTCTTTTAGCTGGGTCTTATCCCTCGGCAGGATATACAGTCGGCGTATTTTAAGCCCTTTTAATGAGTTGACTTAGACATAGACATATATACCCTCCTTTTAGATGGGTCTTATCACTTTCCTGGATATACAGTGGATGTATTCTTAGCCCTATCCATAAGGTGACTTAGACATAGAAATAACGAGCCCTTCATTTAGGTGGGTCTTATCCCTCTCTAGGATATACATTCGGCGTATGCTAAGCCCAATCAATAAGGTGACAGATATTGAAATGAAAATCCCCTCTTTTAATATAAATAAAGCTGAACAAAGAGAAAAATTCTGGCACCATATAAGTTCAATTGTGGCTTAGAATTTGCGACAATTGCCAGAAATAAATGACAAGGGCTGACAATTGACATAAATTATCAGACGAAATGGGTGAATTACTCATCATCAACTCCTGCGGATAGAACGGATTCTTTTCTCTCTCTCTCTCTCTCTCTCTCTCTCTCTCTCTCTCTCTCTCTCTCTCTCTCTCTTAGTTTCTTTAGTCGTTTGTCTCTATTGGCGCTCACTCTTTGAAGGTTGTCCAGACAGCATCCAGTGTCCGTACAGTTTCTGTTTTATGGGATGTGGCTTCCAGAATATGTTCAAAACGGCGTTCAGCTTCTTTGTGTTGTTCCCATCAACCGTTTTGGTTTGGTTTGGTTTGGTTTCTTTATTTAAAGGCATGTCAACCTTCTTGGGTTATTTAACGGTAAAGCCATATTTCTAGAACAGTGGCGATGCTATGTAACCCATAACTGGGTGGGTAAGGGTGTTCATGCGTTTTTCACTTTATTAATTCGAAAGTGAACGTAATCGGGTGACTGAAGTTCGAACTCACTCACTAAGTTGTCACAGGCGAGCACGTTAGCCACTAAGGCAAAGGATCTAGCTTTTTCTCTTAGTACTTTGCTAAAGTCTACCTAGTACAGCCTTACAATAGTACTGTCACAGCTACTAGTTTGAAGATTTTTCGTTTTATTTTATCAGAAAGATCACATTTCCAGATAGTCGATAATCTATCGATAGTGGTCCATACCTATGTTGACATCGCTTTCAGAAGATGAGATATAGCTGCCGAGGTATGGGAAATGAAATAAGCATGTGGGTCAAATAAATCTGTTTTCAAATTCATCGCATTCAATAGAACCGTATGATAAAAAAGAAGAAAAATTCTTAAAAATCAACGACACAAAAATGTTAATTTCAATATACAAAAACACGATTCCTTAACCATGGTGGGTTGATATACCGTTAAAATCATTTCACTTTTAAACGAAAAAAGAAAAAAAAGAATTAAAACTTCAATCTAGATATATTTTCATCATAACTCCTATTTCAATATTATCTATTTCTTTCTCAAGTATATCCGGGTAATATTCTTCCTGCATTGTTTGTCTATTTTTCCCATGGTTTCCGGCCCTGTTTCATTAAAAGCAGACGATTTTTCCAACTTCAATCATTTTCTCAATTTATGTCTTTTTCTTTTCCTTTTTTTTTTTTAATTTCTTTTTATTTAGTTCAACTGTTCGTACATCTTGTCTCTTTTTGCTTCATTTCCCTTAAAGACCCTCTTTGTTTTCCCTCTTCTTTCTTTCTCTCTCTTTTTTTCTGTTCTAAATCTATGTCAGTTTGTCTAAACACTAAATAACATCTAAGGAAAGTGCTGACCTATTCCTTTCTCTTTCGTATGAAGCAACTTCCCACCAAATCTGCTCGACTAAGTGCTCCTCACCTGACCGTACACAGGCAGTGCCGACGCCAAGGTCCTCATTGATATAAAATAGTGCCCCCTGGGCGATGTTGACTTGGAACGGGTCGGGGGTCAGGGCGCGTGGAAAAGGAAGTTATTCCTCGAGGTGACATTTTGAAAAAGACCCTCTTCCCTTCACACATCTAGCAGGCAGCTTCTTTCGGCTGAAGCGCCATATTGGCGTAAATCCAAATATTTTTCACTGCAATTTTCACAAGGTACAATTGTGGTAAACCCGTGATGACATAACAGAACAAATAGTCTTTCTTTCTTTCTTTCTTTCTTTCTTTCTTGTCTATTTTAGCACACTGATTTCTGTGGCGAACTTTTGCTCTCCTTCAATGGTTCTTTTAGATGAGGATTTTCATCTTTGCTGCTTTTATCAAACCGATTTCTCAGTAAATATATACTTTGCAATCCTATGATTCTTCCACACAGGTATCTTTATCAAACTGATTATTCAGGTGGTGTATTATTCATTGATTATTTTTTTATGAATATTTTTATATTTCATGTTTTAGCACACTGTATTTTAACGTAAATTAATTTTAATTACTGAATGATTCTTTCGGACGAGTAACGTAATTATTGTTTTATTTAACAGACAGATTTCTAAAATATGATGTCTGCCCCAAAATTAAAGATTTTAAATATGTATATCCTGATATATTAAAAACCTTAAAAAATAGCCAATGTCTTGTTCTAGTCCACTGTGATGAAACATTTTTGAGGAACTTTGACTAATAAAAACTTGCTAGAATAAATGCCGGGGAGGTGCAAAATATCTTGAATTGAATTTTTTTTTCTTCTAATAATGCATACCAATTAATTCCTCTCTTACCCTGAGATTGAACTCAATTATGCTTTGGAAAGAGACTAGGTCATACCCGGCAAGTCATACTGTACGATTGGTCTTCCAATCTTTTTCCGCTCGTGGGCTACAAAGAAGGATTCGAGACCGAGATCGTAAAAGTACAAAAAAAAAAAAAAAAAATAGATAAAACACCCAAAAAAACATCCGGATTCCCAAAGTAAGAATCATAATCTATTAATGAAACATCTAAAGTTGTTTGCAATCACAAAACGATGTAATATCAGGGCTAAATGAAGAGCTTGATCGAAGGAGTTCACAGAGAAGTGATGATTTGACAACTGCAAATGCAGAAAACTCTTGACATGTTTCATTTTGGAAAACAATAGTTCACAGTGGCATACATGGTCACTACTTGCTAAGTGGGGATGATAAAGTTGGCCAATTGTCTCGATAGGAACACATTGGTTTTATAGAAATCGAAGATATAGTAGGCAAGGAACTTTGACTTCAAATCTTCTTGATACAGAATGTTGTATTTTGACCTTCGGCCCAGCCAAACATGCCATTCCAAAGTGATGTGCCGGAAGGAAGTGACACATTCCAATAGCCAGTAATCGAAAGAGATCGCGTGGGCTGATTTGGCTGATGAAATGGGACAAGGTAAAAATCCCATGATACACTCATAGACTGATGCACAGGAAGAGAGTGACTTCTGAACTGCATGACAGTTATTTCCGCTTAATGACGATCAAACATGCCATTCCAAAGATTGAGTGGGCGATTGAGTTGGCGTTGAACTATTATATAACTCAGTCAAACAGGAAGTCAGACAGTTGGAGTAAGAGTTGAGGTGTGGTAGGGAAAGCCACACTAGGCCGAAGGGGCTCGGGGCCCTGATGAGTTGGGGTCCAGAGAAGTTGCTGATAAGATGTGGTAGAGAAAGCCCGGTGGAGGGGACCCTTGGGGCCCCTGATGAGTTGGGGACGAGAGAAGTTGCTGATAAGGTGTGGTAGGGAAAGCCACTCCCGGTCGAAGAGGCCCTCGGGGCCCCCAGTTGTTTTGGAGACCCGTTGGTGACAAGATGTGGTAGAGAAAGCCAGCACTCAGCAGAAAGCTGAGTCCCCGGGCCTCCGGTTGAGCAGCCCTGGAGAACGAGAAAGACACAACGCTGACGGCCATAAGATGGGGGTCAATATATTGCAGTTCTGTTCGGTCTCCAACTCCCTCTCACAGTAAAACCCTGAGTAACCCTTTTCGAACCCTTACAATAAAATGAGAGGTACATATTTTTCTAAAGAAGTCTTTGCTCGTCCTTTATCATTGTGTCGTTGTGATTCATTCAGCATATATATGTATATATGTGTATATAAGCATATTTATTATGTGAGTATACAACACAGAAGATCAATGAGTTCCATCTGCGGTTGTAATGGTACTCCTTCATAGTCAACATCAAAAAGCTAAAAGGAAATTTTGTAAGTTAGATCGAAGGGTCACATGGATGGGCATCATGGGTCTCCTGTAGCCCGCTGACTGGGGTTTTGGGACTTTTCTTGTACAGAATCCAATTTGTTCAAACGATTAAAATTATATAACAGAATGTTCATAATCTTGCAAATTAATTGAATTTTAGTAATTTGTTGATTACATTTTCTTTTTATTCATTGATGATATTAGATTAATTGAAAAAGCTAATGACCAAAATAAATAAATCTAGAAATATTATTAGGCTTCCTTAGATGAAATAATTTTAATATTTGACTTGATTTCTTTTATGACAAGCCTTTAAAATTAGTGGATTCGCTCAAATGCCTGTGTAGCAATATCTCATCTCCTGAAAACAATGTCAGCCTACGAACATACAGAAACGTGATCCATTTAATAAAATAGACCGAGAACTCTTCCAATTTAGTTCTACTCTATATCTATTCCACTTGGACTCGAAAACGAAACGCCAGGAGTAAAAGCTCAAGGGAAACTATACAAGAATGCTGCGTGCTGTTTTCAAAAATTCTGGAAATAGGATATCAGAAAGCTTCCAAGACGAGCAAGACACGCAGAGTATTGCTTGAAAAATAAAAGGACGAACTAAAAAGCAACGTTCTTTTATGAACTTCAACGCATTGTCACACCAGTGTTGACCGACCAACAAAAACTTATATTGATCAACTGTTTGCGGACACTGGGTGACATCTGGAGAACTTATCAAGAGCTATGGCAGATAGGGACGGATAGAGAGAGAGAGGGTGGGAGAAAGAGAGAGAGCCAAAGGAATCTATGCAGTGGGCACGCCTTGATGATAGTGATTATTATTATTATTATTATATTTACTCCTTCAGAGTTTTTTTTTTTTACGTCAGCGTTAGCTGATGGTCTTTCACGGGAGATTGGGTAAAAACAACTCCCCTCAAGTCTCTAGAACTCTTCTCAGTATTCTGGCCGTTCTCAACAATGTTGTAGTTTGGATGGTCTCCACTCGTCTTCCAGCTTCCAAGTCCCTCAGTCTCTTTAATAATCTTTTAGTTACTATACCGAATGCACCAATCAAAATTGGTAAAATCATTACCTTCAGGACTTAATGTCAATGCAACACTATTGATCAATAGTATATCGCACCAATCTATTAAGTAGTATAAAATTAATGACTCGAACATCGTTAATCACATGAATAATGACACTTCAAATCTTCATTCAATTATATCATGTCACTGAATCTGTAGGGTGACCCTTGATCATGCCATCCGTGATTCATTTTAGCGTAGCCACTATTCATGAATGCTTGTTATCTAGCCATATTAAAAAGTATTTTAGTTTATTTCTAAAGTCGTTAAAGTTTATATTTTATTCTAAACTTTTATTTTGTAAATATTCAGGATAGAATAATTGAAAGAAAAATTTTCCCACGTTTCTTTTTTAAATCAAAATTTTCATGAATTTTATTTGAGATTTACTTTTTAATGTTTTCTTGTTCTTTCTGTTTATCTATTTATATTGTTTATTATTTACTATTTGAATTTAAAAAACAACAAACGTAATATTCACTTATATTACTTTTTATTGGTTTTCTTGGTTCTGTTCCCTCGACCACACACCCCTACCCCCCATTTCCGGTAGATTAAAGTTTCTTAAACATTACGTCATTGCCAATGCTCGCATATTTCGTCTCTTTTTGCCTTTTATAGTCGAGTTCTCTTTTCTAATGATTTGCTAGATATGGGGGGGGGTGTTGTGAAGGACGAACAATTCGAGGAGAGTTACTAAAAATTTGTAAAGGGGAAAGGACACTTTCAGCATTTGCACTAAAACTAGTGTTACTAAAAACACTAATACCAGTCTTTTTTTCTTTCCCTTTTTTTTTTTTGTCATTTCCTTCTGTCAAGAGGAGGGCGACGACAAAGGCAGAAGGACGACAAAGAAGAACTGCAAAGGAAAAAAAAGAAAGATGCTGATAGAAAGCAAATCGTAGCGGACAAGTCCACAAAGGAAGAGGAAAAATGTATACAAGGCAGCAAGAAGAAGAAGAAGAAGAAGAAGAAGAAGAAGAAGAAGAAGAAGAAGAAGAAGAAGAAGAAGAAGGAGGAGGAGGAGGAGGAGGAGGAGAAGAAGAAGAAGAAGAAGAAGAAGAAGAAGAAGAAGAAGAAGAAGAAGAAGAAGAAGAAGAAGAAGAAGAAGAAGAAGAAGAAGATGAGAGAAGGAAGGAAGGAAGAAAATGTGTACAAGTCAAGAAGAAGAGCAGCTGCAGCAACAAGAATAAAAACTAAGACAAGAGAGAAAAAGGAAAGAAATGAGTGACGGAAAAGGAGAAAAAAATTGATGAGCCAAAAGAAATGCAGCCAAATGAAGCAACTAAATCAGGGAAAGCTCAATCAGGGTGTAATTTCACCCCTAATCTGTGGTCCTGATTCCATCCAGAAATATTAAAATTCTTCAAGAAAAAAAGAATATGAGAAGGAGAGAAAGGTAAGAAGAACGAAAAGGTAAGAAGAAGAAGGAGAAGCAAAATAGAAAGAAGAAAATAAGCAGATATCTAAAAAAAAGAGTAGGTTGTAAAAGACGATGAAAAAATGAGAAGAATGAATAGAAAGAGAGAGAGTCGTGAAAAAATGTGGACCAGCTGGGGAAGAAGGATTAAGAAAGAAAGAAAGAAAGAAAGAAAGAAAGAAAGAAAGAAAGAAAGAAAGAAAGAAATGAGAGGAAAAGAAAGAAAGCAAGAAAGAAAGAAATGAGAGGAAAAGAAAGAAAGAAAAAAATTAGAGGAAAAGAAAGAAAGAAAGAAAGAAAGAAAGAAAGAAAGAAATGAGAAAAATGAGAGGAAGGGAAAGAAAGAAATGAGAGGAAAAGAAAGAAAGAAAGAAAGAAAGAAAGAAAGAAAGAAAGAAAGAAATGAGAGAAAAAGAAAGAAAGAAAGAAATGAGAGGAAAAGAAAGAAAGAAAGAAAGAAAGAAAGAAATGAGAGAAATGAGAGGGAGAGAAAGAAAGAAAAAGAAATGAGAGGAAAAGAAAGAAAGAAAGAAAGAAAGAAAGAAAGAAATGAGAGGAAAAGAAAGAAAGAAATGATAGGAAGATAAAAATAACAAGAAAGAAAGAAAGAAAGAAAGAAAGAAAGAAAGAAAGAAAGAAAGAAAGAAAGAAAGAAAGAAGTTGAAATATGAGGAGGAAGAAAATGTGAAGAAATATGCAGAAAATAGAAAGACAGATCAAAAGAAAGAAAGAAAAACCTGTGAACATGAAGAAAAAGTTAGAAAGAGAACATAAAGAAAAAGATATTAAAAAGTTTTGACAAATGATCAAAGAACGAAAAAAAAAAGACTGAAAAGAGATTGACGAATTGATTAAAATGAAATAGCGGGAAAAAAGAAGCGAAAAAACAAAAACAAAAAAAAGAATTACTAAAAACAAAAACAAACACACAAATAAACTAACAAAACAACATAATTGTGATAATAAAAATAAGAGAACGAAAATTGAAAAAAAACTTTTTAAAAACTGGAAAGACTAGAGAATTTGACGTAAAAGGATTAAAAAAAAGATTCCAAAAAATAAAGTGAAAGACGCTTAGAACAGGCGGGAAAAGATGCAGATTGGTTTTCTAAGAAAGCACTTTCAGCAAAAGTGAACGAATTAAAAATAAATAGATAAATAAATAAATAAATAAATGTTTTCACTGGGTGTCATTCACTTTTGTGAATGCCTTAGCATTTAAGTTTTCTTGTTTTGTTTTGCTTAATTTTGTTTCTTTTTTCTTTTCTTTTTTTTAGAAAAGAAAGAAGGAAAGAATGGCCGTATATAAACTAGAGCAAAAGAATATGAAAGGGAAACAGATGAGACGGACAAATGGACCATTTGTCAAAAAAAAAATGGACAAAAGAACCGTACCTTTAAACTCCAACAGATATTTGATTGAAAAAATTTGAAAAAAAGCGCATATCCCGCAACCTGATTTCGTTGCAAGGGGAGGGTTACTCATGTTGTGTATTTTGGACAGGAATAGCTTTGTAGATCGCATCCCACTCCAGGTCTACAACTGCTTTAAATTCAGTGTTTTCATTCTTCTACCGGTTGCTATATCAGGGTTAAAGATCTCAGTCTGCCCTACTATCTACTCATAATTAGAGCGAGAATAGTTGGTTTCACACCTTTCCCAAGAGGGTTAACGTAATGAGAAATATAAACAGCCTCGTTCAGGATTGGGACTCAAGTGACCGAATCCACTTTCTAAGATGGTAACTGTTACACTGAAAACGTCTTTTGTTATTTGATTGCAAAAAACAATTAAAAAAAAAAAAACTATCGAAAATTAATTCAAAATAGAAAGCTTGGTGTTGAGATATTTGAAAAAAAAACTTTTCAAAGACTTTTTGCCGAACCAATGCTAAAGAATCCAGTCTGGTCTACTATTTTCCCATAGCTGGAAAAGGAGAAGTGGATTCATGCCTTTCTAAAAAGGATAAGCGCTAAGAGAAAAAAAATTAGAATAAAATAAAAACAACAACAACAACAACAAAAAAGCTCATGTAAACTAGATTGGTTGGTTGGTTGGTTGGTTGGTTGGTTGGATTGACGGCATGTCAATCTTTTTGTAATTCTTTAGTGTTATCTTTCTGCCTTTGTCATCGCCACCATGTTGCCAAAAATGATTGAAAAAAAAAAAAAGAAAAGACTGGTGTTAGTATTATTACAGATGTCAATCTTTCAAAGCATTTATATAGTTTCAAGTAACTATTCTTGTGTGTGTGTGTGTGTGTGTGTGTGTGTGTGTGTGTGTGTGTGTGTGTGTGTGTGTGTTTACCTAAACTGTTTGTTATTAGCTGGATATAAGACAGGGTTGATTTTTAAGTGGAACACAGAGGGTTTGAATGCAAAATTTTTCTTCTCTTAGACTGGTTGCTCAACCAAAATTAAAGAATCTAGTTCATCCTATTACTTAGCAGAGAATGTGGATGGATCAAAGATGAATTCATTGCCTTTCCCAATTTTTGAAGTGATAAGTGAAACGCTTGACAAAAACAAATACGAAAACAAAAGATTAAAATTAAAAATAATATTCTTCGAAAGCCAATGAAAAAATGAATTGAATATACAAAAGCAGCTTCGAATTGATATCAGCGATTTACTTCCTTGGCAAATACATTTGCTAAGCGCAACGGTTATTCAGGGGGCGCTATGATCGAACAAAGATGGCGTCGAAGGTCAAGGTCTCCCTCATAGGATGAGTAATACCCTGTCTCATGAATATTAAATTACTTTTACTCATTTAAGTAAAAGGGTGTGTGATCCTGCATCAACAAATACTTGTGAATATATGTTATTAATTAACTAAAACGCCTACAGAGCATTCTCACAAAGTGTAGATATGTTTATAATCTTGTTTGTAAATAGGTTACAACATTATGCTGTAATGTATAAACGAGTTAAGTCCATTGAGAATATTATGGTAACACAAATTCTTTTTGATAGCAAACGCAATTGGCCCCTTGTTCGCCAATGGGGAGAGTGTTTGCCAATGGTCCGGGAGACCTGGGTTCAATCCCAGGTCGTCAAACTAAAGACTCAAAAATGCAATTTAATGCCTCCTTGCTTAACACTGAACATTTTAAGGTATGGATCATGGGTAAGTGGAGCAATTCAGAGAAATGGGTTTTGCCCTCCCCTACACCTCGGTGTAGCAGCCATTGAAAAGGGAAAATTCGGGTCGCTCTCGACTACGGTCGCCAAATTTACTTTGTATATATATATATATATAAAGGACACTTTCAGCCAGTACATTCTCTTTAGAATGGTCGGTTGATTGCAAATGCGAGAAACTGACTGACACGAAACACTATTGACTCCGTATACAAGCCAATATAACTTCGATCTACATATACCGACCGATACTTATAGATATTGCAAATATATATATATATATATATATATATATATATATATATATATATATATATGTCAGCGTGTGTGTGAATATGATATTTGCTTATATATGTTTAATAGATAGATCGACTAATTTTAACGGTTTGTCAACCAGTTTAGGGTTATTTCATTCTTAGAGATTGGGGGACCGAGTTCATTGTACATTTACTTTTTTGTTTTGTTGTTTCTTTTGTTCACAGTTCAATGGAATGTGACGAAGTTTTAAACCGAACTTTTTGGGAGGAGTATTGACAATGAATAAATACTTCACTCTCTTCAGATCTTTAGAACTGGAGCCTCACCATCATATGTACTTCCGTGTCACACACAGGACACACCTGTTTTGGAGGAAGGGAGCTTTGCTCCACAGCGGGGGATACAGTCTGTGTATTCTAAGCCCCGACAACAGAATGATATATATTAGTATAATCTTAATATATATATATATATATATATATATATATATATATATATATATATATATATATTATTCCTTACCGGTTAATTGGTATGATCGTCATCGTGGCCCAAGTTTATTATGTTATTTAAAATTCCGTTTCGAAATTCCTTTATCATATAAACATCCGTGTTCACCGTGTCTCCTGTCAATCACGTGATATCGATTGGCATTTCATTTAACATACACTTAAAAATTATTATATGACAATGAATAAATTTATCGATGAACGATATTTTGAATTTTAGTCAAGTTATTGAAGAACGTTACAAAAGTTTATGAAGTTGTCATGGCAACGTACTAAGGGAGCCCAACCATTATTGAATCTTTAAGTGAAGAAACGACTAGTGTTTAATCATGTCATGACAACATCACCGACGGTTGTAAAGTTCTCTTGGCTTAGAATTCTTTTCTCGGAATCATCATCTGATAAAACTAGTACGGGGTGAATCATTATATATATATATATATATATATATATATATATATATATATATATATATATATATATATATATATATACATATATATATATATATATATATATATATATAAACATTGCACCAGTTCTCGCGTCTTATTTCTCTTTCATAACAAATGATGATATAAAAACATTAGATTTGACCACTTAAGTTAGCTAAGACCCTGAAAGGTAATATTTTTATGTGTATCAATATGTGAGAGAGGTTGAGTTTAGTATCATGTCAACAAAGCATATCATTAACATTCGATAAGAGTGTCGTTCATCTTCTACATAGAAACGTTGGCTGAAATCCAATGAGTTAAAAGAACATTTTGAATATTTTTCAGTTTATATGCTACACCAGTTCAGTGAAATGGAATATTCAGTTTTTTGCGTATAACTTTCAAATTTCTCATTCGAATTTGTTTAAATTTTGTCAGTTTACTCTAAGGGTATTAATTCCACATTTGCATCCGGGCTATTAGCAGGCCAATCAAGAATAGGTATCCTCTTCTTCCAGAATCATTCTTTTGTAGATTTCACTATGTGTTGTGAAGCGAGGTCATGTTGCAAGAAGAATTCATTTTTCCTCAAATCGTCCTCAATATATGGGATGAGAATATGATCTGGGACATCCTGATAGCAGCATTAATTGATCTTTTCAAAAATCAGATTTTTCTAATACGAGTAGTCGATATGCAACCCCAAACCATTACAGATTGGGGTATTTTACGCTTTCTTTCACGCTTTCGGCATCTCTCGTTTGGCTCTCTCCAGACCCGGAGCTATGATCACAGAAGGAAATACAGAATCATAATTCATCCATGAAAATGACCTGGAAATAAGGATCCTATTCAGCAGATGTTCATCTCAAGCTGTTGTCTTGGGTTTAGAACATCATTTGGGCCGTTTTGAACAAATTCGTCTAATTATTTTTGAAATGGCTGACTAAAAGCACCCCACCTGGACAGCTCTCTCGTTTTGTGTCTTGCCACCTTCTCACAATTCATGAATGATGGCTTTATGTGTCTACGACATATCCTTAACTCTTACCATTTGTGATAATCTGCTAAAAGCTGAAGATTTCATTCTTTTTATACAAATACTTTGACACTGAGAATACCCATGAAATTATTTCATATTTAAATAATTAAATAAGTTCTAATTATCTCGGAGGAAAACCAGATTATTTAAAAGTATCGAATTGATACAGTGTTAACAGAAGCTCAATTTTAAACAAGAATATAAAAATTATACACAACCGCCCCCCCCCCGCCTAAAAACAACGTAAAAAAAACACATAACATTCCAATTACTGAATTTGTGTTGTGCAAAAAGTTTCATTCTTCAAAAAGAAAGATAAATGCTAAAATTTTGGCTTCAAAATGGAATCAGATTACAAAATGAAACCTCTCGGAAGAAAGATATCCCTATGAAGTAAGAATAAGTGCCATAGTCACAGAATTTGTTGGTATACAGGATGTGTGTGTGAAAAGGAGAAGATACATCCTAATGTCAACCAAATACTATTCAGGAAATATAGGTTGTCTATCACAGTAAATACTAAAAATGGTTAAATGATATTATAATATGATATACACAGGCGGAAAAAAAACAGCTATGCTGCTAACAAAGTTTCTATTAGATACCAGATGTTTACTCTGGAATCAAGTTTGGTTTTGAGGCCAAAGCCTCATTAACACTAATCCACCACCGGTATCTTACAATACGAACTGATACTGTTGGTTTTCCATTACATCGTGGGAATGCACGAACAAGACGCATCTTCTTCGTATAATCTCTTGTTGCATTCACAATATTCCAGTAATGAAGACTTAATTCAATGATACGAGATTTGAATTAAGTTTAGATTCTTTGTTTAATAGCATATCAACTTTCGTGAGTAATTTAATACCCAACACAAGAATAGTAGTGATACCGTTTAATCCATAGCTAGTGGGGGATAATGGGTTTCATACCTTTCCTGTGGGGGTATTAGTCCAAAAGTGAAGGCAAGAGCAGAAGAGAAGTTCGAAATCACTTACTACAGGACCGCGGTCCAGCTCTTTAGCCGTTACGCACGGGGGACATCTCGATTTCAACTAATTAATAAGATGATACGTCAATATACACTGAATGAGAACAAGAATAGAATTCCTTTGAAATTCATGATACAAGTCATAGTACAAGATCTCAATAATAAATCGTTCATTCAATGGTGTTAATTTGAATTAAATGATGTGATATCAAATGCATAGGAAAGTCGTACCGACGCCCTATATAATTCAAGATCAAACGGCAAGTGCCGGTGATGGTGTAATGGTTATCGTCGGAGGAAATGAACACGGCGACACGAGTTCAAATCCTGGACGAGACTGATTGCATTTCACATAGCACTAATACCCTTGGGAAAGGTATGAATCCAATTATTCTCCCTCCAGCTATGGGTAAATAGTAGGACAGACTAGGTTCTTCAGCCTTGGTTAGGCAACTAGTATAGGAGAAGGAAAACTCTGAATTCAAACCTGTTAAACTCCGCTTTAAAATTGACCTTATGTCACATCCTACCCGAGCGTAGGGGTTGGGTAAAAGGAGGTGCCCGAGCTGTAATGGTTATCGTCGGAGGAAATGAACACGGCGACACGAGTTCAAATCCTGGACGAGACTGATTGCATTTCACATAGCACTAATACCCTTGGGAAAGGTATGAATCCAATTATTCTCCCTCCAGCTATGGGTAAATAGTAGGACAGACTAGGTTCTTCAGCTTTGGTTAGGCAACTAGTCTAGGAGAAGGAAAACTCTGAATTCAAACCTGTTAAACTCCGCTTAAAAATTGACCTTGTGTCATATCCTGCCCGAGCGGAGGGGTTGGTAAATAGGATAATTCAAGATCAAACCACTATTCTAAAACCAGAAACTTGTAACAAAGAAATCCTCTGTACTGAGAGGAACTTCTGATTCTGGATCCCTTCAATCAATTTACAATTTCGATGTGAGAAATATATTCTGCCTTACAGGACGTGAGGACTAAAAAGTAAATATGTACCCAAATGCCAACTAATGATATATGTTTATTTGTGACAGTGAATTACATATTAATTAATTACATAATGACATTACATAATATTCAGCAATATTTATAGGTTGCATCAGGTAATTGGAAACAAATTATAACACTTTGTAATAAATTCTACTTTTTCTTATCCCTGAGCAAAAAGAGTTATTTTTATCATCCAGGACAGAAAAATGATGTTTGAATGGAATTCTTGGCTATTTTCTATATTTTGACAACATAAACAATTAACAAAATACATACTATCCGGGAAACAATTGTCTTACTTTGTATTATTCAGATCACAAAAGCAAAGTTCGTAGGAATAATGGCCATTTTCTATACTTTTACAACATAAGCAATTAAGAAATAACACATTATCTAGAAAACAATTTTATTATACATAGTTTTATATAAGGAAAAATAAAGATATTTCATTTTTTTTAAATGTACATTTAACTAAGTGATAAGAAAAAAGTTATTTCATAAAACCATTCTAGCCTCGAGGACAGCATCTAGGACAACCTTGGAATTGATTGCATGTCAGGATCAGGTGTTTCTCGTTGATGTTGCCATAACATACATTGGCGTGTCCTTCAAAGAGTTCTTGGTATTGTGGCGTTTACTAGGCATGTTCTTCAGAAGATTATCTGATATATCTGTTGATATTTAACAACTTGCCCCGGGAGAAATTTGACATATGCTTAGTTCAACGTGTGAATTCACGTATGTACTCGTAGGTAATAATAAAAATTCCCCGACTTCTTAGACCAGGTGCTGCACTATACTGACCATTTCATTTTAGTTCGATGATGTAGGTGTTGACCTGATACCCCACCCATTTTTCAGTCGCTTTCTGACCGAAAACATAACACGACTTACATAGATGAACAGACATCACGTATTAATCCCAGTCCGAATATCGAGGATTTTTTTTTCATCTATTCAACTACCTCCTATCAGAGGGGGTGGGGTTGTTTTTAAACATAAGCAAAGTAACACAGTAAAGAACATACTTGTTCGCTTATGTAAACAAAAAAAACCCCAGAAAACAAATAAACTTCGCCCCAATCTCTGCAATCAGTGTTATGTGATCCATATTCGCCTTGTTTTTTTTTTTCTCAGAAACATGAACAAATTCTACACTTTTATCCTTTATTCAACAATATCATCTTATGGTAGGGGCCATTTACTAAGGTTTACTTTGTTTAATACAAGTCAAAAAGTATATAGCACCCACAGAAAATAGATATCACTTGCAATGATTGGTTAGACTATCCTTTTAACCATTACAAAAAGTGAGACACCTATCATCATTATTATAATATGCGACATGTGATCTTATTAACAAAAAATGCTAGGTGGTTATGCATTGATAAGACCCAAAATAATTCTGGTTCATATATGAATTCCGACCCTCTCCTTATGAGGGGCGTACTTCCACCGCTGAGTCAGACAAGTTGCTAGTTGTGACATCATCTATAAAGGATTTTCAAGGGTTGTTAGGCTCCTTGCTTATTTCTCTGTGGTGAGTCTACGCAGGGTTGGAATTCCTAGTGACAAGATCACTTCGAGTTTTGCGTCATACTGTCCAAAGACAATAAGACGGTTAAAGTTAACAGGAACTACGATTTAATCCCAGAGTTTTACACCCGTCTAGGGTTATTTTATGCTTAGAAGTTTGGGAATTGCGTCCATTGTGCATTTATATTTGAAATTTTTGTGTAGTTGTTTCTTAAGAGTTTTTGTACATATGATATCAGGTATTCCTACCTAATACAAATGATTTGCATACAGTTGTATGGTTTCAAGTATTCCTATCTAATATGAATAATAATATGATTCCAAATGATTATTCTATTTGATAATTATCCTTTATTAATATGGTGTCAAGTAACTATATGGTGACTAATAATTATTAATAATCCTTAGTATATAGCATCAAGTATTCCTATCGAATACTAAAATTTTCAAAACAGATCTATTTGATTCATATATAAGACTCTATAAGTCCTACCACTCCTTTGACCTAGGAGTATTGAATGGGTAGTTTACACCACCTTGATCGCTAGAACAAGAACCTCATTGCCCAGTCGGCTGGGGTGGTAGAATATACTGACTGCACCTCTGCAGAGAGGTAAAACCCCCACAACAAGAACCTAGATATGACACTAAACAATCTGATGTTAAGGTTCCAGTGATGCTGGAGTTTTGGGGAATGCGGAGCACACCTTCATTGCCATCGCTCCTGGGTCCACTCTGGCCCGAAGTGGTAACACCTGATAGGGCCCTATTTATGGGTTGAATAGAACTAGACGGCGTACTTTTGCTAAACTGAATTGTTTGAATTAAAACTGTTTGACTAAACTGAATAGCTTGCAATGGAAGTGTTTTTGACAAATAAACTTTGTATTTATGCTAAACTGAATTGTTTGAATTAGAACTGTTTTTGGCATCGAAACTGTACTTACGCTAAACTGAATTGTTTAATATAGAACTGTTTTGACATTTACGTAGACAAAATCTATACAGATACTAAACTGAATTGTTTGAATTAGAACTGTTTGACTAAACTGAATAGTTTGAAATAGAAGTGTTTTTGACAATTAAACTGAGTACTCATGCTAAACTGAATTGTTTGAAATAGAACTGACAATTTGTATAAAAATGGATTTGGCGTTAAATAGCCTACAAAGTTTGATACGCTATAAAACCCAACCAACCAACCAACCAACTAGAACCTCACAAGCATAGTAGTTTTGTATCATACTCAAGACCCCTTTTCTTTTAGGGTGGGTCTTACCCTTCTGCAGAGGATATGGTCATCGTATTCTAACCCCTACCGACAGGGTGTAAGCTCATTTCGAATTTAGTTGCAGTCCAAAAATCTACAAGCTGGCTGAAGGAGAACTGATACTACGTTTTAATCTTAACTTGAAGTCAAAGTCACGTAGGTTGACATGTGGCGATAAAAGCTTACAAATTGTCGCCTTTTGAAAAGAACAGTTGTTGAAAAGGTGTAGATAGGAATGTTTTTTGTCACCTGATAGCAATAAGACATCGTCTTTGAAAAATGAATAAATAAAAGTCTCAAAAAGAAATCTTATGTATGATAGATAGGTTAGGAAAAGTATGTCAGTTGTAATTCACAAAGTTACATCATCCAACCTTCATTGGCGTTAGACCAAAGCAACGAATATAGTTTTATTTTTCACGTACCATAAAGTAAAATCTCTCTCTCTCTCTCACTCTCACCCTCGCTTTCTCTCTATCTCTAACTATCTTTTTTTTTATTCAAACGACAACAAAAGTATTTTTCGTTTGTATCAACTTTCTACCCAAGCTCTTTGTAGCTTTCTTCTCTGGGGTTAAATTTCCCGCCGTCTCTCTCTCTCTCTCTCTCTCTCTCTCTCTCTCTCTCTCTCTCTCTCTCTCTGAATTTTCGACTCTTTTTATGGATTGTGAAAAGGTCGAGTTCAAATGTGTCAGGGTATCGAGATGGTTGTAGGGTGAAGTGAGAGAAACATTGACATTTCTGCATGAATTTGTATATGGAGACATAAGTTTTGTTATAAAACTCTCTTTCTCTCTCTCTCTTTCTCTGTCTCTGTCTCTGTCTCTCTCTCTCTCTCACACACACACACACACACACACACACACACACACACACACACACACACACACACACACAAGCATATATATAGACACATAATATATATATATATATATATATATATCAGTGCGTATTTATATCATTACATGTACATTATATATGTATATATAAATGTATATATATATGCACGTAAATGTGTGTGTGCGTGTATGTATGCGTGACCTGTTACAGTAACCCTTTTTTTTCTTTTATATAACTATGCGTCTATTTCACTTTGTTCATATTTTGTAGTTTAATCAGGCCTACTACCTCTATGTTGTTATCTCCCTTTCTCCTCACTTTGTTACTCTCTCTCTCTCTCTCTCTCTCTCTCTCTCTCTCTCTCTCTCAGTTGTTGTTGACCCTTTATCTCTGTCTGTGTCTATTTCTCAGTCTCTCTCATTCTTTTTTTTTATTTCTATCTTTGCTCTTCTGTCTCTGTCACCCTCTGTGTTTGTCTCTCTGTCACTTTTTCTCTGTATCTGTCTGTTTTTCTCTCTCTCTCGCTCTCTCTCTCTCTCACTGTATATATATATATATATATATATATATATACAATTATGTGTCTCAGTCTCTTTCTCTCCTTTTTTGTGTTTCTCTCTCTCTCTCTCTCTCTCTCTATATATATATATATATATATATATATATATATAAACGGACAGATACAAAGACAAACAGATACAGGGAGACACACACATAGAGACATACTGAGACACACAAAGGGATATATATATATATATATATATATATATATATATATATATATATATATATATATATATATTGAGACAGACAGACAAACAGACAGACAGAGAAAGTGAGAGAGAAAGAGAGAGATGGATAATACCTTTGTGTATCAGTGTATCAATCCCAGTCTGAATAATTTTTATCAGTTACTATCTATCTATCTATCTATCTATCTATCTAAAACCCAGTCGGTTGTGCTGTAGAATACGTTGAGTGCACCTCTGCTGAGGGGAAGACATATGAGTGTCCTGAATATGATACTAAACCATCTGAGAGACCCTCCAGTCCCGAAATTTTGGAACTGTGGAGTACCTCTTCATTGCCATTACTTCCTGGCTCACTCTGATCCGAAGAAGTTGTACCCGTTAGAGTCCTATCTCTGGGGAAAATAGAACAATTTACCCATTTATTTTACTTAAAACCATTTAACTATGTACAAACGAATGTTCTCTGGCTCATTTAAAAGAAATCTTATTTAAAAACTATTTGTTTACAAATCATATAGATATATATTATGCATAAGCAGTGTTTGGCATTGAATAAACCACCATGGTTGATATGTCATAAAACACAACCATCTTAAACTAATCTATCTATCTATCTATCTTAATTCAATTGTTTTTTACGCTCTTAAATCCCACAGTGCCACCAATTCACGGGAATTTGGATGCAAATATACAAACGGATAGTTTGGTGTGTATATGTTCACATACAACATACAAACATACACCCTCCTACCCCCCACACACACTTATCCCACCACACATATATAAACGCATTTTTGCATATGCAAAGCATTGACGTGTATAAGTATCATACATCATTTTTATATATGTTAACATACATTCAGGATTAATATACATATATATATATATATATATACATATATATGTGTGTGTGTTTCATATATATGTATGTGTATGTGTGTGGTATGTCTATGCGAAGGAAAAATTCCTAAACCTTTGTCGTACACTACACACACACACACACATATATATATATATATATATATACATGGAAAGTGTTTGGAACTGTCACGCTTGAAATATTCTCTGTCATGGTGAAAGATAAAACGACAACCACCCACGGTGTCCTGTCTATGGTGAAGACATGGCGCGATTTTTCACATAGGGCGGGAATTGGACGTGTGAAACGAAGTGCCAGGAGGCCGGTAAGCAAATGCCGCCGAGACAACAGTTAAGGTGTGGATTCTATAGTGTAACACGAGTTAGAAGAGAGATTGACTTTCTACGCTGTGTCTATGTCTTTTCTATAGCAGTAGAAACTAAAACAACATAAACATGATCCCGAGTGATATTCTCCTGAATAAATAAGTAGACGAAGGGAAATTTTTGTAAATATTTCTTTTTTTAAACTCTCATTATTTATTGTCAAATGAATATTATGTTTCCGTAATCATCATCATCATCATCATCATCATCATTGTACTTTTCTCATCCCAGAAAGACGAACCCCCATTCAGTGTCTGATTCAACAGGTGTTGATAACTAAGGATTTTTCTTCAAAGAGTATTGACATAATCGCCATGCGTGGCTTGCTGGTTGGTGAGGGGTTTCACTTAAGAATCAAATCTTCACTGATTTTGCCCTCAAACTAGAATTTAGCACACTTGGTTTTTAATTTAGAGTTGTCCATCTTAGAGACTAATCGAGTAATGAAAGCTAAAATGCCCAACTATTTTAACTTTATTAAATGTGCTGAGAAGAACTTGAGTCATGCCTTCCCCCCCAAAAAAAAAAAACATCAATCCACTGTGAATGTAAGTTAAATAGGAAATATAAGCTCATCTGGCCGATCCCATTTTTCTTGACAGTAACATTTATGCCACCTAAAGATACAAAATATATAAATCCTATTCTATCTATCTATCTATCTATCTGTTCATATCAATCTATGATCTAATCTTTTGATTTCAGTCTGTACATATCTCTATTTGTATCCATCAACTTGTAATTGATCATTTTTATTATACGACGGGTTGACTAGGATTCTTTTCCACATGGGGTGAATTTGGGTTCTTCTTTTTGTCTGGGGTGCTTTCATATGGCAAGTTGCCTTGGTTGTTCTATGGTGAGTCGGCTTTAGTGCATCTGAAAGCACCCGAATTAACAAAACACCCACGGTAACTTGCCATATGAATGAACCCAAGTTAAAACGCCCTATCTATCTATCTATCTATCTATCTATCTATCTATCTATGCTTTTCAACTCTATTTCAGTCTGTTCCTGTCTTTCTTTGCATCTATCGATCTTTTTCTATAAATGATCGTCAAACTGCAACGCTTCTGTAACTGAAAATAAAATTGCATAAATATAAATGTATATTTACATTTGAACAGCTATATGTTTGTACTTTTTATTATAGAGTTTCATTGCTGTAGTATTTTAGAAATGAATAACACCTTATAATGTCCATTTTGTGTTTCACTAGAAATAATAAAGTCTTGATATCTTCCTATTAGAAACAAATCTTTACAAAAAATTGCTTTGGCAATAGCAAAAACCTGGAAAGAGAATTATATCTATTTAATGAAAATAAGAGAAAATAATAAGTTAGACAAAATAAAGTTAAAAAAATTAACAAATCACAAAGTCAGCATAACATAGTGACATAAATAACCATGCAGTATAAATCAGAGAGCCCTTCCCAGAATTCCCTATTAACTAGATCACACTTCCCATCATGCTCCACACAATAGTATATAAAGGAACACCCACCACATGAGAATCTCTTGAACTGATGATCATATTGATGAGAAACTCACAGTCACCAAATGCCGGTGACTTTATGTCTACATAATCCTAGCTACATATATATATCATCATACGCTCTCTACGACATAAATTGATTCCAAATTAATTTCCATATGGTTAATAACCTGTCTATATCCCCACTTTATCTATGCGTATGTTTACATTGCTTTTAGTAGATGAGATATTGCTACCGATGTATATGAATTGGTCAATCAATTTCAAATCTAGACAAATTATGAATAGAAATGTAGAAACGGTGCAAATGGATTATTTTAGTAAGATTCCAGGGGCAATGTCAAAGAAATCAGTGTCACCATTCTGTGATCGAACCATCGTTTTCATTGGTTTGTAAAGCATCGTTATAGTGGTAACAGTTTATTCGTAAAAATCATAGATTAGAAGTATTTATTTCATCTTTTTGCGGCGTATGGAATCAAATGCCTTGCATAAATCAACAAACGATAGTATTGCACGTACTCCTTTAATGATTCGACGAATAGTCAGAATCTGAGAAATTGTCTCCGAAAACTGTTCTGGTTTTATCTAAGATCTTTTTCAACTTATGGTTGGATCCGATTGAGAAGCAGGATAATATGAAACTTAGAAACTGAAGCCGTAAATGGTTCATACCCCACAGTAATTATAGATGATTTGGAAGTTGCCTTTCATCGGGAAGGAACGGATGCAATTTTTCGTCTATTTCTCTGTTGACTTTGAGTTATGGTCGCATAATCGAAAAAGTATACGTTGTCAAATTTCATCGAGGCTTGCTGCTTTTTGCCTTTTAATTGTTTTCAGAACTGTGTGATGTTCTTTCTTTGTGAAGTGTACAAGTTTAATGTCTAGTTAGTGATGAATAATTTCTTTCGTTGGTTTGTGTTTTTAGGAGGATTTCCAATCAGATTCTTGAAATAATCTTTTCCCTTCACACACATTTTATAAGCAAAATCAAATCAGAAAGATACCTTTATAGAGAAAACTTTCAAAAAGGAATTGTTCCAAATCTTTAAAAAGATAAATGAATTACCACTGTATCATAATAGTAGTTATGTTTCGTTTATGAACTTTGTATGCAATTGTAGCAACTATTATGGGACAGAGGTTGGTGCAAAAATAATCGCCATTTCTCTCGGGAGAACAATATGTTTATATAATCGAGCAATTGAAAGAGCAGATTTTTCTCGATTGATTTATGTTGATCATTTTATTTTCACTGTTCATTTTCGGTTATCAAATTAAAGATGAAAAAAAAGGAAAGAAAAATCCCATCCCAAAATTGTAATGGATATAATACCAAGTTGTTACAAGTTTCGAAAGAATGAATTCTTAAATCATTTGTTTTTTAGCTTCGTCAGCTGTCGTCAAGATATATACAAAGAAAATATCTTTAAGTTTGGGAGAAACTGCAATCTGTCAGCTGTCGAAAGTCTAAAGCTAAGAAAGTTATCTCTGGAGTAAGTACTGGCCCGGGTGGGAACCCTGCCTAACTAACAAACTAATTGAATGCTACTGAGTTGGGTTATAAATCATTACTAATAATATCTGTTTTGGTTATATAATATTCCTCCAGGTCTGGACTTACACCTGCTGAGGCTTTAATATATATAAAACTTGAGGGTCTCTAAAAAATTGTGTAAAAAATTGATAAAGAAAAATTATGAATATATTGATTGATAGTGTAGACTGCTATATTTACAAAAACTGCTTAATATCATTGATAGAGTGTATATAATTAAGTTAGGATAGGATAGACACAAATTCAGTGTCACATGGAAAGTATCAGTTTCTCGTCTCTAACTTCATCTGTTCAATGAACGCATAGGTGAGAAACTGAGTTGCCAAAGACCTTTGCTTCTCTGTGTACTCTATCCGAACTTATATATATATATACACACACACACACACACATATATATATATATATATATATATATATATATATATATATATATATATATATATATATATATATATATATATATATATATATATATCAGTTAGGATAGCGTAGACACAGTATGATTGATGTGATAAACGCATAGGCGAGTAACTGATACAGCACATGAAGCGTCATAGGAGTAAGGGTTTTTGTCGTAGAAAATGAACACGGTGATCGGAGTTCAAAACCGGAAAGAGGCTTCTTGCATTTTACATATCCCTAATATCCTTGGGAAATGCATGAACCGAATTATTCTCCCCTCAGCTATAGGAAACTAGTATGGTAGAATCGGCTCCTTAAACTTGATTTAGCAACTGGCTTAGGAGAAGCAAAACTCTAAATTCAAACCTGTTAAACTTGTGTCCCATCTTGCAAGTAGCATAGAGGTTGATATGTGTGTGTGTGTGTGTGTGTAAATTTATGTATTTACCAACCTCTCAGCACGGGCAGGATATGGCACAAAATCAATCTTTAAGCGAAGTCTAACAGATTTCACTTCAGAGTTTTCCTTCTCCTTGACTGGTTTCCTAACCAAGGCTAAATAACAAAGTCTGCCCTAATATTTACCTTTAGCAGGGAGAGAATAATTGAATTCATAACTTTCCAAAGGGTATAAGTGCTATGGGAAATGCAATCAGCCTCGTCCAGGATTGGAACTCGTGTCGCCGTGTTCATTTGATACGACCATAACCATTACAACACAGGTACCTCCATATATATATAATATATATATATATATATATATATATATATATATATATATATATATATATATATATATATATATATATATATATATATATATATATATATATATATATATATATATATATATATATATATATATATATATATATATATATATATATATATATATATATATATATATATATATATATATATATATATATATATATATATATATATATATATATATATATATATATATATATATATATATATATATATATATATATATATATATATATGGAGGTACCTGTGTTGTAATGGTTATATATATATATATATATATATATATATATATATATATATACTATTTGACAGAGACAAGTCTCCCTGTACTAGTGACTGACATGTTGAACTGTGACATTGAAGCAAGCGAGTTCAAACTCCAGTTGCGCAATTACATTCACTTATAGACTCATATCATTGAGAAATATATGAACCCCCTTAACCTCCAATTATGGGCTTAAAAGTACCGCCATTCTTATTCGACAAGAACAACTTGGGCATTGAACAACCTACAACGGATAATATGTCATACACACACACACACACACACACACACACACACACACACACACACACATATATATATATATATATATATATATATATATATAAGTAAATGTATTTCTAATGAAGCCTCTGATGGTGTGTGATCTTAGGCTACAGATTATTTAGATAATAGGTAAGTCCATATTTATAGGTGAGATATTCTAAGTCCCTGGGAAAAAATTGTAACTCCTATTTATACCTGAGCAGTAGATTCAGCACAGTATCACAATGCATTCACGATATATCAACAACTATAAGCTTTATATTTCCAGGGTTTCATGTAATATATTAATCTATATAAACACACCTTTAAACTGACCTACAGTAGACACAGAATTTTATGTATTTCATTTCTTTAGAAAATCATTTTCTCTCAAAATTTTTCTAGTCTACACCACCCACAACACTATTCACACAAATCCAGTCCAACCTATTTTCATTTACTGCCATATTCAACAAGATGGTTGAAATATAAATTGTATCCCTTCGTTCTTGATTAGATACGAAGTGAAGCGGAGGGAATTGTGTTTCATGACTGTCTTGATGGGGTTTCGACATCATTCAGAATGTAGCCTTTGGACCCCTGAAGGCAGATATCTGATCTTTTCGACATGGCGTTCTGCCCCCAACTTTCACACAACTAACCCTAACCTTCCCAGCCACCTGATTAAGGCAGCGAGGGGGCGGCCATGATGTCTACACGAATGGAGTCTCTCTTTCACTCTCTTCCGAGGTTTCATTATCAAGTCTTATTACCCTCGCAAGAAGCAGCAAAGATGATTCCTTGCAGACGATATTGGAGGCCATATTGGAGTGGACACATCTTTTTCGTGTTTGATGGTCGTCAAAACGTTTTGCCTTAGGCGCTTTTGTGCTAAAGTAAGGATTTCGTTATGGTAATGCTCAAAGTAAGCAAGCAATTCCTGATAGAAATATTGGCGTGACACAATCTTCCTTCTTTAATGATGTCTTTCGCCAAAAAGCCCCCACCAAAAAAAAAAACTCAAGTTGAAAAAAATCTCTCGTAAAATTTTATGTGATAATGTGGAAAAGTTCTTGGCCTGACTAGAATGATCAAGAGACGTAAAACGAACAATGTTATTCCACATTTCATCCTGCGTTTCTGTACACTTGGTGGATTATTTCTTAAGTTTCATCTCTTACAGAAACCAATAAAAGTTAAAACAAAATAAACTGGTTTGACTGAGAACTTTTATCGCAACCTCATTCATATTGAAATATGTTTCCATAAATAGATGTTACTATCTACCTATCTCATTTTTTTTTCCATATCCATCTCTTTATAATCGTAGGTTTATATCTGTTCTTTCTTTCTTTCTTTTGTCCATATGTATCTATATATTAATAAAATAAGCTTCTCATAAAATTACACGCGCGCGCGTGCGCGTGCGCATGCGCAAAAACACGAGCATGATCACACACACACACATACATGTATGTATCGGCTATTCAAATAAAAATATCATCGAGTTGTTTTCAATGATTTTTCTCAATTTCTAGCATATAGCTTCGAGTGGTTTAATGGTTAGCCAGCAAGACTAACAAACATACACGATTGAGTTCTGGTCTAATTGAGTGACACATTCATACGGCCTTGTGCCCTAACTAAGGAAAACGTTAGTAAATTACGATACCTCGAATAAAGCCGAAAGATAGTCGAATATATATATATATATATATATATATATATATCGACCGAACATACAAGGATCATTAAATAAGTTTCCAGACTTTTTTCGTATGGGTACTTTTATTGGTAGTACACACATGAAACTTTAGTCCCCTTCGAGGTAAGCTCCAATGCACTTGTACCGTTCCAACAACTTCTGGAAGGCCCCATGGAAGTCCTCTTGTGTGAGCGTGTCAATGACCTTCGTCACAGCCTCTTTCATCTCCTCAATTGTCTCATAATGACATTTTCTGAGCTTAGGTAAAAACCAAAAGTCACAGGGAACAAGGTCTGGACTATAGGGAAGGTGACGAACTGTCTTGATGCCCATCTTGGTCAAATAGTCTGTGACAAGGATGGAGTTGTGGACTGGTGCATTGTCCTGGTGGAAATGCCATAGACCCGATTTGAAGAGTGCTAGCCTCTTCCCAAGGAATCTCTTGCTGAACTCCCTTAAAACCTCAACATAGTAACCCTAACCCTAGCCCTTTAGCCAATCAACTCTGGTGTTCTGACTTCCTTACTCCTCCCACAGCTCTCATCATCCCTCACAGACTCCCTGCCTTCCTTGAATCTCTTATGCCACTCAAAAACTGATGCTCGATTCATGCAAGATGCCCCAAAAGCTGTCTGAAGCATTCCATACGTTTCTGTGGCATCATTTTTTCCAAGTTTAAAACAGAATTTTATAGCATATCGTTCTTCTAAAGTGTCCTGACATCGAGATTGCATTTTTGAAATTCACCAACTGTGACAATCAGGCTTTAGTAGGGTGTTTTCCAATTCCTGCTGTAGCTGTTCATTTAACCTGAAATCATAAAATCATTGGTCAGTCATCTCATAAGATGTATAGCAATAACATAGTGAATTTTCAAGAGTCTACAACAATTTAAACGCCTGTAAAAAAAGTCTGGAAACTTATTGAAGGCACCTTGTATGTCGACCGGGTTCAGTCGACTGTTTCAATCCCAAGACGAGTCATACCAGACTCAAAAAATGACACTTGGTACCCCCTTGCTTAATACTCTGCATTATAAAGGGTAAAGTGGGCCAATTCGGTGTAGTGGCAATTGAAAAGGGAACCTTCGAGTCACCCTTGACAACGGTCGCCAACTTTTTATATATATATTGCACAATCATATTTTTCTTAGTGTTAATCCCTCTCCCACCTCACTCTCTCCCCTTCTCTTTCTCTCTGTTTCTCACTCCCTCTCTTTCTCTTTAACCAGGCCATGTCAATAAACCGCTGTTAGTATTCTGGCTATGAAACTGAACTGTATCTGTTCCGAAATTTTAAGGAATGTGGAGTACTCCTTCATTCCCATTACTCCCAGGTCCACTCTGATTCGGCTTCATAGTACTTGTTAGGGTTTTATCAATGTGTCAGATAAAACTGTTCAATCATTTACTGAGGGTTAGTATGAATACTTATTTGTGATCAATTTATATTACACAGGAATATTTGCTAATTAAAATTACTAATGTTAAATTGCAATAATTGAAACCATTTAACTGTATGTAAATAAATGTTTAATATTAAACGGAATTATTTGTGTAGGATAGGAATTCTTGAAACGATTTAACTGTGTGCAAACAAATAATTAATACTTAACAGAATTATTGATGAAAGATAAGAATACATGAAGCCATTAAAATGATCTCCAATAACCCGTTTAAAAATAAAGTTACTTCCAATCTATTCACTTACAAATTGTAGATACATACTTACATCTATCTATCTATATATCTATCTATCTATCCATCTATGTACATTTTTTCAGAATATTTTTCCAGAAATGTAATCTTTACATTACTTGGAATTGGTTAATTTCGCAAAAAATTGTTTTGATATATTCAAAATAATGGCATCAAATGAAACAGAGTGCTGAAAGCTTGAACAGACATCTGTCATCAAATTTTTGGTGGTTAAGAAGTGCAAACCATGTGAAATTAACAGAAGAATGAGTAATGTGCACGGAGAAGAATATTTTAGTAAAAAAAAAATCTTTTCAAATGGACTAAACGTGCGTTTACCATTCCGAGCCCGACACGACAAGTCTGCATAATATTTTACGTAACATTTAATAGGTATATATATATATATATATATATATATATGTGTGTGTGTGTGTGTGTGTGTGTGTGTGTGTGTGTGTGTGTGTGTGTGTGTGCACATTCGAGGGCGTGTGTTTGCCTACAGCTAAGAGTGTTTTCCATAGTTTTTAATGAGTGTTTTATCCCACATGAATACGGACAGGATCTTTATGCTTTTTCCTCATTCATCCACATGATCTTGTGTCAAACTAAATTACGTATTGTAAATATATCAATGGCCTGAAGCCATACTAAACTAAATACAACAATATATATATATATATATATATATATAGCCTCATACTATATTAAACGTAGTGGTGTAGATATAATTTTTGGCATTATACCAGATAAAACTAAGTAAAGTAAATATCTTTAAGGATCAAAAAATAATAAAAGAGGTTAAATATTTCCGGCCAAACTTGTCATAATTACTTTGAAAACTCATTTATCTAGTTATAAAGCAGTAATGTTTGTGTTCTGATTCATTTCGTCAGCAGAAAGATAAAAGTTTAAACCAAAATGACAACTAATTTTGATAAACTTTTTCCTTCGCCAAAAAGAATTTCATAGAATATTTAGCACAGGCGTTGTAAGAGAAAAAACTGTCAGATACTTCTGATTTGTGTTTGTGTTTGTGTGTATGTGTGTGTGTGTGTGTGTGTGTGTGTGTGTGTGCAGACAGCATAGATATAAAAAAATGCCTTCCAGGAATTTGAAGATGTTTATTAAAAATGTTTCATAAAATTATTGCTTTTATTCTGTCTGTTTCTTATAAATACATACACAAGCAGACATACCAGGAATGTACATTGATAGGTATACACCCTTGCATACACATATAATATTTGTATCTTTTTAGGAAGCATATTTTGAGGGTTTTTTTTAAATGAAACTTTAATCTAGGATACCAATAGCTGGGATTATGAAGGAGCTCATACCTTTCTCAGGCCATTAGTCCGAGAGGGAACATTAGAGTACAAGTACGATTTTTACCGGACCATTGGCCTCATGAGTAAAGTGTTTGCCAATGGTCTGGAAGACCGATGTTCAATCCCAGGTGGAGTCATACCAAAGTCTCAAAAAATCGTACTTGATGCCGCCTTGCTTAACACTCAGCATTATAAGGTAGGGATCAAGTGTAAAGTGCAGCAATCCTGGGAATCGAGTAGCGCCCTCTCTTATACCTCGGTGTAGTAGCTATTGAAAAGGGAACCTTCGGGTCACCTTCGACTAAAGTCGCCAACTTTAGTTTCTAACGGTTTGAACTCGATTCCTACAATGTAGAAATCTTGCACGTGAACCACTACGCCACTTGGACTTACCCCACCCCCTAAAAAAAACAACAACAACATATAGTGCAATTGCCCTCAGCCGACTGGTCGGATTGTCAAATTTAATTCCGAAGCCAGTCATTTTTTTTTTTTTTTGCACCCATTAAAAAGGTTTCAAGTAGCTAATAATGATAATCGTAATAAACTGCTATTATATCTAATAATAATCCTTATTAAACAATTATAGCTTCAATTTACTATTCTTAATCTAAAAGATTTGCACACAATCATGTCTTTTCTAGTATTTCAAACAGTTATATGGTTTCAAGTAACTTATAATGATAATCATCAGAAAAAAATTATAATGACAATCCTTAGTTATAATGATAATCCTTAGTAAACAATTATAATGATAATCCTTACCAAAAAATTATAATGATAATCCTTAGAAAGAAATTGTAATGATAATCCTTTGTAAACAATTATAATGATAATCCTTAGTAAACAATTATAATGATATTCCTTAGTTAACAATTATAATGATAATCCTTAGTCAACATTAATAATGATAATCCTTAGTAAGAAATTATAATGATAATCCTTAGTAAACAATTATAATGATAATCCTTTGTTAACAATTATTATGATAATCCTTAGTAAGAAATTATAGCTCCAAGTAGCTATCCTTAACATAAACAATTTACAGTTTTATGGTTTCAAATAACTAATATTAATTATTAGTCAATAATTATAGCTTCATTTAACTATTCTTAAGAAAAAAATAATTTGCACACAATTAAATGGTTTCAAATATTTCTATAATTCTAATCATTTATTCACAATTATCGAGTTTGAAGTATTCAAGTTTAACAATAATAATTTGTTTGCACAGATATATGATTTCAAGTATTCCTATCTAATTCTAATAATTTTCAAACAACCCTATTTGATCTAATTCGTGCGACCACTCCGGTTCAAAGTCGGCCTGGGAATAATGGCAATGAGGTGACTGAATACTCTGCAGGGTTCTGGCGAATTTCTATATAAACCAACTCTCAAAGCAATTTTTAGCATAAAAATTTCATTTTCGTCTAAACCAAAGATACGTAGCATAATTTTGTTATTCATAGCAGAACAAAAACAGGTATCAAGTATTACAGTATCGCCCAAGTACACCTCCAAGAATTTTTTGATAAAATATTACTTTTCTTCGAAACTAAAGATAGCACTATTGTTATTATTTTTTGTGGAACATCATACAATCAAAACGGATATTAGTGAGTATTATTTATTAACAAACTTGACAAGTTTTAATGCAACATATTTTGGCCATAAATATTACTTAATAATATCTGTTTTGATTATACTATATTCCACTAGGAAACTACACAAGGATGCAGCAGGCTTTTTTGAATAAATGTAGAAAGTAGCAGCCCACAAAATGGCAACTGTACAGCCACTTACCTTCCATTTTACAAACCACCCAAGAAAGATGATGAAGCAAGGACGAACTCAATAGCCAAGTTCTCCTATAAACCTTATGTGGACACACCAATGTTGGCCGACCAGCAAAGACTTATTTTCATCAGCTCTGTATGGGCATTGAATGCCAGCTATAGAACCTGTCAAGAATGATGGATGATACTATTTACCAACCCCCCCGCTCGGGCAGGATATCACACAAGGTCAATTTTTAAGCGGAGTTTAACAGGTTTGAATTCAGAGTTTTCCTTCTCCTAGACTAGTTGCCTCACCAAGGCTGAAGAACCTAGTCTGTCCTACTATTTACCCATAGCTGGAGGGAGAATAATTGGATTCATACCTTTCCCAAGGGTATTAGTGCTATGTGAAAATGCAATCAGTCTCGTCCAGGATTTGAACTCGTGTCGCCGAGTCCATTTCCTACGACGATAACGACTACACCACAGGCACCTCCAAGAATGATGGATGATAGGGATGGATGGTGTGATAGAGTCAAGGGGATCCGTGCGAGGAACGCGAATTGATGATGATGATAAATAATAAAATCCTGGGTTTTTTAGAAGAAAATTAACTTTTTATAAAAAATTGTTAGAGGTGTACTTATTAATACAAATCGCTTCGTGATATATATATATATATATATATATATATATATATATAAATGTACATAAATGTACAAATATGAAAAAACTCAAGGTTTTCAGAGAATGGTTTTATTGATTGTTTGAATTATTTGCCAACATTAAACGTTTTGGGGTTTTGAAAGCCTTCATCAGGGCGTATGAATTGTTGAATGAAATAAAGAAATGAGAAAGTTTTAACATTAGATTTCTGTTGGTGGCGTACTGTTTCAAATCCATGTGATATAATTAGTATTCAAAAATTTACTTTCAAAAATGTAATGTATTTCGTTAAAATGTTTTATAACATCTATCAATCTATCTATCTATGTTCATATATATCATTTTGTTCATATCTATCTTTTTCAAACATTCCTCAACACACCTTCTGGTGGTGTAATGGTTAGCAAGCTCGACTAGCAAACCTATACGAGTGAGTTCGAGTCTCATTGGGTGCCCCTCTCATATGGCCTTGTGCTACATCTAAGCAAAAAGCTTAGTAAATTTCCACTATCAATGTCAGTCTGCTTTTTTTTCTGTCTCACTCAGTCTGTTTGATCTATCTATCTATCAAATTTTATTCTGATCTATCTATCTATCTATCTATCTATCTAAGTAAATATAAGCGAAGGATTTTGTAAATTTTTAGCACTAGTTTGACTAAATAAGGAGATGAATTGAAAAAGCCGGGTCTCTGAAATAATGCTACCGCGCAGTCGGCTGGGACTGTTTAATACACCAAGTGCATCTCTGTAGAGAGGTAATATCCCCCCGCCTCATAAACGAGTGTCCTGGATATGACATTAAACAATCTGATGGTGAGGCTCCAGTAATGCTCGAGCTTTTAGGAATGCGGAGTACCCCTTCATTGCCATCGCTCCTAAGTCCACTCTGGCTCAAAGTCGTAGCACCTGATAGAGTCCTATCTATGGGTCAAATAGAATTGAGATTTAAACTGTGTGCAAACAAATGATTTATGCTAAACAATTTGAAATAGAACAGTTTGATCATTTAACTGCATGTAAACAAGTAACTGATGAGTAATTGAGGTGTTGATCATACATAGGAATACTTGGAACCGTTTAACTTTGACTTATGCAAAACTGAATTGCTAGAAATAGAACTGTTTAATCATTTAACTTTGTGTAAACAAATAACTGATGTTTAATTTAATTGTTAATGATGCATTGCTATACTTGGGACCTTTTAACTGGGTCCAGACGAATGAGTAATGTTGAATACAATAATTTGTGTTAAATAGCAATACTTGTAACCACTTCACTGTATGCAATCAAATTATTAATATTGAATAGAATCATCTATAAGTGTTAGATAGCAATAATTGAAACCCTTTAACTGTGTAAAAACAATGACAACACAAGTGGGAAAGCAAATTAGTTCTAATTCATTCAAAAATGAAATCACCGTCAAACTAATCTCTTGCATATCATATCTATTTAAATATGAACAAACGAGTGTCTGATGTTTAAGTGTCCCTGTTACACAGTAATATTTAAAACCATTTAACTGTGTTCTAAAAATGAGTTCAATTTCGTTTTAAAATGTTTTCACCAAAATGTGCTCACAAATCATATAAATCAGATCGAGCATTAAATAGACTGCAACGGTTGATGCGCCATCAAAATAAACTACTATTATGTATGATTTTTACCCGAGCTCATATTACGATTTTTAAAATCTAATCTTTTCGATTATTAGTTCCGAAATTGAATTCCTTTCTATCCTTGGTTTACTCAACAGGTCACTGCAGCCCAACATATATGCTGATTTTTTGAGGCGTCTAATTCTTCAATGTTCTTCTTTATCCATTATTTTAACATCATCTCATGAGGGCAGATGGTTTCACTTTTCCTTCCATATATGGTCCGCCATATCAGACTTTTCAATTTCACCTCGTACAACTGCTTTTCCATGTTCTTCTTGCCTTATTTTTAGTTGGAGGCATGTCTCGCTTTTGTATACTTTATCACGATTGCAAGGGATGGAATACACACAATTCTGTTGAATTCTGTTGGGGGCTTGACACGGAAAAGGTGACTCCGGAGAGTCGAATATTGTCATTGTGAATATTGTCCTGATGTCATATGGATTACATATCTTTTGGATCTTTTCGGCTAGTCCTTTGACATAGGGCCGACATACTGTGGTGAGTTTTCGGGTATCGTCTTTTATCATCGTATCCAGATTTCTTGAAGCCGATGTTATGCTCTCTGGGTAGCTGTTGCTATGGAGGTTGAATTTGAAACTAATCATTTCTTCTTGATATGCATCACTACTAATGGTTTTTGCTTGATGTTGTATCCAACGGACGATTCCTCTCTTTACATTATATGGATAATTGGAGTTGAAATTGAGGTACTGAACTAATTAATGAAATGCTTAATTGACTTTGAAGAGTTTGTAACTGTTTTGATTCCAAAGTTGTTTAAGTTTTTTTCGATGAAATTTGTGTTTGAATTGTTGGGTAAAATAATATATTTGTCTAATAAAAAATAATATATTTGTCTAATAAATTATTACTGGAAAATTTTCTTAAGAACATTTGCATTTGTAAATTCTGAGAGCTTTTTATCTTATTTATCTTGTTGTTGTATAAATGATTTTGGATATTGAAGTTGTGTTAAGGAATTTTCTATATTGTCAAATTCATCATTTAAAAATTTGGGGATGTAAATCCGAAAAGCTCTGCGATAAAAAAAAAAAAACTTTGATTATTCCTCTTTTCCTTTTGGTGTTGTGATGTGAGTAAAAACGTAAGTAGTTTTTTGTGAACTTTTGTGAACTTTAAAGTTAATTGCTGTTATTTATTAATAAACTATACAATAAAGGTAAGATATTGTTAATTTCTAGTTCGTAAATAAAATCTATGGTCGCTTCATTATGGTGCTATTTTGTTAGGTCATTATTCCGTTGATATATAAGTAATATACTATTTATATATTGGAAATCAAATTTGGGGGTATTTTTGAGTATTGTGAATTTAAAGAGACCAGATTGAAGAAAATCAGGAAAAAGGTATGCATAGAGTCCACTAAAAGGCGACCCCATAGGTAAACCAATTTCTTTTTTTCATTAAAAATTCCGTCATATTGAAAAAGTAATGTTTCGTGTATAATGTGCAAATCTTAATTATTTTATCAACAGGTAAAGATAATGTTTGTTTTCTTGAAGTGAATCTCTAGGGCTTTAATACATTGGTTTACTAGAATATTTGTGTCCAATGATTTTATTTTGAGACGGACAAGAGATTTGTTTTCCATGTTTATCCTATTAATTTTGTTGAGTACACACACACACACACACATATATATATATATATATATATATACTGAAAGAAAAAAAAGAAAGAAAGAGAGCGAGAGAGAGTATGTGTGTGTGTATGTGTGTATGTGTTAGAGAGAGAGAGATGTGTGCATATACGTTTGTGCATATGTATGCATGTTTTAAAATAATATGTACAATATTTTTCAAGTTTAAAATCGAGTAATAATAAAATAAATAAACACTCATTAGTTTAATGTTGTCAATCCTCAGGTGAGCAAGTATTATATATATATATATATACGAGGATTAAATAAGTTTCCAGATTTTTTTCGTATGGCACTTTTATTGATAGTATACACATGAAACTCTAGTCCCCTTCGAAGTAATCTTCTTCAGCTGCAATTCACTTGTTCTACCGTTCCAACAACTTCTGGAAGGCCCCATGGTAGTCCTCTTGTGTGAGCGTGTCAATGACCTTCGTCACAGCCTCTTTCATCTCCTCAATTGTCTCTTTACGACAGCCTCTGAGCTTAGGGAATAACCAAAAGTCACAGGGAGCAAAGTCTGGACTATAGGGAAGATGACGAACTGTCTTGATGCCCATTTTGGTCAAATAGTCTGTGACAAGGATGGAGTTGTGGACTGGTGCATTGTCCTGGTGGAAATGCCACAGACCCGATTTGAAGAGTGCTGGCCTCTTCCGACCGAATCTCTAGCTGAACTCGCTTAAATCCTCGACATAGTAAACCTAACCGTTTGGCCAATCAACTCTGGTGTATTGAGTTCCTTACTCCTCCCTCACTTCTCATCATCCCTCACAGTCTCCCTGCCTTCCTTGAATCTCTTATGCCACTCAAAAACTGATGCTCGATTCATGCAAGATGCCCCAAAAGCTGTCAGAAGCATTCCATACGTTTCTGTGGCATCATTTTTTCCAAGTTTAAAACGCAATTTTATAGCATATCGTTCTTCTAAAGTGTGCTGACGTCCTGATTGCATTTTTGAAATTCACCAGCTGTGACAATCAAGTTTTTGTAGGGTGTTTTCCAATTCGTGCTGTAGCTGTTCATTTAACCTGAAATCATAAAAATTGGTCAGTCATCTCATAAGATGTATAGCAATAACATACTGAATTTTCCAGAGTCTACGACAATTTTAAATGCCTGTACAAAAAAAGTCTGGAAATTATTGAAGGCACCATGTATATGTGTGTGTGTGTGTGTGTGTGTGTGTCTGTCTGTGGCTGAGTCTTTATGTGTATGTCTTTATGTGCGTGTATATATATGTATATATAAATAAAGTCCCTTTTTTCTGTGACTGGCAGTTTCACGCTTTAAAACACACACTCACACACACACAATCATCAGCCTGGAAATTGTTAATTTTTCTCCCATCACCTATCAGATGATTCTGTTTTTTAAAAACGCATGTAACTGGCAGTCATATAAAACAAAAAGGACAGTGTGATAACAATACTTCTGTTTTTATACAGCTCTGCTGGCGGATATTAAAGCACTTTTTGGTTATCTAACTTTTAAAATGAAACAATTGTCTTTTTGCAGTTTGTTTTTCTTCTTTGTTATATATATATATGTGTGTGTGTGTGTGTGTGTGTGTGTGCGTGTGTGTTATTTTGAAAAATGGATATTTGAATTTCCCGTATCATTTCGCAGACCAACATGAACAAAACGCAGTGGTTTCCTTTCCTTTCCAATAACACCCATGTTGTGCTTGAAGCTGCACGCAGGATGGTAAAAAAAGAATTGATGTATTTTTCACATGACCAGGAAATTCAACAGACCTCGACTATTCTGAGAAACCCAGCGTCATTATGAAGGAATGTATTGGTAATATCCTCTTCAAGTTGCCCAAACAACAACAGCTTACTCAACAGAATCTGATGTGAGTGATTGATGAAGTTTTGAAGTTAAAAAGCGAAGAACATATGTTTAAAAACCTCCTTTGTTCGTTCAACTCTGCGATGGATTCCATATATGCCTGTACTGAGAAATCAATTTAAAAAATGTAATAATATGATGTTGTCCCAAAAGTATCGTGACAGAAACTGTGTTTACCAAGATAGAAATGAACAATGAAGAAAACGTTAATTTGCTACAAAGCCCAGAGTGTGTTCAAAAAGTTTCGGGTCTGAAGCTGTATTTTCCAAGATAGAAATGAATAATGGATAAAACGTTAATTTTGTTCGAAATTTTCTTCTTAGCGTTTAGTTTCCTTCTGTAGCTGACGAAAACTTTTTCTGTGTTATCGTTTGACTTCTATGTTTATTTGCTTAACGGCATATCAATCTTTGTGGGTTATTTACTGCCAAAGCTATCCTTATAGAAGAACAGTAATGGTACTACTTAACCCATAGCTGGGGGAATAAGGTGATTCATGCCTTTCCTGAGGGCATTAGTCCAAAAATATATGTAATCGACTAGAGCTCGAACTCGCTTACTATCTTCCCATAGTTCAGCACGTTAGCCACTATCACACGGGGACACCTTTTCCCAGACTAATTGTTGCTTATCATTGGTGTAAAGCTGTAAATATTGGACACTTAGTGAAGATCAAGCTCACTACACAGTGGTAAGTTATCTGCAAAACTAGTTTGCTTTCCATCACGACTTGGTGTTCCTATCAAAAAAGAGATGTTTGATTGTACTGGGAATGAATAAACAAATCTCCGAATTTCTCAAGGTTAGAATAAATTCCATCCCGAAGAAAATGATGATGAAACTGAAGCAAAAAAAAAAAAGTCTAACTGTAACGGTAAAAGTCAAGGGAACTTTTTTTGCAAAGGTCAAGGGGGCCAATTGCAATGATGGAGAAGTTCCACTGACCTATTTTTAGAAAGCTTTGCATTTTCCACTAAATCTCAGCATTGAACCACACACACACACACACACACACACACACACACACACACATATATATATATATGATTAAAAGTTTACGCAAGAGGAGTTTTTATGAAAATTCAGAGCATTATTACAACATATTTAAAGTCTAAAGACTATAAAAAGTAAATTATTAAGTGTAAAAAAAATAAAACAAAATAAAAATTTAGCTTTCTGAGTTTCTCACTTTCGCTGATGATTTACTGAATTCCTTGAATCTCTCTTGCCATCCGTCCCTCTCGATGATTTCTCCTTCTTCAAGGTCCTCTAGACAACATCCAATGTCCGCACACAGATGAGGTATCTAAGTCTTTGCTGATCAGCCAGCATTGACGCATCCATGTGCTGGGGTTTATAAGAAAATGTTACTTAATGAGGTTGGTCTTTTCCCAGCATGTCTTAATGTTTCATTAGGATAGTCTATGAGATAGGAGGCAGGTCGTCGCACAACTTCTGTTTTGATGGGTGTTGCTTCCAGGATTTGATCGAAACAACACATAACATCCTAGTGTAGTTGAAATCTAGTTTTTCTCAAAGGTTCCGGGTGGTGCAGCCAAACAGTAGTTCTTACACGGCCACTATTTCCGTTTTATTCTAGCAGAGAGATCTGATTTCCTTTAACAACTCGTCAATAACAGTTTTTGTCTTCTCTATACGTGTGTTGACATCGATTTCAGTGGAGATATTGTTACCGACGGATGTGAACAGGCCTACAAATTTCAAATGTGGGTATGGCTCCGTTTTATTTGCTTTATCTTATCTATTTCTTTCTCTAGGTTGGTGTATTTGTGAGAAGCACCAGATCATCAGCGTAGTCTGCGTCTGTCATAGTTTCTACGAAATATCGTCTGCTTCTTACCTTTTTTTTTAGCGTGAAACTATTTCCTTTTGACGATTGAAGTACGTAGTGTAGGAAAATTATAAATAAATATGGTACTAATGTATTTCCTGGCAAGAAACTCTAGCGACAAAGTTGAAGAAGTTGATGCAGTTATAGTGAGCAAACCATTGCTTCTTTAATTTTTATAAAATTAAGGAAGCAATGGTTCGCTCACTATAACTGAAAGAATTTCTTTGGGGACACCATATACAAGTAATATTTGTTCCATCTTTTCTCTGTGTATGGAATCAAATACCTTAAAAAATATGCATGCGATAGTGTTGCCTCGAGATTTTTGCCTGTACTCCTTCGATAATTCAACATTGTCAGAATCTGTGATATTGTGGATTGATTCCTCTGAATTCTTGAGAATTTTCTTGATTTCATGTTAGAAACGATTGAGAAGCAGGAAATGATCAACCTTAGTAGCTATAGCCGTGAGAGTTATGCCTCTGCAGTTCTTAGGGATTCCTTGGTCACTTTTCTTGAGGTGGATGCAACCTTTTTTGAGTTTCTCTTTTGTATTTGTTTATACGCAGTGTTGCATAATCAAAGAAGTATGCGGTCAAATTTTCTTGTCTTCCAAACTTCAGCTGGAATTTTGTCGTGACCCTCGCGATTTTACCCCTTTTAAGATTTTTTTTTTTAATACTGCATCAAGTTCTTCTTCTGTAAACTATCCTTGTTTGATGTCTAGTTGGCCATTAATCATTTAATAGATAGGTTTGCCTGTGATATCAGGAGGGTTCCCAAGTAGATTCTTTGAATGTTCTTTCCATTTTTGAAGTCTTTCTTCTTGTCTGGTAGCATTTAGTTTTGCTTTTGAATTGTTCTTCCTTCCGCCCCCTTCATTTACTGTATGCCATGCTAATGGTGATAGTTAACCTTCTATCGAGTTTATGATTTAATTGATTTGGTCTTGAAAGTACTCTTGTTCTTTTTAGTATGTGTCAGTTCTCCCTGGACTTTCTCGAGTATCCACGCGTTGGTATTTGTTGGGTTTCTTTTGTTAAATAAGAATACTTTTTTCCTGTCTGCTATTGATTCCCATGGAACTTTACATTTGGCTCTTAGTTTGGTTGCTCTACTCTCTGTTGTTGCTATGGGCGTTAATGAAGTTTTCAAATTCATCATTCAGAGGATGTCTTTCAGATGTTCTCCTGAAGAGTATTAAATTTGTTTCTTACAGTTACCGTATATTCATTACTTATATCTCAGTTGGTAAGTGAGGACCAGTCGTAACGTGTGCTTTTAACTATTTGTTTCTTTTTTTCTGAAAATACTCCTTCAAAACAGGAATATATCTCATAGTTCAAAGCGTTACTTAACCTCTTCTTGTCCGTAATTAGATAAAGTAGCTGTGGCTGGGCGTTATTTAGGTATGTGGAGGGTCATAGTTTTTCCTCCTTTGTTTTCTTGGAATTGAACGTTTAGGCATGAAAGACTGTTCTCGAGTGAAAAATCTGCTAAATATTCGTCATTTCTGTTTGGCAAGTTGGATAAGCAAAATTTATTATTTCCGTCTTTGCTTATTTGATCATTCATATTTTTAGCCAGGGTTCGAACATTATGTTTGGGAATGTATCAAGCAAGGGAAGATAACCCGTTGTAGAAGGTGGTGATACCCATGTCATCACTAGCATTGGTGGGACTGTATGAAGAGATAATTGTTGTACAAGGGTTGCCATTAAATGTTGACCACATTTTCTCGGTTGCGTTCTTTCAATGCTCCTCATCACTGAGGAGCATTAAAGCTCGAAGACTGAGAAGTATTTCTATATTTTCTATGGTGGCATTTACAGAGTTTTTCGATACAGATACCGAAATAAATGACCAACCATAACAGGTATCATAGTATTTGATTTCTTGTTTACTAAGGAAATATCTACGTTCTTGTATTCATCTAATGTCTCTATTGGGTTAAATAGCAGATTCTGTAAGATTGTGTAGCTGGTTGATTGTGTTTAAGGTCCTAATATTAAGAGTTGCTCTATCTTTATATTTAAGTGAGTTGGGTTTGGCTTCTGTAGCTGGTTTTTCGAACACTGGGTCCGAGCTCCAACCTCAGCGGGACGTCCCTCTTGTTTACCTGCCTGAAGGGTGATACGGTTTCCATCTACTGTTTAGTTAGAGTCATGATAATCATTTGTTTTTTGCTCATCAATAGACGCCACCTTTATAGATGAATAGCAGAGTACTTTCCCTGAAAACTATTTGATCATGGCCGTTGACCAGTGAAGTTCTTCCGTCCAACATTTGAGGACGAAAACTGTGGACCCAACTTTCAATTCATCCACTTTACTTCACATCTACACTGCTTCATTCCATAGTTTTCATTGCAACATGCATGAATGGCTTCTAAATTACTCTCCTTACTGAGAGACTGTTATCCAGTGACAAACCGAAGCAGGATATCTGATTGGTTATGGCAAAGAAAAAAGAACCCTTCTTTCTCTTTAGTATTTATTTAGTCAAAGTCTAACTGTCCTATTTTAGCTAGATCAAGTATATGTGGCAATATTTCATTAGGCTAAGACAACAAAATTCTGGAGAAAATGAATTTTCTGATGAGATTGAAATATTTTTCTTTTTGTGGAATTTAAAAAAATTCTATCTGCTTTCAGACATTTTCGGGTTGTCTTTTTATTCTCTTTCTTTAAACCCCATGAAAGCAAAAAATAGTGTCGCTTGCATGATGACTTGCGAGAAACTGTTTAACTTGTAATATTCACTGAGAATAAAAGAACAGGTGTATTTCACTACTTGTCAAAAGTCTGAGTGGAAGGCTATTTTAAGCATTTGCTGGTTGGGATATGTTTTTGGAAGTGGGGAAAAGAAGGCAGTTGATATTACCATAAAACCAAACAAATAATAAATAAGATTTAGTCTGGTTAGGTTTTATGGCATATCAACCATTGCAGGTTATTTAATGCCAAATCCTCTTTATACATAGTATATATGATTTTTGAATACATAGTTTTTCGATAAAATTTTAAAACTAGCCTGAGCTCATTTTTTTTTTTTTTTTGCGTACAGTTAAATGGTTTGGTTTGGTTGGGTTGGGTTTTATGGCATATCAACCCTTGTGGGTTATTTAATGCCAAATCCGTTTTATACATATATATTGAATATATATGATTTGTAAACACATTTTGTTTACGTTTTTAAACGAGCCAGAGTTATTTTTGCTCACAGTTAATGGTTTTAAGTATTTCAATCAAATAGGAATCATTTTATTAACTATTAATCATTTGTTAGGAAAAAGTTATATGTTTCAAGTATTTCTATGTAACAGTAACAATTTAGCTTCAGTCATTTGTTTGCATTTTGAAATGGACATCCATATGATCTGTAAGGGAAATAGTTTGTCGGTAATTTCATTTTAAAATTAATTACAATTAATTTGTTATTGTTTCTTTACAGTTAAATGGTTTCAATTATTGATATCCAACACAAATAATTCCATTCAATATTAATCATTTGTTTGCAGGAGTGGGTAGAGTGTTCGCCAATGGTCCAGGAGACCTGGGTTCAATCCCAGGTCGAGTCATACCAAAGACTTAAAAAATGGTACTTGATACATCCTTGCTTAACACTCAGCAATATAAGGTACGAGGGTAAAGTGGAGCAATCCAGGGAAAGGAGTAATGCCCTCCCCTACACCTCGGTGTAGTAGCTATTGAAAAGGGAGCCTTCGGCTCGCCCATGACTAAAGGGAGACAACTTTACTTTTTTTACTTCATTCTATTCAACATTATTCATTCATTTGCACTCTGTCAAATGGTTTCACAGATTGCAATGTAATACTAATAATTCATTTAGTAGAGGAGTTTCAAGTATTGCGATTAAACACTAATAATTCTATTCAACATTATTCATCCCTTTGCCAACAGTTAAATGGTTCCAAATATTGCTATGTAAAACTAACAATTCAGTTAAACATCTGTCATTTATTTACACACTGTTCAATGGTTAAAGAATTCTATTTCTTAAAATTTCTAAGTCATCTGTTTGCACGCATTTTTAATATGACTCAGTCACAGGTGTTACCCACTCTAAGTCAGAGTGAATCTAGGAGTAAAATGGCAATGAAGAGGTACTTTACATTCCGCAGGACTCCAGCATTTCTCGAGTTTCACCGTTACATTGGTTTCTGTTATATCCATGACACTCATTGTGTATGTGTTTGGGATGGGGTCCTTACTTCTCCGCAGAGATGCAGTCGGTGTATTCTAAAGCACCAGCCGACTGAGATGAAATAAATAAGGATATTCCCATCGTCCATTTTTCACTCTTGTCAACGGTCACATTTGGACAGGTGTTAGGTGGTTAAATTTAGTATATATATATATATATATATATATATATATATATATATATATATTATTAGAATAAATAAGGAACTTTTCAAAATATTTTTTCCAGAACTATTTTCCATCGATGTAAACTCTGCATTGTTTGTAATTGGTTTTTAGCAAATATTATTTCAATCTCATAAAAATATTTGTTTTGAGGCTATTCAAAATGGCGGCAAATCAAACACAGTGTTCTCGGCTTGGACAGAGATCTGACATCAAATTTTTAGTGGCTTAGAAGTGCAAACCATGTATGATGCGCACGAAGAAGCGTGTTTTAGTATATAAAAAAATATTTTACAAATGGGCTAAACATGTGTTTGCCATTAGGAGCTTGAGTCGAAAAGACTGTTCAGAGAATACAAACACAGGGACTCTCCGGCAAAGAAAAGGTTCCCGGCGCAGCAGTCAATAAAGACAGAAAAAGTCATACTGACAATTTTCTGAGGTATAAAGTGACCCAAGACCATTCATTTCTTTTAAACAGGTGAAATTGTAAACAGTGCTTCCCATTGCCAACACATTAGATAAGAGTCACTTTATTAATGAACTGATCTATATATATATATATATATATATATATATATATATATATATATATATATATACTGAATTAGTGCATAAATCGAGGTCCTTAGTTGTTCAAATGCATCTCTGGTAAATCTCCATTTGCTTAAATTAAATTGTCCATGTGGGTTCTTTTTAAAACTACAGGTCCTTCGAAATTGTAAGCCAAAATTTCGGAACTTTCTATTGTTATGATTAGAAAATCTTCTATCCGCCTTTCCAGATGGCTTGCTATGGTAGTTTCCTTTTTTTCTTTTTCTTTTTTTTTTTTTTTTTTTTTTTGTATGTGATTGAAAATTGAATTTGTGTCTTTGTTTCTTGATTACTGCCAGGTTTAGTGTTGGTGTTTCGTGTGGTTACTCCAGAATGTCCTCATATGTGCATGTTTTGGTTCGAGCCAGTCTCTTTTTTAACATCGTTGTTACTTTTACAAGCGTTTATTTTATTTTTTTTAGCTTGGGATGTTTACATTAATTTATAGAGAGAGTTATTTCACTTTTTTTTTTCAATGTTGATTTTGGGTAAATTTCCACCGTCGATTTTTATGTTCTGCAGTTTTACAACGATGGAGTTCTTTGTTGTTTAAACTTTTTATTTATTTAGATTTTTATGCTTTTTATGGCTTTTGTAATCTCGTTGTATTCGTCTGTTTTTAATTTATTTTTTCAATCCTGTCTTCAAGTCAACATTAGCTTTATAGCTTTCTCCTACGCCAAAGTAATGAGAAATTCTTCCGTTATTCCAACATGAATTACTCAACCTACAATCTATGTAAATATGTCGTTAAATTTTTTTTCTAAAAATAATCTCAGAGAAATTTAGATACTTTGAGGATTTTTAACAGATTATTATTAGGTAAACTACACTACTTACCCCCCACTCTCTCTGTCTGTCTCTTCTTCAATTTTGTTCTGTCCTTTTCTTTTTTCATCTCTCGCTAAAAACTTTGTAAACTTCAGTTTATTTCCTTCAATGTATCACTTAAAGTTATTTCTCTCTTTTTCAATTTCTCTCGTTTAAATTTTTTCTCTCTTTGCTTTCTTCTTCCCAGGCTTTCTTCTTTTTATTTGAGTAATTTGAAGGAATTTCAGTTAATGTATTCCCTTGAGTGTTCTCAATTTACTGACTGATGTCGAATATATAGACAGACTGTCTGCAGCAACTGTATATATATATATATATATATATATATATATATATATATATATAATGATTGTTTCATCTTCACAGATGATTGCTGTCTCTTGATCCTCCAGCGCCATTTGGATTGACGCCTTTTCTTCGACTGTGTCTTCTCAAACGCATTGATCCCTAGATCTAGAGTTGTGCCATTCACCAGAATATTTAATTGAATATATGTTTTGTCCTGAAACTGGAGTTAAACTGCAGTCATTGATAGGTTGATTTTGAGACCAAATTTTAAATTGAAGTTTGAAATAACGATTCCCAAAGTGTTTCATATCGACTTTGACTTCCGAATTACAAAATCGGACTAGAACGTGAAATGTTGTAGATCTGGCCTGAAATCTTCTTCGATCAAAAAAACTCAATCAGAGCTCCTAAACGGAAAAAGGATTCCTTTGTCATAATCGGGAAATACAAGAAACAGTTCTACTGTTGCGAACAAGACCGAGAAAAGTGTCATGATCGGAATATCCCCCAGCTCACAATGTTTTCAACTGGAAGCTGGTCACACAGTTGTCCATTGAGTTTTACTCAAGCGTTTCCATCTCTGTGCAACTTTTTAATCATATTAGCAAAAATTTCTTGAATTTTGGTTGGTTGATGGGTGTTTTGTGACATATCAACACTTGAGGGTTATTTAATGCCAAACCCTGATTTTTTATAGATATATGATTTGTAAGCATATAGTTTGTTGGTAACTCTATTTTTAAACAAATTGTTAAAGTTTATCTGTTTGCACATCGTTAAATAGTACCAAATATTCCTATCTAACACTAATAATTCTACTTAATATTAATTATTTTGTTTGCACATAGTTAAATGATTTCAAATATTGCTATTGAAAATTATTAATTCTATTTATCAAGTATTCCTACGTAATATAGATAATTTGCACAAATTTGTATGGTTTTAAATAATAATAATGTTAATCTTCAGTAAATTATCTGCCCGTAGATTGGACCCTAGCAGGTGCAACCACTGCGGATCAGAGTGGGCCTGAAAGTAATGGCGCTGAATAGGTATTCGATAATCCCCAAAGCTTCATAGCCTATCTGATGCAGTTTAGTGTCATACCAAGGACACTCGTTGGGGGATGGAGACCATTTTGCAGAGGTGCAATCGGGATATTCTACAGCCTCCCCAACTGACAAAGCGACTGCTGGATTGTGAGAACCCTTCAAGTTAATAAACTCACTAACCGTCCAGAGCGTTCAACTGCACTTGTCACTAAAGAGCTAAAAAGGTGGAATGTTAACATAGCGTCTCTCTCTCTCTCTCTCTCTCTGTCTCTCTCTGTCTCTCTCTCTCTCTCTGAGAAAGATCATCTGATTGAAAAATCATCTGGGCATACCATTTTCTGGGCTGGAAAGCCTCGTGGAGTGAGCCGCGATGGAGGTATTGGTTTTGCTATCAAAACATGTCTGACAGACCGTATGGAATGTCCATCAAGTAATAGGGATAGTATTATGAAGTGCCGTATTCTGTGTTACTAACTTAAACACACACACACACACACACACACACACACACACACACACACACACATATGACTTAAGATGTAATGCATAGACTCACCTGAAGTCCATCTTTGTGAATTCCGAATGGAGAGTGGTTTTATTATATCTCTTTGTTATTTGAATATTTCATTTTCGGAATATTGTCAAATCTGATCTATACTTTTGTGTATAGAGCGCTATAATAATTTTGTCATGAGTGTACCAATCATATATATATATATATATATATATATATATATATATATATATATATATATATAATAAACCGTGTATAAATTGGTTTTTCTTCATCTTCCACTTCCGTTTTTATTACTTTGCATTCTTCATTTTTTTTCCATTTTCTGTGTCACTCATGTTTTTTTTTTCTCTTTCTCAATATATTTCTTTCAAATTATTTTTTCTTCAAAGTCTTTTCTCGGAATCTTTCTTTGATTCATCTCACACTTCTTTTCTTTCTTTCTTCCTTTCTTTCTTTCTTTGAAGAAAAAAGTACGAGATTCTTAGTCTGATGATCATCACATAGAAGCTAAACTGGTTGTCACTAAAAGACTGTTGACTCTGTGTCTACGCAATTCTTTCAAATCATTCATCAGACCAAGAGACTCATACGTAGTAGGTATCCCTTTATATACTATTTTGTGGGACATGATGGGAAGGGTGATCTAATTTGTGGCGCATTCTAGGAAGGCCAATTAAGTTTCTATCATGTGGTTATTTACAAATTAGTATTATGATTTTTTTTAAATTATTTACTCTATCATGGCTAATTTATTATTTTCTAGTTTTCTCTATCAATTCATTATAACAATTTAGAAATTAATGATAATATTATCATTACGAGAGTTTTTCTCATCAGCGTTAAATGATGAGATTTCATTGGAGTTTGAGTGACTGCATGTTTCCTCAAGTCTCCAGGACTCTTCTCGGTATTCTGGCCGTTCTCAATAATGTAGTGGTTTCGATGGTCGCCACTCATCCTCTTATTTCCAAGTCCTCCATGCCCTTTAATAATCCTTTTGATGACTGTACCAAAAGTACCAATAACAATTGGTATCATCGTTAATTTCATGTTCCACAGTTTTTTCAATTCCCTGGCAAGGTCAAGGTACTTATCCTTCTTTTCATTTTCTTTAAATTTTACTCTGTAGTCAGCCGGGACAGCAAAGTTCACAGTTTTACAAGTTCTCTTTTTTTTCTGTTGATTATTATAAGGTCTGGTCGTCTGGCTGATATTAGGTGATTCGTTTGTATGCCAAAATCCCATAGGAGTTTATGCGTCTCATTCTCCAGGATAGATGCTGGGTGCTACATATAACATTTGTTTGTATGGTCAAATTTAAATTTCTTACACAACACCAGAGGATCACCTTGCCCACCTTACCGTGTCTAGTCTTATACTCCTTCTGTGCCAATTTGCTGCCTTTGCTTATTATCACCACATAACCTACATTTGCTATTTTGTTGCGTCTTATCTATTCTCTCTTTGATATGATTGCTTCTTTTGGCGTTGTTTTGTGCTGCTATTAGGAGAGATTCAGTTTCTCTCTTAACGCTTCCTTTTCTTAGCCACGTCTTCGTTTTCTCGTGTGATATGTTGCTTATTAGCCACTTAAAACATCCATAGAGTTATTTTCTTCCCATTTTTGTTTTCTAGATATTGTCTTTCTGTCGGTCTTCGTGTTGTTAGTATTCTTTTATTTCATTTCTGGACATTTTTTCTCACCGGTTTTAACTGATAATATTTCACTGAAGTATGAATGACAATACGTCTCCTCATGTCTCCAGGACTCTCCTCAGTATTCTAGGCAATCATTTCAATGTTGTGATTCCGATTCTTCTGATTTCCAAGTTCCCCCTGTTGTTATATCGCCTCTTCTTCTTACGATCACCCTTCTCATCCCATCATGTTCTCTCTCACTTTCATTGTCATTTTGCCTTCTCGGCTAGACGTCTTCTCTCGTTGTTTCATCCTATATTCTCGACCATAAAATGTTTTAAGTTCTTACTGACATGAACAACAAGGTCATTTTTATGCACACATATATTATTCCCTGGATGAATGACTTAAACACATTACTGATGACAATCATGTTGGGAGACAGAGATGAAAACTTGACAATTGCGCTGTCCACGATTCCTCTGCTGACTAAAATAAAGTTTCCATCAAACTTCTAACGTCTATGATTATGCAATTACATGACTGAGATTATCAAATCCCAGCTAATTTCTCAAATGAATTCAGGTTCATCACCTGACAGTTGCACGAAGTTGACGCCAATGGTTAAAATCTTCCTGAACTTATCTACACAATATTCCAAATAAAAGATTCGGTAAATCTATTATTTTATTGTCTTTTTTCCAAACCTTTGTGAAACGTTCCAAGCACTCCTAATATTATTAGTATCACTACTAATTTCACGTTCTACAGCTTTTTCAGTTTTCAGACGAGATTCAAGAATTTCTTTATTTTTTAGCTTTCTTTCATTTTTACACAGAGGTCCGCTGGAATTGCAAAATCCATTCGATGAGAAATTCTTTTTTGCTGATCTTCTGAATGTGATTTGGTGACCGTTTGTATCTCAAATTCCTAAAAAAGTTTGCACATCTCGTTTTCTTGGATCGATTCTGGTTTGTGCATATAACCCTATCAGCAGGTTTAAATATTTTGCACACTGTTCGTTTCAAGTATTCCTATCTAATACTAATAATTATATATTTCCAAGTAATTATTTTTATTCATTAACAGTCATTTATTTGCCCACATTTATATGGTTTTAATAATAATACTAAGTAAACAATTATCACTTCAAGTAACTATTTCTTGATTCAAATAATTAAGACTTGGATGATATCATCAAGTAATACTATCGAAAATAGATGATATTTATAAAGATTTATTGGACCTATACTGAGGATCTTTTTAGGTGCTATAAATCTAGCTCAGAAAAAAATAATTAAACCAGAAAGCAAAATTATAAACTATTCTAAACATATTTTCATTTCATTGAACAGCAATAAAAAATAAAAAAATAAAAAAGACTTAAAATAAGACAAAATTCAAATGCAGATTTGCATCGGAGTTATCAAATTTGATTTGAATTTTTGATTAATTTTACGATTGATTGATTTTAACGAGATTTCATCTCTACTTGGGTTATCTTATGCCTAGAGGTTAGGGAATCTCGTTGATTGTACATTTGTGCTTACATTTTTTGGTTTGGTTTTCTTTGTTTAATGGCATATCAACCTTTGTAGGTTATTTAATGCCAAAGCCATTCTCCAAGAAGAACAGTTGTGGTACTATTTAACCCATAGCTGGGAGGACAAGGGGGTTCATACCTTTCCCAAGAGTATTTGCCCGAACGTAGCGTGACTGGAGTACGAACTCGCGTACTACGATTCTGCAGTCCATCACTTTAACCATTACACCACGAGGACACCCCCAAACATTTTTTGTGTTATTTCTTAAATTGTTGGGGTTTATTTTCACAACATCCTGTCGAGGGTATATAATTTTCAAATAGAACTGTTTGACTTATAGATCGGACCCGAGCAGGTATTAACCATTCCGGGTCAGAGTTTAATGCTTGGAAAGTATTCAATCTAGAAAGGTAAGATAGGAAGTAATAATCAGATTCTAAAAATACTGTTGAAAATATTGTTTTTATAAAGGTTATGAAAGTTTGGGATAAAATTTTCAAAATTTGTGAATTAAGGCTTTTGTGAGTCTTATATAGTTTATGAAAATCTAACAGATATTCCACCCAAATTTCACTTAAATAGGAAATAAGAAAAGAATTTTAGAATCCGATTTTAGATAAACGTAGATTGTATACTTTCATAATAAACCTGCTTCTATACTTCGCTATGCGCCCCACAAAGAATTCCCCTCTACGCCAAACAATTAATTTGTCGTTGACTCCTACAATCCTTTTTTTTTTTTCAGAAAGACGAATTGCGATACTTGCAGTTCACACGACAAATGACATCTAAAAACACTCGTCAAAAAAGGGTGAAGGTGCAAGGTTACCCTGCATGGTACGTTTTAAATAACGACTTTGATGATTCATTTCTGCCCTCCAACAGCTGGGTCAGTACTGTATTTGCACATCTGTGGGATATGTTCAGTAAATATCTGATTGTCGGCGGTTGAGTCCAGAAATAGATTGGAATATGTCATATAACATCCGTTAACCCCCCCCCATCTCTTTACGGCAGTGGTTCCCAATCTTTTCAGCATGAGTGCTATAAAGCCTAATTCAGGTGGGTTGTTGGCCACAACTGCAAAAGGACAGGAAAACTCCAAATTAAATTCACAAGTTAACAAATCACAATAATTAATTAATGAAATCACTGATTTTATTTGCCATAATCGTTAAAAACAAAATTTAGATGATATCTAAAATCTTTTTAGTTTTTATATGACTCTAATGGCCAGTATTTGAGCACTTTTTATTCATAAAATACGTTTTAAATGATTGTTTTCATCAGTTTATATATATATATATATATATATATATATATATATATATATATATATATATATATATGTGTGTGTGTGTGTGTGTGTGTGTGTGTGTGTGTGTGTGTGTGTGTGTGTGTGTGTGTATTACACTAGTATGTAGTTACACTTATACACATTCATTATTAAGGTGAGCCGATTGAGTGGATTACTTTGACTCACTCTCGCCATCCGTTCCTATCAACCATCGCACTTGGTAAGTCTTCTAGGCGGCACTAAGAGTCAAAATGAATCAAAGTTTTTGCTGGTTAGATAAATTGTTGTATCCCTGTATATGAGGCCATACAAGAACATCACTTATGAGTTCCACCTCACTTCACCAGCAAAGCCCAGAATGTGCTGCTCCCCTTTATTTGATAGTTTGTGAGATGAGAGGTAAGTGGCCGAAAAACTGCAATTTTGTTGGGTGTTGCTTAAAAAACCCTACTAACTAACCAGTACGCAGGGTCAATGCCATCCGTCACACTAAGCAGACCTAGTGTCACATTTTGACCACGTTAGGAGCCAAATACTTCACAACACACACACACACACACACACACACACACACACACACACACACACACATCATCATCATCATCATCATCATCATCATCATCATGTCCCGCTATCAGAACGGATATCCCTGACCCTCTCTCGCCACCCATCCCTATCGTCAATTGCTTCCGGTAGGTCTTCAGGACTACATCCGGTATCAGCACAGAGCTGCTGTATGTAGGTTCGAGCTGGCCGTCCTGTGTTTGCTCGTCCATGTGAAGGGGTCCACAGGAGTACATCACTTATGAGTTCGTCCCTACTTCTCCAGCAGTGTCACACACACAAGTATATATATATATATATATATATATATATATATATATATATATATATATATAACCTGCGTTCCTGCGGAATGGGTGAGTAAAATCATCAGTATAGTAAAAGAAATATTCATGTTTGTTTTAGAAATTTTGTTCATCTTATATATATATATATATATATATATATATATATATATATATATATATATATATAGTATTCTTTGGTCCAGTTAAACCGGAGTTGGGAGTAATTCCATCAGGACAAGAAATTATTCATGAATGAATATTTAAAATTTTCCTGGTAAAGAGCTCAATGTACCAATAATACAGAGCAATAAATCCTTTAAGAAAAACATCCTATGTGACCGGTTTCGTTGTTTTTTCTTAAAGTATATACATATATATATATATATATATATATATATATATATATATATATATATATATATATATATAAGATAAAGATTAGTTTGGTAGAGGAATTAAAGTGTGTACATCAGCCATTTCGGATGAAACTCATTGTAGTAGTAACAGTAAAGATTGACAGATATTATGTGGACATCGTTATCATTTTCTTTGGAAATGTTTGTTCCTCCCCTGTAACTATATCTTTTTTAGTTGTCTTCACTCTCCTCCCCGGTGACCGTATATACAAGGAGAGCAGGATGCTGAGCAAGTCTCCATCGTGCCAGCCCATTTAGTCGCATTTCTCACCCCCAGTAGTTTGATTAAAGGAAAGGTGACTTGGTACAGAGATGAATAAGATACACATCGGGTGACCCAGTCGCGAAAACGCGCACCCTGGGTAGATTATAACAATATCATACGATCAACAAAACATATGCCAACTATTTTTAAAACATAAAGGAAATAAAATTTTTAAAAAAAGTGAAACGGAACGATGGCAGCGGTTTCGTTTCGGTTATTGTATTTATAAGTTTTTCTCATCAAGTATTAAACAGGGGAGAAGCTTATCCGTCTGATGCTTCTTTGGGTGCATGAAAAAACAAAAACTGAAAAAAGAAACAAGGAACATAACTCTTGTTATTAATTCTCTCAACGAAGTGAGAGATTTCAATGCGTCATGGGAAATTTCATAAGAATAAGGAAGTAGACATTACTATTTGCTTTGTCAACTGATCCGAAAAAAAAGGGTTTTGTTTGGACACCTCCCCAAACCCCACATACTGCAAAAAAACAAACTTGATGGCTGTGAATGTTAATTGATATTGAGCCTGATGCATAATTAACAAGGGAACAACGTGAACTTTTAAAGAATTTTATATACTCTTTTCTGTCAGTAATTCTGCCATTAATTTCTGACCTCTAACCATCCTTTGCTTATCGGTTTTCAATGTATTTACATTATAAATTCCTTCGCAATTGGACATTTAACAGCCATAGTGTGAATATTAATTTCTGACTAGTGACAATTCCTTTCTGATTTGCAATGTTTTCCTCAAGAAAATTCTTTAGCAACTGAACATTTAATAGTCCTATTCTGTCAGTACTGTCTGCCTTAAATCCTGACCACTGACAATCCATTTTTTATTTTCTGTGTTGCTGCAATATATTTTATTTACCTCGTTTACATATTTGTCTTATTCTAGCTGTAATGTTTACCCTTATTCTCGACTATTGACAATTCTTTTCATTCTAATTTCTATATATTTCCAGAATAAATTCTTTAGCAATTATTCATTTCATCGCCCAACTCTACGAATAATGTTTGTACTAATTCCGAACTATTGACAATACATTTCTCTTTGATGTTCAGTATATTTCTATAATAAATTCATTAGCAATACATTTACATTTTACATAGAATAACTTTATTCTATCAGTAATGCTGGCACAAATTCCTGACCACAGACAATGCCTTTCTTTCTGATTTTCTCTGCATTCTATCGTAATTTCCTTTGCAATGTCCGTACATTGTATGTATAACCTCTTTCTATTTATAATTCTTGCACTATTTCCTGATCTCTGACAATCTCTCTCTCTCTCTCTCTCTCTCTCTCTCTCTCTCTCTCTCTCTCTTTCTGATTATCAATGTATTTCTTTTGTAAAATCATTAGTAATTTTATAGTACATATTCTTTCAATAATGTTTGCATTAATTCTTGACCACTGACAATGCTTTTCATGCTAATTTTAAAGGTATTTCTACATCAAAATCATTAGCAATTATTATTATATCATTATACATATAAGCATACAAATAAATACACTGGCCTGCTAGATTAGCTCCCAAGTGACAGTTTTGTAACCAAAATTTAGTCTAGCACAAGGCGAGAATTTTCTAATACCCATCAAATGAACAATACCAGTTGTCGATCTTTGTAAACACGTTTTCATCGTTTTCATTTAATTCGTTATTTTAAATAACAACGGAAAGAAATGAAAGAACAGAGTTGAGTAAGAAGCATCGGTAAACCATTTTCTTGGCGGTTATTATTAGATTCAATTTAATTTAATAAAGAGATACAGTTTCCATATTTTTAAAAAATCTTGTAATTGTAATGCAAAAGAAGGAAAAATTTGAAGGAAAAGTTTGCCTAATAATTATCTCCTGAATATTTATAAGGTGTGTTTAACATTTCTGTTTTATTTATTTATTTATTTATTCATTCATGAATTTTCAAAAAGAGCTTTTTGCGCCGAATTAGTGATACATGAAACATTCGTCGTACAAACCGAGATTCACGACGTCACTTGTTTTAGAAATTTTCCAAGATGGCGTGAAAATGATCGAATACTTAAAAAATAAAATAATTCCAATCCTCTTTTTCGTGTCAAAGTTTTAGAAAAAAAAGGAGAAAAACTTCTCATTTATTTTAACAACTTAAACAAATATACTGAAACTAAATATCAATTGTGATTTATTGATTTTAACAGCATATCAACACATCTGGAGTTCTTCTTGACAAGACGTCAACACGTCTGGAGTTCTTGACGGGATGTTCGGGAATCCCGTTCATTGTTTGCTTATACTTAAATAACTTTTGGATAACTGTTTCTGGAGAGGTTCTTTTTTTTTTCACATCGTTATATGATACCAAGTATTCCGATCTAATATGAATAATTTGAACACGGTTGTATGGTTTCAAATATTCTTATCTAATATCAATAATTACATGGTGTCAAATAATCACTTCTATTCAATAATAACCATTTGTTTGCACACAGCTATTTGATATCAAGTATATACAATTCATTTTTAAACTGATCTATTTGGTCCATAGATGGGACCCGATTAGATAGTACCAATCCTGGTTAGAATAAACTGGGGCGGGAGGTAATGAAAGGGTAGTCTACACTTTTCAGATCCCCAGAACTAGCGCGCCACCACCAGATGCCGCTTAGTGTCATATCCACCGCTTTTATGGAAGTGGGGGGTTCTTTGTCCTTTGTTGGTGATACAGCATATACTAAGCTGAAAAGGCATTAAATACCAGTTAAAATACGTGTTGTGTTCAAAACGTATTGAAATTAAAGTTGTATTTACAAAGACTGAAATGAACAACGAATGAAACTTTAATTTGATTCAAAATGGTCCCCAAGGCGTTTGACAGATTTAGTTTTGCGAGTTTTTTTTCCATTGAAAAAAATTTCTGAAATTTGGAAAGTTACATCGTTATATTTCTTTGAATGATCCCCCCTCCCCAAATCTTACTCTGGGAATGAATTTTCAGTCCCATCATCATCATCATCATCATCAAGGCCTGCTGATAACGCGAATTTCCTTGACTTCTTCACTCTCTCTTACTCTCCATCCGTTCCTATCGGCCATAGTTCTCGGTAAGTCTCCTTGACGACATCTAGTGTTCTTACAGAGTTGATCAATTAAATCTTTTGCTTGTCGGCTAACACCGGCGTATCCATGTGTGAGATTGGGGGTAAGTGTCCGTTCAGCTGTTGTTTTGTGGAGTGCTGCCATCGGGATTTATTCAAACAGCATGCAGTATCCTCGCGTTGTTTTTATCTAACTTTTTCTCCAAGCGTTCCATTTGGTGCAACCATACAGTAGTACAGACACGGCTACAGTTGGGAATAATTCCCGTTTTATTCTGGGGGATCCGATGTCCATGTGGTCGTTAACCAGCCAATAGCAGTTCATGCTTTACCTATACGGATGTTGGTATCGATTTCAGTAGATGAAATATTGCTACCGAGCTATGTGAACTGGTCTACTAGTTTTTGCTGCTCGGCTAACTCTGGTGTATCGATATGCAGGATTCCATTGGAGAATGTCTCTGATGAGTTCCTTCTTACTCTTCCAGCATGTCTTATTATGATGTGGCTATACAGCAGCTGTTTTGTAGGGTGCTGCTTCTAGGATTTGAAGAAATCACACTTGTACTATCTTGATCTATTTCTAAATGAAAATAAACAAATAAAATGAGCAAATGCATAATTCAGGGGGAGGTGTCATGACGAAATGGATAAACTGTTGGATTGCAGCCTCATAGTAAGCAATTTCCAACTCAAGTCGCGCTATACCTTCACTTTCGAGCTAATACTCCTGGAAAAGGCATTGAACTCTTTATGTCCCAGCTATTGGTTAAATAGTATCCCACTTGTTTTTCAACAAGGATGACTTTTGAATTAGATAATTCACAAAAGTTGATATGCCTTTAAACAAAGAAACCAAGCCAAACCAAACAGAAATCAGTTAAAAAGAAATATATTATTGAACAGATTTCTTTTTATACAATTATATATGATACTCTTCCTTCTACCCGACCAACGCCGGATAGCCTTTCTAGTGAAGCACGGATAATCAAACACTCTCGCCTGAATCGAGCACTTTGGAAACAAGACTCGTTCTCTGTCTCTCTTTACAGCTTGTTCATGTTTGTAAGATATATAGTAGTGTTTGTTTGTACAAAGCCGTACTTGTTAGTCATATGAGATCTAATGATAGCAAATTATCGATGACGCATTTTACAATAGTTTTTTTTAGCAACAACCTACTAGTAACTCGTATCAATTCAGTAATAAAAAATCTGGTTCTGTAGCAGCTTTGAGGCTGCAGAGGGGCAAAATCAACAGAAAAGACAGCTAATTCATTTGTCACACATGCAATAAAGCTTGAAAGGATATACTTGACCCGAGGACCACACACGCTTCAACAAGTTCCCAAAGCGAATTGAGGTGATGGCCTTCTTCTGCAATGAAGTGGCATTCACTATATAAGTTAAGTTGGCTGACTGTAGTCGAGGGTGATAAAAAGGCTCCCTTTCCAAAGGCGCTACTTCTATTAATATATATATATATAAAGTATGGAGCAAGGATAAGTGGAGCAATCTCGAGATAGGAGTAGTATATATATATATATATATATATATATATATATATATATATATGTGTGTGTGTGTGTGTGTGTGTGTGTGTGTGTGTGTGTGTGTGTGTGTGTGTGTGTGTGTGTGACAGTATTTAATCCAGTAAATCCGGATTTGGAAACAATTCCAAGCAGGACAATCAAAATATTCAAATATAGAATATTAAATCTAAGTAATTCCGCTCAAAAGCTCAATGCAAATAAAATCCACAGACAAATTATTTTAAAAAACCTATTGAATCAGAGATGTGATTTTATTAACAGATGTAGGCATAGAAATAAATCTAGGCTGTTTTAAAACTGATGGAATGAATAAATAAATAACTATGACTTATTAAATTGATGAAGGAATCAAAATTTGAATTGATATTAGTAAACTTTTGCTCCATAATTGTAATTTGGTGGGGGCGGGGATTTTACCGTGAATAATATGAGTTTTAGATTGTTTTATTTCAATTTAATGATTCAAATTTGATGTACTAAAATAAAATATATCTTAAAAATAATTTTTATATAATAGTTTGGATAATTAGACATGAATTTTTTGTATCTATAAATTTTTTTCCCTGTTAAATTTGAATACGGAAAAATCGGATGTTCTTTACATGTCAAAATAAGTTGATACTTATTGCTACTTGAATTGGAAGGGTTAATTTTATGTGGGAGAAATAAGGTTGTTTTCTTTGTGTGTGTGTTTTTTAGGTCTAGTTGTAAATGTGAAAGAGTTATTTTAATCCATTTTCTTATTTGATCTGAAGAAGTCCTGTTCATTTTTGGAGCATTGATTTATATCAATGCTTTTTGATAGGATGGAATTAAATTCATTATCTTAATGTGACCGATTGTTGCTTATATATATATATATATAGTTTTGCAAAAGTCCAGAAAAAGTTCTCTTTTCTAATTTGTTAAAGAAAAGGAAAGATAAGACCCTTAACCACCCACCGACAAGAATTATAAACGTCATACGTAAACGAAATCAATATGGCTATTTGAAAACTACGATTGCTAATACTGCCTGACCCTGGCTCCAAAAGTCGGTCAGAGAATAAAACAGAGTGACTCAGAGTCAAAACAGAAAAGAGGAGAATCAATGAAGGTTCAAGTCATGTCCCCTGCTCATACTTTGAAGAGTTAAAAGTCCACAGTAGATATAGAAGATAAGAAAACACTGCTATCGATATTTACCGAATAGTATATATATATATATATATATATATAGAGAGAGAGAGAGAGACAGGTAGACAGACATGAATATTAGCCTAATGAGTAGAGTGTTCGCCAATGGTCCAGGAGACCGGGGTTCAATCACAGGTCATACCAAAGACTAAAAAAATAATACTTGATGCTGCTTTGCTTAACACTCAGCATTATAATAAGGTAAGGTCTTCTTAAGCGGAGAGTGAGCGTGAAAGAAATTTCTTCGAGAAATCTGCAAGAAAATAAATCCTCTAAAAATTGGAAAATAGTGCAAAAAATTGAAGAATCATTACTTATTTGGTCAGCATTTTACCAAAAATAAAAAATAAATACAAATCAATGAATAAAACAACTTTAAAAGGAGGGGATGTATAACTAATAACTGGCTGAATACTGAATTAGTTTCTTATTTCAGTTGTAAAAAAAATCTTATATATGACGGCATTTGAATATTAATTCAGTGTGTTTATCTAACGGTATATATATTTATTGTGGAAAACCAAGATTCCACCTCTAAGCATCACTCACCTAATCTGTAGGGCTTAGAATATACTAACTCTATCCTCGGTAGAGAAGTAAGACCCTTCTATAGGGAGATCTGAGGAGTGTGGAGTACCCCTTCATTGCCATTACTCCCGGTTCCAATTTGATTGGGTTCCATCAACGGGTCAGATAGATCTTTTGGAAATTATTTGTATTAGATGAGAATTTTTGGAACCATATAACTGTGTGCAAATTATTATTAGATTGAACTATTTTATATATAACTAAGTTATTCGTATTAAGAACAGATTCGTGAAGCTATAATTATTCAGGACTATTGTTACTTTTTTGGTGGACCCTTTCATGTCCCAAAAGACTGTCAGCATGACCTTCTTTGCTCATAGTTCCACCCAGAACTTTTTTTTAACGGAATGTCAGAGTGATAGATATTTCTCAAAATATCCTGCAAGAAGACAGATCCTCTCATAATATTGAAGGAAAATAGCGCTAAAAATTGAAGAATCCTAAATTTTTTGTCAGCACTAAACCAAAAATAAAAAATGAATGCAAATCAATGTATAAAACAACATATAACTGTATGCAAACAAATGGCTATTATCAAATATAGATAATTGCTTGAAACTATATAATCATGAGCATAAGATAGGAATACTTGAACCCATACGATTGTGTGCAAATTATTTGTATAAGATAGGAATACCTGACATTATACAGCCATGAGTTAAAAAAAAACTACAAGAATCAACTACACAAAAAATGTCCATATAAATATACCATTCTCTAAACTATAAGCATAAGATTACACTTGAGAAGTTGAAATGCCGTTATAATCAATCAATGAATTAATCTTACCATGAATTTAAAAAAAAACTACCTCGCTTGTTTTTGATATTCCAATAATATCTCGGCAAGGAAGTGCTGTTTTCATATCTACAATAGAGACTCATCTTGGTTCTGTACGTCCCATGCAAAATATTCTGCCTTATACAATCTTGATCATATTTTTCCTTCAAGTCAGCATTGATGTTACAGTGAGTCAAGTAAAATTAAACAACGTCTTTGAATTTTTTACCTCTGGCCTCCATGAGATCGTTTTCCTTGGGTCAATTGAGTATTGAGTGTCTGCTTCAAGAGGACATCATCTGGTATGCTAATGGCTCGGAAAAAGAAAGAAGAAAGAAAATATACAGAAAGGGGAAACTAAAGTATTAATTTTCATGATATGGTAGTTTTAAAGACGTTATTAAGAAAGAAAGAGATGTTTTATCAATTTCTGATATTGCATCAAAAGATATAAGACTTTTTACCTGGGGCAAGGTTTGGTTTGGTTTGTTTAACGGCATATCAACTCTGTATGGGTTATTTAATGCCAAAATTTAATTAATTTGTAAATGCTTCATTACAATCTTAACTATATTTTCAACGTTTTATTGCAATCATTTTTTTTAAATCGCACTTTTTTATTTAGCTATAATATTAATAATCATTTGTTTGCACAGTTATATAGTATTAACTATTTATATCTAATACACAATAAATTCCTTCAAAATTATATGGTTTAAACTATCCCTTTTTAATAATAATCCTTTGTTTGAGCAGAATTATAGGGTTTCAAGTATTCTAATCTAACACCAATAATTTGCAAGCAGTTACAAAATCTTAAGTAAATAATAATAATGATAATAATGAATATCTTCTAATAGCAGCACAAAACAACGCCATAAGGACTAACCATATCAAAGCGAGAATAGATAAGACGCAACAAAACAGCAGATGTAACTTATGTGGTAATAGAGACGAAACCATCAATCACATGATAAGAGAAAGCAGCAAACTAGCACAGAAGGAGTATAAGACTGGAAGGGCAAGGTGATCCACTGGGAATTGTGCAAGAAATTGAAGTTTGACCATAAGAACAAATGGTATATGCACAACCCAGAATCTTTCCTGGAGAATAACACGAACAAACTCCTCTGGTATTTTGACATACAAACGCATCACCTAATCTCAGCCAGACGACCAGACCTTATGATAATCAACAGAAAAAGAGAACTTGCAGGATTTTGGACTTTGCTGTTCCGGCGGACAACAGAGTAGAGTTGAAAGAATGCGAAAAGAGGGATAAGTACCTGGACCTTGCTAGGTTGATTGTTGGTTGTTTGAGTTTTATGGCATATCAACCTTTTTAGGTTATTTAATGCCATATCAATTTTTATACTAATAATCAGTTCTATTTCAATTCAGTTGAGCATACAAAAACAGTTTCACTTCGAACAATTCATTTTAGTATAAGTACGCAGTTTAAATACAAGTACACAATTTATTAGCTAAAACACTTCTATTTCAAGCTATTCAGTTTAGTCATTCAGTTTAGCATAAGTACAGTTAAGTTCTATTTGACCCATATCAGGTGCTACCATTCCGGGCCAGATAGGACCTGGGAACGATGGCAATAAAGGGGTGCTCCACATTCCCCAAAGCTCCAGCATCACTGGAACCTTACAATCAGATTGTTTAGTGCATTATCTAGGACACTCATTGGGGGGGTACCCCTCTGCAGAGGTGCAGTTGGTGTTTTGTACTGTCCCAGCTGACTGAGCAAGACCTTGCTTGGGAATTGAAAAAAACTGTGGAACATGAAAGTGACGGTGATACCAATTGTAATTGGTACTCTTGGTACAGTCACCAAAGAATTGGTACAAATACTGGAGGACTTTGAAATAACGGGACGAATAGAGACTGTCCAACATACAGCATTTTTGAGATCAGCCAGAATACTGAGAAGAGTCCTGGAGACTTGAGGAAACTTGCTATCACTCAAACTCCGGTGGAAAATTATCAGCTAACGCTGACTTGAAAAACTCTCAAGGAGTAAATATTATTATTAATAATAATAATAATACGTTCAGTTTCTTTGGCATCCGGTTCTTGTTATATTTTCATGTCACCCCCTCCCAAAATTCCATCAACAATTGGGAGGGGGTGACATGAAAACATACCAACAACCGGATGCCAAAGAAACCGAACAATTTTGGACTAAAACATGGCAACCCCCCAAAAATGACGAAAGGGCTGAATGGATAAACAATATTACAAGAGAATTAGAAGGACTTGAAGAGGGCCCAAAAGCGGAAATACAAATCGATTTACTCAAAACGACACAAAAAAGAATACCAAACTGGAAAACGCCAGTGCATGATGGAATGCATGGTTTCTGGTTCTAGAAGTTCACCTCCATTCACAACAGACTAGCACTAGAAATGAACAGATGCTTACAATGAGCACAGGTACCAGACTGGGTGACTAAAGGAAAGACCACATTGATCCAAAAGGACCCAAGCAAAGAAACTGCTCCAAACAATTACAGACGCATAACCTGCCTACCAATGATGTGGAAAATACTAACAGCACAAATAAGAGTAAAGATTTACTACTTGCTAACAAGCCGCAGATTGTTCCCTGACGAACAGAAAGAATGCCACAAAGGATCAAGAGGCACGGCAGAATTACTTTACATAGATCAACACATCCTAAATAAGAGCAAGACCAGACGGAAAAATCTACCATATGGCCTGGATTGACAGCAAAAAGGCATATGACATGGTTCCACAAAGCTGGATAATAAACTGCCTCAAAATGTACAAAATATCATTTAAACTTTATCGAAAAAACCACGAAGACCTGGAGAGTGGAGCTGACAGCAGGAGGAAGAAGCTTAGCTGAAATAAAGATCCAAAGAGGTGTTTTCCAATGAGATGCGCTATCACCCTTACTATTCATAATAGCTATGATGCCACTTAATCACATACTCAGAAAATGCACAGCCGGATACAAACTTAACAGATTGCAAGAAAAGATCAATCACCTAATGTACATGGATGACATCAAACTATCTGCAAAAAATGAAAAAGAACTGGAAACTCTCATACACGCCGTTAGAATATACAGCCAGGACATAGGAATCGAATTTGGCATTGGAAAATGTGCTATGCTAGTAATGAAAAGTGGCAAACGACATGACTGACGGAATGGAACTACCAAATCAAGACAAAATTAGAACGCTCTGAGAAAAGGAAACCTACAAATACTTGGGTATCTTGGGGGCTGACATTATCAAACAAGTGGAAATGAAAAACAAAATTCAAAAAGAATATCTCAGGAGAACTAGAAAACTACTCGAGACAAAACTCTCTAGCAGAAACCTCATCAAAGGAATAAATACTTGGGTTGTGCCCCTCGTTAGATATTCGGGACCCTTTCTCAAGTGAACTAGAGAGGAACTTAAACAAATGGATCAAAGAACAAGAAAACTAATGACCATGCATAAGGCATTACATCCCAGAGACGACGCTAACAGACTATATGTATTTAGAAAAGAGGGAAGAAGAGGACTTACCAGCATTGAAGACAGCCTTGACGCATCGATACTATGGCTCGAAGACTACATAGAAAACACGAACGAGGACTGATTACAGCTATCAGAAACGATACCATCATGATAGACGATAGAATGACAATAACTAGGAAAAAAATGGGGGAAAAACAACTCTATGGCCACTTTAAACGACTAATAAACACCATCTCACACGACAAAACTTGGACGTGGCTAAGAAAAGGAAACCTTAAGAGAGAAACGGAATCTCTCCTAATAGCAGCACAGGACAACGCCATAAAAACCAACCATATCAAAGCGAGAATAGACAAGACTCAACAAAATCGCAAATGTACACTATGCAGTGACGAAACGATCAATCATATAATAAGCAAATGCAACAAATTAGCACAGAAGGAATATAAGGTGAGACACGACTGGGTAGGCAAGGTGATCCACTGGGAAATGTACAAGAAATTTAAATTTGACCATACGAACAAATGGTATAAGCACAACCCAGCAGCTGACCTGGAGAATGACACCCACAAACTCTTATGGGACTTTAACATACAAACGGATCACCTAATATTGGCCATAAGACCACAACTCATAAGAATTTTAAAAAAAGAAAAGAGAATTTGCAAAAAATATTCGACTTTGCTGTCCCAGCTGACCACAGAATGAAAGTGAAAGAATGTGAAAAGAAGGATAAGTACATCGACCTTACTAGAGAATGGAAAAAGCTGTGGAACATGAAAGTGGCGATTAGACCAATTGTGATTGGGTCTTTTGACACAATAACTAAAGGATTATTAAAAGGCCTGGAGGACTTGAAAGTTAGCGGACGGGTATCCAAATGACAGCATTACTGAGAACGGCCAGAATACTGAGACGAGTCCTGGAGACTTGAGGAGACTTGCTGTCACTCAAACTCCAGTGAAAAACCATCAGCTAATACTGATGTGAAAAACTCTAAAGGAGTAAATAATAATAATAATAATAATAATAAGTAAACAATTATAGATTCGAGTAATTATTCTCACACAGTTGTATAGGGAGGACTCCGTCGTGTAGTGGCTAAGGTGCTGGTTTACGACATCGTAGTAAGCGAGTTCAAACCCCTGTTACAATAATATATTCACTTCTGGACTGATACCCTGGGGGATGTATGAACTCCCTTATCCTCCCAAATATGGGTTAAATAGTACCATTACTGTCTTTCAAGAAGGATATCCTTGGCATTAAATAATCAACGAAGGTTGATATGCCATTAAATAAAGAAATCAAACCAAACTAAGGCAACCAGTTATCTGGTTTCAAGTATTCCTATTTCATAAAAGAATTTTAAATAGATTTATTTGATCCATAGATGGGACCCTAACAGGTACTACCACTCAGGTTCATAGTGGACCTGGGGTAATAACAATTAAGGGGTACTCTACTTTCCCTAAAGCTCAAAAGTGTGCCCTGATCATCGGATGCAATTATCAAAAACCCCCGATAGGGTGACGTTTTTACTGCTCTTCAGATTATTCTAAGTCCTATTGACACGACTCAACAGGTGTGAGGAGACTTTTTATATAATAAATTTTGATTGAATTTTTAAGCAAACAAGTTTCAAATAATAACGCGTAAGATTTAAATTCGGACATGGTGGCTCTTGTCCGTGTCTTCAAGTAAACATCCAGCCCCAGAAAAAAAATGAGTAAAGTGAGAGAAAATAAAATAAAAATGGTGAATTGAATAAATGTAAAGGAAATTTTACAGCCTTAGGAAGTGTAAATCGATTAAACCTTTTGTGTTGCAGGAAATTGCAGTTCACTTGATCTCTTTAAGTATCGCATTTAACTTTCCCAAGCAAAGTTAAAGACACTAGCCGTTCATTTGCCGACCTGAATGACAATGTTTAAATCCATGGCGCTGATTTCTGAATCAGACGGTCGTGTTATGAATGAAAACAACCGCGAAAGGCCATGGTCGACTTAAACCACGTACAATTTTCCTAATTTCAACCCCTATCATTTTCTGCACTGACGCGAGCCTCACAGACAGGAACGACAGGCAAGAGATCCGCCGTTCAAACCATTTTAGTCCAATTGTATCTGTTATTTACGTTTTAGAATTCTCACTAGGACACGAATGTAAAATTCAGATTTAAATCAGGATTATTTGTGTGACACAAATCTATACATTACCAAGATTATTATTCTGCTTGTACACGCACAGACACACGCAGACACTCATATATATATATATATATATATATATATATATATATATATATATGATGCTGTTGGCTGAATTGATAAATTGATCAGTCGGCTGGGGCTGTAGAATATACCGACTGCATCTCGGCAGAGGGGTAAGACCCCCAACGAGTATCCTGGATATGACATTAAACAATCTGATGTTGAGGTTCCAGTTATGCTAGATCTTTGAGAAATGCAGAGTGCCTCTTCTGTGCCATCGCTCCTGGGTCCACTCAATCCCGGAGTGGTAGCACCTGATAGGGTCTTAACTATGGTCAAATAGAACTAAACTGTGTACTTATGCTAAACTGAATTGATTTAAATGGAACCGTTTTGATACTTGAACTGCGTATTAGTACTAAGCTGTATTAAAGAAAAAAAAACAGTTTATTTGTATAAAAATAGATTCGACATTAAATAACATACAAAGGTTGATATGTCATAAAACCCAAACAAACTAAGCCATGTCTTGCGATATAGAGCTACAATATTGTTGATATAGCAGCATGTGTAGATGTAAGTTTGAACAGCGTAGACACAAAGCTAGTAGCGCTTGGTGACTGTCAGTTTCTCGCCTATGGGATGATCAGATCAATATCAGTATTTAAAAATTTTAGCACACACACACACACACACACACACACACACACACACACACACACACACACACACACACACATCTATCTATCTATCTCTCTATCTATCTCAATATATATATATACATACATATATATATATATATATATATATATATATGACCCAGTAAAAATGATATGACATGGGAGCGATATATTTAAAATGCTCTACCTTAGAGAATAAACTAATTTCCAGTGCAATTTTCAACTGAATGATAAGTTTGTGAGGTCTAAGTCGCGCTGAAAGTCATTTTTACACATAAAAAATCTCAATTAAACATAGATAAGGATAAAATGGTATTTAGAATCCTTCACTCCTTCCTAAATAGAAGCTTTTATCTCATCATGCTCAGCTGTTAACAATTAAAATCCTTCATTTCTTCCTAAATCGAATCATCCTCATCATCATCATCATCATAGACAACTGTTACAACGGAAACTAACAAAATTTACCTATTACCAAGTGTTTTACTAAAATTCTCAATAGTGCTTTCATATATACAATATCACCCATAGATAAGTGGCCTTGAGCTAAACTATTTATAATTGACAGTATCCCCCATAAATAAATACATCTCTAAAATATATTATGAAAAGTTCATTTTATTCTAAACCAAAAATAACAGGGTTGTATTATTTCAAGTGGAACTTAACCAGGAGTTAACTTAACCAGGAGTTAACTTAACCAGGAGTTAACTTAACCAGGAGTTAACTTCTAAAACTCACACATTCAGAAATACGTAGACATATATGTGCATATTTGCATACATGTTTTTTTTTGTTTTTTTTTTTTTGTTTTTGTTTTTTTGGAAAAAGAAATGTGATAATTTGGGGAACTGGAATATGCTTTTTAGAGAAAAAAATTAATTATTATTGACAAAGCTTTTTAAAGCTACATCTTATTTTGAAAATTGGCGTTACACAATCTTGTCTTAACTTTAACTTTTGCTGAACTCGGTTCACCTTAACAAAAGTCCGTGAGATTTTTGTCAGAAAAGATTTGGGAGTCTGAAAGCAAAAACAAAAATATAAAAAAAGCGAAACAAAAAAACCAGCTAAATACGCAGAACGTGTCACTATTGTTTTCGTGTTTCCACCCCTCCCCACTCACCACAAAAAATGAGAAAATAAAGTTTACGCTAATCCGAAATGGTTCTAGAATACAGATGACTGTAGTCCACTGCCAGTTGTCCAGGCTCATTAATTTGAAATCGTATGTGGTTTCAGGGCCTATTTCAGAATGACTATTCCTGTACTGGCGGGAACAGCAGGGAAAAAAAAATGAAAAGAAAAAAAAACAGAAAATCAAAAATGGAAACCAAAATCCGAGAAAAAAATTAAGTAGCAGATATTCACTAAGCTTACTTTAGTTTGGCATAAGGCCTGTAATATAGAGCATCCAACCATCAATAGTCTGATAGGCAAGCTTGCTAATTCTTACTCAACGCCCATTTAGTTAAATTTAGCTCAAGGCCAGAAGAAAAATGTCCTTTATATGACGCTAAACTGCATCTAGTGGTGAGGCTCCAGTTCTGGATTTCTGAGGAAGTAAAGAGTACCCTTTATTGCCATTACTCCCAGGTATACTCTGATCCGGAAGGATTTTACTTGCAAGAATCCAAACAATGGTTCAAGTAGAACAAGTTTAAAAACTATTTGTATTAGATAGGAATACTTGATACCATATAAGCGAGATTAAATCATTTTTGTTTGGAAAAGTTACTTGAACCTATAATTGTTCATAAAGAATTGTTATTAAAATCCTCGCAAGTTGTTTAGACTAGCGTTAGTCTTTCACCTTTGTCTGAGTGACAGCAAACGTTATTCATTCAACTTTGTCTGAGTGACAGCAAGCGTTAAGTCTTTCACCTTTGTCTGAGTGGACAGCAAGCGTTAGTCCTTTCACCTTTGTCTGAGTAACAGCACTGCGTTATGTCTGTCACCTTTGTCTGCGTGACAGCAAGCGTAAGTCCTTTCACCGTTGTTCACAAGTCTCCTCAGGTCTCCAGGAATATTCTCAATATTTAATGCTATATTTTGGAAGGTCTCGATTCGTCCTCCAATTTCCGCATTTTTAGTCCCCTTTCCAAGCCTTTTGGGGACCATTCCAAGTACGCTAATTTCAATTGGAATCAACCGTCACCTTCATATAAAGCAGCTTTCTTAGTTCTCTATTGAAACTTATAGAATCTCCCGGATTATTGGTGTTAGAGTGTTCGCCAATGGTCCGAGAGACTGGGGTTCAATCCCAGGTCGAAATCATACCAAGACTCTATAAATGGTACTTGATGGCGCCTTTCTTAGTACTTAGCACTATACGGTAAGGATCAAGGGTAGCATGGAGCAATCAAGGAATGGAGTAGCGCCCTCCCCCAAACATCTCTGTTGTAAACTATTGAAGAGGGAGCCTTCGGGTCACACTCGACTAAGGTCGCCAACTTTACATACTTCACTTATATATCTGTAGAAACAAATGAACTTTTTAAATAGGAATAGTTACATTAAAACATGTAATTGTCTTTAGATTATTTGTATTAAATAGAAATATTTGAAACCACACAACGGTGAGAAAATTATTTGGATTTCATAAGAATACTTGATATTATATAACTGTGTGCAAACAAATTATAGAAAAAATAAGAAAGTGGATTTTTCAAAAATACAGTGGAACATTGAAAATTTAGTTAGGATTACAATCAAATTTCGGCATCAAGTAACCCATAAAAGAGTTGGTATGTAGTCAAAGAAGACCTAAACAATGAATCAAATTTTGCATTAAATATCCCTTTGGAAGTTCAAATGCCGGTAAAGCAACGAAACTCTTAGCTTTTCGTTATCTTTATTTAACAGACCTATTATTACTATCGTTTATATCAGTATGCGTGTGCGTGTATGTGTCTATGTTCCTCCGTGTTTGTGTGTGTTCGCACGTTCTTGTGTGTGTGTGTGTGTGTGTGTGTGTGTGTGTGTGTGTGTGTGTGTGTGTGTGTGTGTGTGTGTGTGTGTGTGTGCTCGCGCGCACTTGTATGCGTGTGTGCATGTGTGTGCCGATTTCTGTGTCTGTGAATGGATGTTCTCAAATCTCAGGCGAGTAGAACAGAGAGAGCGAGAGAGAGAGAAAGAGGGAAAAGAGAGAGAGAGAAAGAAAAAGAAACAGAGAGAAAGAAAGAGAGAAAGGGAGAGAGAGAGATAGAGAATACGAATAATTTTGAATTGGATATTCCTTGACTGGCCGACTACTTATATTTCTTAGTTATAGCCAGGCAGGATCTTCTTCTAGTAACCATTACAACGAAAGTCATCAGAGACGCATACATATCTATAAACAATGAGAGACTAAGTGAGATGGTAATAATATTCCTTAGCTTTTATTACGCATCCAATGTGAAGCGAACTGATGAGAACCAAAGTATGGAAGCCGGTACATAAGCTGACGAATCGACTTATCAATAATAATATGTCCTCCCTTAAATACGTACATCCATACAAAAGACTGAATATGGATTAAATTGGACATATTGGGCTTTAGCACCCGTCATGATGATCCTTGTGAATGGTAAAAAAAAGGGCAGTAAAAATAAAGAGGTGGGGTTTCGATGTGGAAAGAGGAACCCCTAGCTGGTAATCAATTCGATCCCTTATGACTAATTCTTCAGCTCGGCAGGTTGGACTCGTTTGGAGGTTTCGAGTGATGGGGGAATGAAAGAGAATGCCGTTAACAAGTCAGCATTGCGACATCTGTTTGGCTTCTCAGCGGGAAAGGGAATCCAGCTTAAAGGCACGCCTCGAGGGGCAGGAATAAATGTTGAATGCTTTGAGAAAGAGAAAGAGAGAGGCAGACCGGGGGTGGGGAGAAAAGAGAAATAGAATGAAGAAAAGAGGAAGTAGAATGAGAGTAGCGACAATACATCAATATTTTCAGATCGATAGATAGATAAATGTCTAAAAAGAATATATATATATATATATATATATATATATATATATATATATATATAAGGTATGAGGTTTAATCCGTCGTATATGTTGTATAAAGAAAACGGAAAGAAAAATACAAATAAATGGATGAGAAAAGACTTATCAATTAATTCTACCTTAATTAGTTCCCACCGACGCGTTTCGACAGGATTGTTCAAGATATGAAATTACGAAAATTTCAGGTAGAAAATGTTTTCGTCATCTTCAGGGTGGGAATTATGAATTTGAAATAGCGGTTTGAAAACGAATACCGAAAAATATATATTCTTACTACTTCGCTGTCTGTGTACGTAGCTATCTGCATATATATATATATATATATATATATATATATTAGCTTACTTGGTGAGTTAATGATGGACCAACTTTCGCAATATATAAAATAGTGCTCAATATCAGTGATAGAGCTCTTATACATATCGGAATATATATATATATATTACATGTTGGTGTCTGTGACCCTGGTTTTCATGCTTTACGCATTCAGCAGCCAAGTGCTTGGCTATGTCAGCATTCCCCTCACCCTAGACAAGTGGCTCAAACATAAGACAATGAATTTGTGTCCAAACAAATGATTACAATTATTCAATAAAAACAATTACATGAAACGATATAATTATTAATACTAGATAGATACACTTGGTAATGGTGATATTTGTTTAATCTTAATGGCATATCTACCTACAAGGGGCTTTGTAGGAGATCAACAGTGATACTATTTAACCCATAGCTGGGTGGGGGGATTGGGTGATTCCTATGTTCCCCCAAGATTATTGGTCCGAAAGTGAATGTAATATGGTGACTGGAGTTCTAACCCCCTTATTTCGAGGACGCAGTCCAGCACTTTAGCCATTAAGACACGGAAAATTCCCCTGGAATACTTAAAGCCATATAACTGTGGGCAAATGATTTATATTAGATAGTAATAAATGATATTCATATAACTGTATGCAAAAACTCTTAAGAAACAAATAAACAAAAATACTAATATGAACGTATGATGAACACATTTCCCAAACATCTCGGCATAAAATCACTCAAGAAGGATTGACATGCCATTAAAATTAATCAAGCACTCAATAAATTAATCAATTCACAAAATCAATTTTTCGTTTCTTTTTTATTTCGCTTATTTTTTTTTTTTTTAGAAATATTTTCGCTTATTTTTTCTAATATGTTGCTTGTTATTAATTCACTAAATTTGAAAACTGAAATAGAAAATAGCAATGCGTTATTGGAGAATGTTATGTATATGTGTAAATTCTTGCAATTATTCTATTTGTATCCCGTACAATTTCCACCGGTAAAGACCATATAAAGTGTTAAGTTTTTGTTTCTTCCAAAGGAAAACATTAAAGAACGCCATTAATTTAGCTGTTTTAGACAACATTTGTCAGAGAGAAACATTTGTAAAAACATTTAACATCTTTCGAATAATACGGAAGGAAGATAAGAAAAGATGAGTTATCTTTCCACCCAGCTGTTGATTTTTATCTATCAACATAAAGAATACTTTATTTGATTCTTGGACAATCTGTCTATCAAAATTGATTCAAAATTTCCAAGTGCTATTTTTTTTCAGAATATTAGAGAAATCTTTGAAGCATCTTTCTGATTTATGAAGCTATTTATTGCTTTTTCTTTTTCTTTCTATTTTTTTTTAAATTATTCTTCTTTATTACTCTTTGTGAGTTTTTCCCACCACCAAATGCTGGTGGTCTTTCTCTAGAGTTTGAGTAACGGCAAGTCTTCTCAGGTCTCCAGGACTCTTCTCAGTATCCTATCCGATCTTAATAATGAGGTCTGGATGATTTCAATTCTTTCTCTGATTTCCAGTCTTTTTTTTTTTCAAGCATTTAAGAACTGTTTCAAGTATACCTACTACAATTGGTATTACCGTCAACTTCATGTTCCACTGCTTTTTCAACTCTCTGGCAATTATTTGTTTATCTTTTCGTTTTTAAAGAAAACGAAAAGATAAACAAATTCTAACTTTGTGATCCTCTGTAACAACAAAATCCACTAGACGGAAAGTTTCTTTTTTCTTGTTAATTAACACGGGATCTGTTCTTCTGGCCGCGATTAGGTTGTCCGTTTGTATCTCCCAGAGAATATTATGCGTCTCATTTTTCAGGACTGATTCTGGTTTGTCCACATACCATTTGGTAGTATGGTCAATTCTTTCCTTATTATCATTAATATTATTGTTATTACTACACTCCTTGTGAGCTTTTCACACTCGCCTTAATTGGTGATTTTTCACAGAAGTCTGAATGACAGCAAATCTCCTTAGATCTCTTGGACTCTTCCAAGTATCCTTACTGATTTTAGCAGTGCTGTGGTCTTGATGATCTTGACTCTTCCTCTATTTTCCAGTTCACCCAGTCTATTTTCCAGCTTTGGAACTCTTCCAAGGGCTCATAATTCGATTGGTATCACTATCACTTTTACGTTTTACATTTTTCAATTTCCTGACCAAGTCCAGTAATTTGTCAAGTTTTTCTGTTTCTTTTATTTTCTGCTGGAAAAGCAAAATTCACGATGACAAATTCTTTTCTTCTTGTTAATTAAAACTGTGTCTTGTCAGATTTAGTTGATCAGTTTGTATCTCACTTCTAGATAATATTCTATGCGCTTCCTTTTCTAAAATAGATTCAGATCGTTTGCACAATTCTCTGTGTATCACCGTTCCAACTCAGTCATGACTACTCTTGTTTTCCTTTAGTGCCAGTTTGCGATTTTTTTCCTAACTGTCAGTGTGATAATGTGTCGCTTCTGTTCTATTGGGCGCTTAATATTCTGTCTCTTCAGTTCTATAGGGCGCTTAATATTCTGTCTCTTCAGTTCTATAAGGCACTTAATATTCTATTTCTTCAGTTCTATAGGGCGCTTAATATTCTATTTCTTCAGTTCTATAAGGCACTTAACATTCTGTTTCTTCAGTTCTATAGGGCGCTTAATATTCTGTCTCTTCAGTTCTATAAGGCACTTAATATTCAATCTTTTCTGTTCTGTAGGGTGCTTAATATTCTATCTCTTCAGTTCTATTGGGTGCTCAATATTCTAGCCGATCTCAGCAGTGATGTGATCTGGTCGATCTGAATTCTCCGTCGGTTATTCACTCTCTTTTCTAGGTTCTTTAGGCTTTTTCCGAGAGGTCTAACTATGATTGGAATCACTGTCAACTTTGTTCCCTTATTATTTCAACTTTCGAAAAAGATTCAGGTATTTATAAAGTTTTTCATTTTCCTTTTATAAAAACTTTATCTCGGGGATTTGAATCCCAAAGAATTTTCTACCTCATTTTCCGGCACAAGTTCTTGCTTTTTTATGTAACATTTGTTAAAATGGTTAAATTTTAATCGTCTGTCCAATGTCGATCTTCTTGTGAATTTTCATACCAGTACTTGATAGAAGCTTCTGCTGGAGCCCGAGGGCCAGGATACTCCTCAGTATTCAAACCAATTTCAGTTATGCAATGAATTGGGTGATCTCAATCTTACCACGGATCACCAACTCGCCCACTCTTTTTCCAGATTCTTTGGAATTGCTCCAAGTGCTCCAACTATGGTTAGTATCACTGCTCCTTTCATGTTTCATAGTTCATTATGATCAAATTTAAGTCTCTTACATTATTCCGGGGGGATCAACTTCCTCATCCAATCATGCTTGATCTGGTATTCTTTTTGTGTCAGCTTGCAGCATTTACTTATCATGTGCTTTTCTGTTTCATCGTTACATACCACATAGCTTACATTTCGTATTCTCTCCAGCCTTTTTTCAATTTTCTATTTGACAAATTATTATCATTCCACTTCTGCAAGTTTTTTACACCAGTTTTTAAATTTTCACTGCTGGTTTTTCACTGAAGTCACAGTGACAGCAAGTCTCCAGGAGAAGATTGCTTTTCTGAAGAAGAAGAAGAAGAAGAAGAAGAAGAAGAAGAAGAAGAAGAAGAAGAAGAAGAAGAAGAAGAAGAAGAAGAAGGCTAACGAAAAGGAATCAAAGAAAAAGAAGAAAAATCTTCTTTGTCTTTTAAGAAAAACGGTCAGAGGAAAAAGATTATTGTCTCCCCGCCTTTCCAAAAGAAAGATGAAGATGTGCGTATAAAAAAGAAGCAAAAATGTTTTTATTAAAAAATAAAAGAGAACTAGGTTTACACGAAGAAAGCCTTATTATTATGATCCCCCTTATTTGTTTCTAAGGACAGACAGACTAACAGAAAAAGGTATTAAAAATATAGGATTCATATGAAAATAAAGTCATCGAAGGGATGTGAATCGAAATGTAGAGTGCGCTGATGCATTTTAATAATATAAAAATAAAGTTAAAAATAAGCACAAAAATTTATTTCAAAGAAGAAGAAGAAGAAGGAGAAGCCGAAAAAGAAAGAGAAGAAAAAGAACTAAATAAATATTCGCTTTGTTTTCTTTCTCGTGTGTCTTCGCCCTATTATAGCAAAAAGGTTCACTACCAGGAGTGGAGCCATACTGAACATTATTTGATTGTTTGCTATCTTTTAAGGGCTCATTAGAGGCAGTTTGCAAGGGTGGCTGGTAGTGGGACCTCGAGCAAGAAAAGTAGTGCCGGGTAGAGAAGTAGACAGCGGCGGAATGAAAACTAGATCAAAGAAATGCTAATTCGCCCACGCATCTCTGCAGAAAGAGAAAAAGAAATAGGCTCAGAAAGGTGGGGAGAGAGAGAGAGAGAGAGAGAGAGAGAGAGACCCAATTTCATTCGCTTATATACAAAACACTGTATGGTTACAGAGACCTCATGAAAGTAAGTAGACACCATTACGCTTACCTGAAAGTGATAATTAAGGTAATATATTCGGGACTGGTAATGTAACAGTTACCGTCGTAGAAAATGGACGTCGCAACCCGAGTTCAAATCTTGGACGAAGCAGTTTGTTTTTCAAATGGCTCAAATATCCTTGATAAAGCTTTGAATCCAAATCCCTCACAGACTCCCTGGCGTCTTTGAATCTCTTATGCTACTCAAAAACTGATGCTCGATTCATGCAAGATGCTCCAAAAGCGGTCTGAAGCATTCCATACGTTTCTGTGGCATTTTTTCCAAGTTTAAAACAGAATCTTATTGCATATCGTTCTTCTAAAGTGTCAGTTTGCATTTTTGAAATTCACCAGCTGTGACAATCAGGCTTTTGTATGGTGTATTCCAATTCGTGATGTAGCTGTTCATTTGAACCTGAAATTATAAAAATTGATCAGACACCTCATAAGATGTATAGCAATAACATGCTGAATTTCAAGAGTCTACGACAAATTTAAATGCCTCTACAAAAAAAGTCTGGAAACTTATCGTATGCACCTCGTAACAATGATTCCTCTTCTTTTTAGTACAATTACAATAAGGAGTAGTGCCCTCCCCTACACCTCGGTGTAGTAGCTATTGAAAAGAGAGCCTTCTGGTCGCCCTCGACTACGTTCGCTAACTTTACTTATTTACTACTTACAATACACTTGCTAATCTGTGAATGATTATTATTTTGTTTGGACAAGGGCTCTTGGTTTGAAGAACTGCTTGCTTCGTCCCCTTCCTAAGGGGCATTAGTCCGAAAGTGAACGCAATAGCGCCAACTTCCATGTCGTAGTACAGCATGTCAGCCACTCAAAGCTACGGGGATACCCACTTCTATAAGGGTTGGTTATTTTGATATCAACGTTTCATGTAAGGAACGTTATGAATTTGAAATTCATTTTTTATGGCAACATAGTAATAAAGATATTTTAAACACTCTTTCTCCGGTGAAGTATGTCTTAGGTTTTCTTATTTTTATGATGAAGCCTTCAAGTATTTGAGATCATCGTTGGAAATTAATAATAGTATAAGATACGTCAATTATTTACCATTGTAGACCTTAATAGGAATATTGTAATGACTTTCGAATATGTTGGTTGAGAGGTGTACGAACTGAGCTTTGATAAATGATGTTATTCTACGAAAAAGGGTGGTAATGGAATGGCTAACATAAACAGAAGTTGTTTAGATTTATTTTCATGGGAGAACCATTCTTCCAGAGAATATAAGAAATGATTAATAATGTTGATTTTGTGTAGAGGATTTTTTTAACACCACTGTTTGTTTTCAGTTACAATAAGTTCATATATATATATATATATATATATATATATATATATATATATATATATATATATATATATATATATATTACATGCATTAATAAAAAGAGATATTTATCTGATAATAAAGAGCCTTTTTTTTTAAATTTCTAACACATAATAATCAGGCTAAACGTTGGCGTAAACAATATGATACGTTGGTATAGAAGAGAGATTAAAGATTTATAAATGAGATAATATTTAATTGCAAAAGATTATATATATATATATATATATATATATATAAACAATAAATCATATTTATTGAATAATAATGTTTTGTTTTATTGTCAAATAAAACACGAAGAGAAAACGGTAAACGTAAACAAGAAATATACGTTGCTAAGAGAAAGTTTCTACTTTGTAGAAAATACGAGTACAATAAAATATGAGTACACTAAAATTTGAGTACACTAAAATTTGAGTACAATAAAAGATATTTTATAAGTTATAGAACTCAAGTTATAAACAATAGAAAAACTATTTGATAATGATCTAAAATAGAATGTTTTATGATGTTTATTATAAATTTGTAATTAATATTTGTATAATCGATTTGATCTGTGAAGAGTTTACCTTGAAACTCAAAAAAAACAAAAAAAGATTGGGTCATCACCAAATCTATTCAGCCAGTAATCTTGACTTGTGTGGAGGGTAGCTAGTAACCAATAAAGACACACACACAAAAAGAAGACCTGTCATGTTTACAGTCACTCTAACATCTGACGCGTGGCACACAATTCACCTGTACAAGCAAAATGTTATTTTGGTAGAGAAAGTGTGCATTGTGCAGCACATAAAATAATGACCACTTAAAACAATAATATGTTGCTATAGAAGACAGATACGTACATTCTCTGTTTCCAGATTAAGTTCTTGCATGACTTGTTGATTACAAAGTCCATAGAGGGAAAGAAATAGTGACGCGGCCAGTTAGAAGATGCCACTGGGCGCCCTCAGTTTAAGCTTCACTCACGGGTAGTGGGAGATAGAAGGCTGCTGACAAAATACTTGCAAATAATTCTTATCTTCGTGTTCTTATTTCATAACAAAGCAGCCCATTCTAGGATGGCAATATTTTCCCTACGTGGAGGGGGTTAACAAAAGATGACCGAAAAAAGTTAACTGGTCTATGTTCTTGTCTTTAGCTGTGAATGGCTACAAATCCAGTCCCCAGCTATGGGTAAAATATGAGGGTAAATTGGTTTCTCTAGCTTTGGTAGGGTGACCTATCTTGAAAAAGAAAAATCTCTCAATTCAAAACTTGAGGAATGTTGTTCAGGAGAATCTGTACAACATTGGTGCACCATTCTTCTGTTATCAGCTTTTCCAAAACGTGTGGCTGGTTCTACACAAACCTTCACCACTACAAACAAATTACCTGTGTCTTTAGACCAACTGTTATACCATCATACGTCAAGATTGCCGGAAGAGTTCTATATATATATATATATATATATATAGTATTTAGTACAATATTTTCTTCTTTCTAAAGATACCAGGATTTTTTTTTTCGAGTAAAGCATTTTACAAGGAAAACGGATATAATTATGTTTAATAAATGACCAAACTCTATGGCATTGAAAAAATTGTCTTTTCAATCTTCTTGAATTTGAAGAAATATTTGCCAACGTTAAACGTTAAGGTCTTTAGACCTTCATCAGGGCGAGTAAGTTATTTAGTGAAATGAGTTTTTAAAATAGATTTTGTAACGCTAATCACACAGATTCGAAACAGAACACAACAAACGGAAATAGAATGCTTAAAAACCTTCTTTTCATTTGATAACTTGCTCATCTTTATAAAGGTTAAAAACACTGAAACATTTGATGGTGGCAAAATCTTTACAAGTAAAATCATCTTCTAAAGACCTTGTATATTTTTTCATCTCTGTACATTTTCATACTGTTTGATTAATTCCCTGTTCTTTATATATATATATATATATATATATATATAAAGAGAATTTCAATAATACAGATATATCATATCAATATTATTCCTCGTTACATTTATTTCAGGTTTTATAATGACTCGTACAAATATTAAGATTCTGGTGATTTTTAGACATTTTTAGCTACTGATGCTGCTCACCGACTTTGGTAAGTAGATGGAAATTCAAAAATATCTTACCCTCTAATTCAAGTTTAAGCGTTTTAAGGGTTGTCACTTTACTATTTACCAGTCAATGATAATCAGTAGTCAATTATGATCCTTTCAGCGCAAAGAAGATGTGAACACCAGCATTTAACAGTTTTTGAAATGCGCACGACCACATTGGCACATCTCTTTCACCAACAAGAAAAGTTGAATAAAAAGTTACATCCTAAACCCTTGTTTGTTATTTTCAATAAAATATCTCTATATGAGAATCTGTTGCCTAAATAGACATTTACTTTTTTTACACACGCACGCACACACACACACATATATATATATTGAGCAGAAGACGAACTCTAAGAAGACTATGGGGGGAGAGATGATATGGTAGTGGAGAAGATCATAAGGAAGTATTTTTCTTGTCGGTAGTCGTTAAAAAATCATTAAGCCACAAATCAGCTACGACTGACCTGAGATTCACTTTGCTTTGCTCAAGTCAACGTAACGAAAAATGGCGATCGTCTCAGTAGACGGGTTAGGGTGTTCTTCCTCCTTCAGAAGGTTTTCGGCGGCCGTTCACTTTGTCCAGCCCAAGTTAGGAATGCAGACCAGACACATCTACCCCGGATCTTGGTCTCTACCCAGTTTGTTAATAAGTGCAAGTGATGGTGTCTGGTGAGGAAAAAGGGGTGGTTTCATTTCGGCCTTAAATGGCCCGTCTCTGGTAACAGAGTACAAAGTCTTATAATGCCTTTACTCTTTGCTAGTATCGTGGGATGTACAAATTTCGTTAGTACCACAGGCTGTTCAAACACCCCGAATTGAAAATTAATTACGTTAATGTACGAATTTTTTGGCACTCGTGGAGTTGCGGTTATCGTCATAGGAACCGTGTGCAAATTATTTGTATTGGATAGGAATACTTTAGGTATAACTGTAAATTGCTTGTATTAAAAATATCTACCGTATATAATCGAGTATTGAACGACTTTGTGTTTTGAACTATTCCTACTTTTTGGTATTGCTTGCCTACAAAATCTTTTCTTCAACATCCAATAACAGAAATTGTAAACGTTCAAACACTTATTTATACTTTCAAAAGTAGTGCAATACAATCAAAATCCGTGCAAAACCCTAAATAAGCAATGTAGTCTAGACATTGAAGTAGCCTATCGTATTTACTTGGGTATTCCAAGCATATTAAAATCCTATCACGGACACACAATAGCTTTGATTATATAATAATTACCTATGTGATTAATAAACAATGTAAAGTAAAAACTTTGTTATCTCAACTGATAGCTTTCGTTTGCTTATTGGCTATGCAGACACACTCCGGATCACAGTTACGGCAAGAAATAAGTTAAGTTTCGATGTTACAAAAACATATCTCGTATAATAAACGATTCTGGTTTTTAAGTGAAAATTAGGTCATAAAAAGTCTTTCATTATACAAAGATACACGATACTGTAGGCTTTAAGTGTTTACTAAGGATAATCAGTTACTAAAATCATATAATAATTAGTATTTTACCGGAATACCTGAAACCATTCAACTGTGTACAAAGTGTTTGTATTAAATATGAATGCTTTACATATAACTGTAAATTATTTGTGTTAAGACGAGTTACTTGAAGCAATAATTATTTACTAAGGATTATTATTAATTAAATAATATAACATTGAGCAACTAAATGTTTGTTATTAAACGGAAATAATTACTTGAAACCATATAATTATTAGCATTAAATAGGAATTCCTGAAACCATAAAATTATAGGCAAATTATTCGTCATAGAAATAAAACGTTGTGCCAAAGACTCATAAGAGACAATATACGAGGATCATTCAATAAGTTTCCAGACTTTTTTTCGTATGGCCACTTTTATTGATAGTCGACACATGAAACTCTAGTCCCCTTCGAAGTAATCTCCCCCGGCTGCAATGCAATTGTTATACCGCTCCAACAACTTCTGGAAGGATCCATGGATGTCCTCTTGTGTGAGCGTGTCAATGACCTTCGTCACAGCCTCTTTCGTCTCCTCAATTGTCTTATAACGACAGCCTGTGAGCTTAGGGAATAACCAAAAGTCACAGGGAGCAAGGTCTGGACTGTAGGGAGGCTGACGAACTGTCTTGATGCCCATTTTGGTCAAATAGTCTGTGACAAGGATGGTGTTGTGGACTGGTGTATTGTCCTGGTGGAAATGTCACTGAGCCGATTTGAAGAATGCTGGCCTCTTTCGACGGAATCTCTTGCTGAACTCCCTTAAAACCTCAACATAGTAGCCCTAACCCTAAACCTTTGACCAATGAACTCCGGTGTTCTGACTTCCTTACTCCTCCCACACCTCTCATCATCCCTCACAGACTCCGTGCCTTCCTTGAATCTCTTATGCTACTCAAAAACTGATGCTCGATTCATGCAAGATGCTCCAAAAGCAGTCTGAAGCATTCCATACGTTTCTGTGGCATTTTTTCCAAGTTTAAAACACAATTTTATTGCATATCGTTCTTCTAAAGTGTCAGTTTGCATTTTTGAAATTCACCAGCTGTGACAATCAGGCTTTAGTATGGTGTATTCCAATTCGTGATGTAGCTGTTCATTTGCACCTGAAATCTTAAAAATTGGTCAGTTATCTCATGAGATATATAGCAATAACATACTGATTTTTCTAGAGTCTACGACAATTCTAAATGCCTGTACAAAATAGTCTTTAAACTTATTGAAGGCACCACGTATATATAAATGAAATGTATAATGAACGCAATTCCTTAATCCCCAGGCATAAAATAACCCTAGACAGGTCATCATGCTGTTAAAATCAGTCAATCAATCCATTTGACTTCATCTTGAAAATATCGTGAAAATGCCCAGATTTATAAAAAAAAATAACTTCTTGTTGTCTGTCCTTATAAGTTATAAAAACTCCACAATGAAAAAATCTACTTCCCGATTTTATAAGGGTTATTGTCGTAAGGAATGTACCCAGTTTCAGCTGGCTCAAATCCTTTGGAAATGTAAGAATCCAATTTTTCTCCCTTGCAGCAATGGGTAAAAAGTAGGACTGACTGTATTCTTTCGCCTTGGTACGACAGCCATTCTAGAAAAAGGAAAAGCCTGAATTCAAGCCCGTTGTCGACTTGGAGTGTTGGCAAATATTTCTACAAATAACAAAGTTTATTCAAGTTCAAGAAAAAGTATATGTGTAGCGGCCCAAGCGATCAAACCATGTTACAGGACCAGTCAGTTTGATTTAGTTTCTTTGTTTAATGGCTTATAAACTTTTGAGGGTTATTTAATACCAAATCTATTGTTGTAGAAGAACAGTAGTGGTACAATTCAACCTATATCTGAGGGGGATAAGAGGGTTCATGCCTTTCCCAAGGGTATTATTCCAAAAGTGAACATAATATCCCGGCTGTAGTTCGAACTGGCTTACTACGATTCCGCGGTCCAGCACGTTAGCCACTACTCCCAACTCCGAACCAGTAAGAGCAGTTAAGAATTATCTCAACTTTCTAACACTCTCCTCAATATTCGATACTGACAATGCTCTGTGCTTTCTTTCATTTCTTTACATAATCCTTTTGCAAAGAATTTTCCAGGTATACCAACAATTATAGGTACTACCACGATATTTTTATCTGTTGTGGTTATTATTATTATTATTATTATTATTATTATTATTTGAAGTAGTAGTATTTGTTGTTGTCGTCGTCGTTGTTGTTTATTCTCATTTCGGCTTCTTTTTATCGCAATTTGAATGCTATTTTTCCACACTCATCAATTTAATACTCTATTTTTGTTTAAACTATGTCCAGCATGTCCATGTAAGCGGTGGCCTAAACCCTGATGTGGCTCGCGATGTAAAAGGCAATCAGGACGATCACAGACAACGTAAATTTGGTTTGTATTTCCTTGATTACTTTCTAACTTTAAATATAAATGAAGTGTCCTTTTTCAAGAAGCTGGCTATCTCCCAGTCATTTTAGTTTTCGGTTAATGCTACAAATACGACGGGCTTTTTTATTTCCTGTATTTGAGTGGAAACTGCCAAGTTGATTCTCTCGATAAGTCTGAAAGAAAAATGGAAAGTTTAAAATTTGTTTTATACCACGTAATACAAGGTGCGACAGAAATACCTCCCACATTTTAAACTGTCACCTGTGGGATGTAAGTAAACTTGGGTATGTGGCAATGGTTGCTCCTGCTAGTTAATCTCTAACGATATATCATCATAATCATCATCATCATCACGTCGTGCCGCTTGCATTGATTTCTCTGAATCCATCTCGCTACTCGTCTCTATCGTCCATCACTCCGGACTACATTGTGTCCGTACCGAACAGTTGTAGATAAGTTCTAGCTGGCCGTCCAACACCTGTTCGTCCGTGTGAAGGGATCCATAGGAGAACGTCACTTATTTGTTCATCCTTACTTCTCCATCGGTGTCCCGCAAGTCTTATTCGTCTGATTTGGATGGTCTTCGAGATGGGTGGTAGGTGGCTGTGCAGCTGCTGTTTTGTGGCATATAGCTTCCAGGGCTTGTTATTATATATAAATCGAAGCACTCTTGTGCAAGTGCTGTCAAGCTTTTTCTCTATGTGCTTAGTCAGCGTTCATGTGGTCTATCCATATAGTAGTATGGAAACGACCACCGCGGGGAAAAATGTGTTTTATTTTATCGGATAGGTCAGACTTCCATGTGACCGATAACCTACCGATAGCAGTCGTGTATTTATTTCATTTTACGTAGATGACTCGCTGGTTCCGATGTACTCGTCCACTAGGTTCAGAAGACCACCATTTGGTGTGGAGACATCTCCTCTTTGATTTTGATTAAAGTACATGTACTCCGTTTTGTCTGCATTGAAATGGAGGCCAATGCCTACTGCTGCCCTCTTCTGACAATGCAGCTGGGATTCGGCCTGCGTGGGTGTATTTGTCATAAGCGCTGTCATCTACTAAGTCCGCGTCCGTAATCGTTTGTGGTTATTGCCTTTTCCAGTGTAAAGCCATTTTCTTTCATTAAATCAATCGACATTCTAAGTACGTAGTCTAGGCAGATAATAAACAGGCACGTGGCTAATGTGTCCCCTTGCAGCACCCCTGCGACAATGTCAAAGAAGTCTGTGTCTCCATCGAGTGAGCACACTTTTACTTTCTTGTTTTTAGAGACCATTATTATGGCTGCGATGGTTTCTTTGGGGGGGAGAGTCCATTGGCTAGAAGTATTTGCTCTATCTTCCCTCTGTGTATGGAATCAAATGCTTTGAAGAAATCGACAAATCAGAGTGTCGCCTCGAAGTTTTTTGAACGGACTCCTTCTAGAATTCGATGGATTGTCAGAAATTGTGATGTTGAGGATCAATTTCTCCGAAAACCATTTTGATTCTTCCTAAGAATTTTCTTAATTTCAGGTTCGATTCGATCGAGAAGCAGGCCATTGTAAATCTTACTGCTATGGAAGTAAGGGTTATATCTCGGTAGTTCTTTGCAATTCCGAGGTCACCTTTCTGGATAAAAGACAAGATGCAGCCTTTTTTCCATCTGTCTAATGTGTTCTGGTTATATACGGCGTTGCAGTATCGGAGCAGTAGCTCGACAAATTTCTTTGTCTTCTATACTTCTGGGGGTAATTCAACAAGACCGGCAGCTTTTCTGTCTTCATTTTTGTTAGTACTACGTTGAATTCTACTTGAGTAAACTTTCCTAGTTTGGTGTCTTGTTGATTATCAATAATTTTTGTGAAAGGTTTTTTTTGTGATGCTAGGGGAGTTTCCAAGCAGATTCTTGAAATATTCTTTTCACATCTGTATTCATTCTTCTTGGCTGGCAGCTTTTTGTTTAGCTCTTGAGGCGAGATGCTCTTCTTTTTGCTCTCTTCTTTTACTGTCTGCCACACTATTCATGATTGTCTATCTTCTACCGAGTTTCTTATTTTATTGATATGACTTTGAATGTATTCTATTTGTTCTTTTTGGTATGTGTTAATTAGTTCTCTTTGTGCCTTCTACACGTTGCCATTAGTTGGGTTTCTTTTATCACATAGGGATAATGTCTTTACATTATATCATTTTTTCCTAACTACAAGTGTCTATGTTTGACTTAATTTGGTTGGTATGCTTTCTGCTATTGCTTTCATGTGGGCATTGATGAAGTTTTCGTATTCGTCATTCGGAGGGTTTCGGATATCTCCAGAAGTGTATCGAATTTGTTTCTTACTGTTATCGCTTATTTTTTTACTTATATCTCTCTTACTAAGTTAGGACCAGTCATATTGTGTGGTCTTGGCTGTTTGTATCGTATTCCTGTGTAGGCTCAGACGTATCTTTCAATTCAGTACTCAGAAGATACACTTTCAAAAGAGAAATATGCCTCACAGTTCAGACCACAATTAATCCATTTTTTATTTATAAGTATATAAACTATCTGCGATTTAGCAATATTTGAGTAGGTGTTGGTCCATAGTTTTTTACTCTTTTTTCTAGAATTTAGTAATGAGGTATGTTAGTCTATTTTCAAGTGAGAATTCTGTTAGATGTTTCCCATTTCTGTTTGACGAGTTGTGTAAGCAGAATTCGCTTTGTTCGTCCTAAACTATTTGAGAATTTATGTCTCCACCGATGATTAGAACGTTGTGTTTGGTGATTCAAGGGACAAAGTAGAATAGCTCGTTGTAAAAGGTGATGAGGTCTGTTTCATCACTAGTATGGGTGGGACTGTTGCAGGAGATGATTGTTGTGCAAGGGTTCCCATTAAATATTGCTACCATCATTCTCGGTTGTATTTTCTCGATGCTATTAAGTGATTTTAGGCTACGAGGACTGAGATGCATTCTTACTCTTCCTTCAATAGCATTGACGGAGGTTTTCCATGCAGATGCTGAAATAAACATCGATCCATTGTCAGTATCGGGGTACTTTATTTCTAATTCACTATGCGGTTTGGACACACGGTTTGAATGAGATTCGTGCGAATCTCTCCATGGCCGCTCTTTATTCTGATCAATACATGCCACGCCCTTATAGATGAGTAACAATAGTTTCCTGGCCGTTGACCTGTAGGTTCTTCTAACCAGCATCAAGTAGAGTGCCCCGTTGACCCAACGTTGGGTTCATCCGCCTTTTTTCACATCCACCAAGCTGGTTCCGATGGCTTCTGAAGTTTTATGTGCGGGTGAAAATGTCTCCCTTTAAACCCGTTCAGTTTTAACTTAGTTAAAGTTCAACTTTTTATTTTCATTTTTATTTTTCGCTTCTCTAATTACCTAATCGACCTCATGTGTTCGATTCCCGCTTACAAATGGAGACGTTTCTTAACTTTTAGTTCACTATATCTGTTGAAACAGAATTTTTTTTTTTTACTCAACAACCAATCCTAAATTCACATAACGATTAAGATATTAATAGTAATAATAATAATAATACCCCCCAAGAAAAACAACTATATGGGCGTTTTAAACGACTAATAAACAACATCTCACAAGAGAAAACCATGGACGTGGCTAAGAGAAGGAAACCTTAAGAGAAAAACAGAATCTCTCCTAATAGCAGCACAAAACAATGCCATAAGAACCAATCATATCAAAGCGAGAATAGATAAGAAGCAACAAAATAGCAAATGTAGGTTATGTTGTGATAGAGACGAAACGTTCAATCACATAATTAGCGAATGCAGTAAATTTGCACAGAAGGAGTATAAGACTAGAAACGAGTGGGTGGAAATGATGTTCTCCTGGGAATTGTACAAGAAATTTAGATTAGATCATGTGAACAAATGGTATATGCACAACCCAGCATTTGTCTGAGAGAATGACACATAAACTCCTATGGGACTTTGACATACGAACGGATCACCAAATCTCGACCAGAAGACCAGATCTTATAATAATCAACAAAAAAAGAGAATTTTCAAAATTGTGGACTTTACTGTCCCTGCTGGCCACAGAATAAAACTGAAGGAAAGTGAAAAGAAAAATAAGTACCTGGACCTTGCTAGGAAATTGAAGAAACTGTGGAACCTGAATGTGACGATTATACTAATTGTGATTGGTGCTTTTGGTACAAGTAACAAAAGGATTATTTAAGGGACAGAAGGACTTGGAGGTTGGGGTACGAGAGAAGACCATCCAAACTACTACATTATTGAGAACGGCCAGAATACTGAGAAGAGTCCCGAAGACTTGAGGAGGGTTGCTGTCAAACTCCAGTGAAAGACTATCAGTTAAAACTGATGTGAAAAACTCTCAAGGAGTAAATAATAATGATACCCCCAAGAAAGAACTCTCCCAAACAACAGACGCATAACCTGTCTATCGATGATGTGAAAAATAGTAACGGCTCAAATAACGAAGGAGATTTACTATTCGTTAATGATATTTACCAACCCCTCCGCTCAGGCAGAATTTAACACAAGGTCAATTTTTTATGCGGATTTTAACAGGTTTGAATTCAGAGTTTTCCTTCTCCTAGACTAGTTGCCTTACCCAGGCTGAAGAATCCAGTCTGCCCTACTATTTACCCATAGCTGGGTACTATTCGTTAATAAGCCGCGGATTGTTCTCTGGGCAACAGAAAGGATGCCGCAAGGGAACAAGAAGAACAGTACATTGATGAACACATTCCTCTAAAAGAGCAAAACCAGACAGAAAAAATCTTGCTATGTCGTGTATTGACAACAAAAAGGCATATGATATGGTCCCGCAAAGTTGGATAATGTTTTTTACTGTATAAGATATCCACCGAAGTCATAAAGTTTATCGAGAATATCATGGAAAACTGGAGAATGGAACAGATATCAAGAAGACAAAGCTTAACCGAGGTGAAAATCCTGGGATGAATATTCTCTATTACCATTACTATTTGTAATAGGGATGATGCCTGTTAGAAATACTTAGGAAACGCGCCGGGGGATACAAACTTCTTAAATCGCATGAAAAAATCAGCCACCTAATCTGCATGGACGACATCAAACTGTTTGCCACAAAATGAAAAAGAATTGGGAACCCTAATACAGGACAGAGGAATGGAATTTGACAGAGAAAATTGTATCATACTCATGAAAAGTGGAAAACGACAAAAGACTGAAAGAATAGAACTACCACATCTAAGAAAAATCAGAAAAAAACTCGGAGAAAAGGAAACTTATAAATACTTGGGAATACCGGAAGCGGACACCATCAAATAAGCGGAGATGAAATAAAAATTTAAAAAGAATACATCAAAAGAACGAGAAAACAACTTAAAACCAAACTACATGGCAGAAATTTCATGAAAGAGATAAACACCTGGTCTGTCCTCTTTGTAGGATACTCGGGACGAGAGAGTTACTTCAACAAATGGGCCAGAGATCAAGAAACTTCATGACAATGCATAAGACCTTACATCCCAAAGATAATGTAGACAGACAGTATGTGTGAAGGAAAGAAGGGCGAAGAGGACTTACAAGCATTGAAGTTTATCAAACCAAACTACATGGCAGAAATTTCATGAAAGAGATAAACACCTGGTCTGTCCTCTTTGTAGGATACTCGGGACGAGAGAGTTACTTCAACAAATGGGCCAGAGATCAAGAAACTTCATGACAATGCATAAGACCTTACATCCCAAAGATAATGTAGACAGACAGTATGTGTGAAGGAAAGAAGGGCGAAGAGGACTTACAAGCATTGAAGTTAGCGTCGAAACGTCAATAAAGTGACTTGAAGACAACATAAAAAGTGCGGAAGAAGATTGATTACCAGAAACAATGCAGACAACACAAGCATCAATTGAAGAAAAATATCTAAAAAAACAAAAATCGGAAGAAAAACAGTTGTATGGACATTTCAAGTGACAAACAAGCGACGTCTCACACGAGAAAACTTAGTCATGGCAAAGAAAGGGAAACTTTTAGAGAGAAACTGAATCTCTTCAGATAGCAGCGCTAAAACAACGCCATAAGGACTAACAATGTCAAAGTAAGAATAGATAAGACCCAACAAAACAGCAGATGTATATTATGTTGTAATAGAGACGAAACGATCAATCACATAATACGTGAATGCAGTAAATTAGCGCAAAAATAGTATAAGACAAGACACGACTGGGTAGGATAGGGGATCCACAGGGAATTGTGAAAGAAGTTTAAATTTTACCATAAGAACAAATAGTATAAATACAATCTGTCCCAGAAAATGAGACGCACAAACTTCTCTAGGATTTTAAGATATAAATGATCACCTAATCTCGACCAAACGACCAGATCTAGTGATAAACAAAAAAAAAAATGAACTTTGCGAATAGTGGACTTTGCGTCCTGGCTGACCACAGGGTAAAACTGAAAGAAAGTGGAAAGAGACATAAGTACCAAGACCTTGCTAGAAAAGTGACAAAAACTGTGAAACATGAAAGTGACGGTGATACTAATTGTCATTGGTGCGCTCGGCACAGTCACCAAAGATTTGGTACAAAGACTTAGAAATAAGAGGACGAGATGGGACCATCCAAACAACAGCATTGTTGAGATCGGCCAGAATACCGAGAAGAGTTCTGGATAATTGAGGAGATTTGCTGTCACTTGCACTTCAGTGAAAAACCATCAGCTAATACTGGTGTGAAAAACTCTGAAAAGAAAAAAATAACAAATATAACAACAACAGCAATAATGAAAATATGCACAAAACAGATCATGTGGTTACTCCCGAAAGCTTTTGCAAAATTGGATGAAAGTGCGTCCATAGTTTGATTTTAGTCACACCAAAGTCCAGCATTCCGTTTTTTTCCTTAATTTATATATATATATATATATAATTTTTTCTTTGTCATTAGGATTAGTGTATAAAAAATTTAAATAAAGACCTCGATCGAGGTGGAAAAACTTACATTCATAAGCTTTGTGTGAACTCTGGATACCGTCTAGAGGACTTAGCGAAAGTGATTATGATGATGATTTTGAGCCTATTCAATACTTAGTGAATACTTATGAATGCAATCTGGTGTCTGAATTGTTGTTGGCTTAACAAAGTCTAGTAAACTCAGGGGGAGGGGGATGGACGAGAATAAAATTAATAGAAAAATCAGGAAAAAAGGTCGAAAAAAATCTCGCTCACTGATTCCAGAAAATTGAAACGTCTTAAATGTTTTCCTTTTGAATTTTTCCTGTTTTTAGAGCTACCCATTTGCTGAAATTTTTTGGCTGAAATCAGTTTTTCTTATTTCAGTTCTCATCAATGAAACGATTCTAGGGAAATAAAAAAAGATAGGACGAAAGAAAATAAAGAAAAAAAGGAAATAATAATGCGAAAGAAAGAAAGAAAGAAAGAAAGAAAGAACGAAAACGGAAATGCCAAAGAAAAAAGGAAAAAAGAAAAAACAAAGAACATATATGAAAGAAAATATTGAAAGAAAATAAAGAGAAAGAAAGGAAGAAAAATTTTAAAACAGGGAAGGAGAATTTAAAAAAAAAGAAGAAAGAATAATTTGATAATTTAGTTGAGTCTCTCCTCCCTAATGACAAATATTTGATTAGTATATCCATGATTTACTAACATTGAACACAACAGAAGGAAAGACAAGATTAAGTCACTCATACGTACCAAGACTATTTTTATAAATACAATATACCTTCAAATGGTAATAAAAGAAATACATTCTCTTTTAGGTATCATTAGTTTTTCTTATTTTCAACAGATTGGCCTTATTGACACTATACTCTATCCATTGCTTAGGCTCCAGTCCTAAAGTGCTAGTGAGGGTGCGATCACCATTTTGTTGCCAATATTCCCAAGCCCACTTAGGGAAAGAATGAAAGGATCGATGCTTTTCAAAAAGCATTGACACAAAGTGAAACGCAAAAATCCTCGTTCAGGATTTGCTCTAAAGATACAAACTTCATTTCCCACGTTCATTCACTGATATTACACGAACAAATATGCTAATCTGGTTTGTTTTGTTTTGTTTTGTTTGTTTGTTTGTTGCTGTTTTTTTGGTTAATGGTATATCATCCTTCGTGGGTTATTCAATGCCAAAGCGACCCTTGAAGAAGAACAATAGTGACACTATTTAACCCATAACTGCGAAGGATAGGGAGATTCATCCTTTTCCCAAGGGTATTAGTCAGTACGGGATTGTAATATCGCTGTCCAGTACTTTAGCCACTACGCTACGACAACTCCCCCTCCCCATTGTTTTCATTTAGGGTAAGGCATGTCAAATCACGAGAACAAAAGTATATAGGTAGGGATAAAGGTATTAACATTTTAAATCCTCTTTTTCTTTAACCTCCTAATCATGCTTCCCACTTTCTCCTTTTCTATTATCTCCTTCATTTTTTTCTTTACCGGTATATTTAAAATCTCCTCTCTCTCTCTCTCTCTCTCTCTCTCTCTCTCTGCTCTCTCTCTCTCTCTCTCTCTCTCTCTCTCTCTCTGCTCTCTTCCTTTACTCTTACAGAGTCGGTGGGCGAGGGGATTCTTACAATACACTGACTGTATCCCTAGCTGAGGGCTTAAGACCACCCTCGCACCAAAGGAAAGGGATGTCCTAGGTATGACACTAAATTGATCATGAGGCTCCAGTTCAGGATATTTGAAGAGTATGGTGTACTCCTTCATTACTATTACACTCAGTTCTACTCTGACTTGGATTAGTAGCACCTGTTAGGGGTCCCATCTTTGGGTCAAATTGATCTGTTTAAAAATTATTTGTATTTTCTGGGAATACTTAATATCATATAACAGTAAATTATTTATGGGGGAGTCACCATAGTGTATTGGTTAAAGTACTGGACTGAAACATCATAGTAGTAAATTATTTGTATTAAGACTAGTAACTTGAAGCTATAATTGGTTACTAAGGGATTATTATTAGTTACTTGAAACCATATTACTGTAGACAAACAAATGACTATTATTAAATTGAAATAATTTCTTGAAACCATATAATTATAAGTATCAGATATGAATCATTGAAGCTATATAAATGTGCGTAAATTATTTGTATTAGATAAAAATACTTGATATTAAATAACAGTATTAAAAAAACTCTAAAGAAACAACTAAACAAAAAATGTATATATGAACGTAATTCCCTAACCTCAAGGCATAAATTGAACTGCTATGGTTTGATATGACGTTAAAATCAATCAATCAATCCTTCCATCTTATTCTCCATCTCTCTCTCCACCTAGAATATTTAACACCCTCCCCTCTCTCTCTCTCTCTCTCTCTCTCTACCTTTCAATACTTAATCGATATCACATATGTATCTATACCTAAAAACGTGACATAAACGAACAATAGTTATGTATGTATGTATAGAGGGATAGCAAACATAGAGATTTATATATTTAGCACAAACAGTTAATTTTTTTCTCTCTGGTGGCGTTTTGGCCGGGGCCAATTTACGAAGATTCAAATAAAATACACCCCAATCATCAATTTAGCAAAAGTGAAATTGTTGGCGAATTGATCAATCGATTGACTTTAACAACATATAAAATTACGTTGGGTTATTTTATGCCTATAGATTAGCGAACTGCATTCATTAGACGTTCATATTTACATATTTTGTGGATTTGTTTATAACAGGTTTTTCGGCACACAGTCGTTTCAAATGATTTTTTTAATATATCTATTTGACGAATATATGGGACTCTAATAAGTTAGAGTAGACCTGGGAGTAATGGGTTTTACTTTAATGCCGGCGATACTTAGCCCCGACAACAGGGCTGCATTTGGTTTCAAGTCACTACTACTACTACTACTACTACTACTAATAATAATAATAATAATAATAATAATAATGTAGGTTATGTGGTGATATAAACGAACCGATCAATCACTTAATAAGCAAATACAGCAAACTAACATAGAAAGATTATAAGACTAGACACAACTGGGTGGACAAGGTGATCCAGTGAGAATTATATAAGAAATTGGAACTTGACCATACGAACAAATGGTATATGCTCAACCCAGAATCCCTCGCGGAAAATGAAACGCACATACTCCTCCGAATAATGGTCAACCAAAAAAAAAAAACAAACTTGCCGAACGGTGGACTTTGCTGTCCCGGCTGACTACAGAGTTGAATTGAAAGAAAGCGAAAAGAAGGATAAATACCTGGACCTTGCTTGGGAAGTGAAAAAAACTGTGGAACATGAAAGTGGCGGTGATACCAATTGTACAGTCACCAAAAGGATTGGTACAGGGACTGGAGGACTTGGAAATAAGAGGACGAGTGGAAACCATCCAAACTACAGCTTTATTAAGATTGGACAGAATACTGGGAAGAGTCCTGGTGACTTGAGGAGATTTGCTGTCACTCAAACTCCAGTGAGAAACCATCGGCTAACACTGGTTTAAAAACTTTCAAAAGACCACTAATAATAATAATAATAATAATAATAACCATTTGTTAAGAAATATAACTTCAAGTAATTTATTTTAAATGCAAATAATTTTCAAGAATTTCTATCTACTACTAATAAATCTCAAACTTGTCTATTTGACTCGAAGATGAGACTCTATCAGGTGCTTCCACTCTGGGCCTGAGTACACTTGAGAGTAATGGCAATAAAGGAGTACTCAATAGTCCTCTGATCTCCAGAACTGGAGCGTCATGACTAGATGCTGCTTTGTGTCATATCCAAGACACCTCTTTTTAGGGCTATGTATACGTCTTAATCCTCTTTGGGGGATCAAGTCAACGTATTCAGAGATTGTTGGTGAACATTTCACGAAGCCGGAAACTGAGACAAATTCTTTGATAATCGTTGAAAGGAAGCCGAGAAAAATACGGTTTTAATCTTTCATCAAATGTCGTCATTTGATATACGTTTTTATCTCAGAAAAGACTTGACGCCTCTATTAAGAAAAACCGGCAGAAGAATGAGAAAAGCATAAAAATCATCGAGGAAGTACTTCTCAACACCCACTGACAACTTAGCAGAAAAATGGTGCGTTATTTGGAGTGAGTGGGGTTGCAGTGTTTCTTTTAAAGAATAAGACAAAAAAAAATTCCTCTTGAACGGTGTAAATCGAGCTGATTTAATTATTGTTGTAATTGCATTTGTTCGTTTGGTGTCACCAAAAACTTTGTCTTTTGAAATAAAAACCGGGGTTGAATATAAACTGAATAATGTGGTTAAAAATTATATGAAGAATTATTACCACATTATCTACAGCGTGTACCTCACAAGCAGAGTGAAAACCAGACCATTCATCCTTTGTATAGAAACTATTTGGGACATCAAATTACACGATATAACATTTTTTTTTGCGTTTTTTTGTTCTTGGGCCGAAAGAGTAATTTCTTAATTGCTTAAAGTAAATGGAAAAATTTATTTTCTCTTCTCTTTTGATCTGTGTAAATATATCTTCAAATTTACCTATCAAAAACATTCTTGTTTGATTCAGTGCTGATAATTGATAGAAAAAAAATTAGAATATTTTTGTTCAGTTTTCTATAACTTTAGTATAAATACATGTAAATTTGTATGGCATAGTTTTATCAAGGGCACAAAAGCAAAGTTTGAAGGTATTACAATGATTTAATGGTTGGGAAAGTATTAGAATGGTTTAATGGTTGGGAAGGTATTAGAATGGTTTAATGGTTGGGAAGGTATTAGAATTGTTTAATGGTTGCGAAGGTATTAGAAGGGTTTAATGGTTGGGAAGGTATTAGAATGATTTAATGGTTGGGAAGGTATTAGAATGGTTTAATAGTTGGGAAGGTATTAGAATTGTTTAATGGTTGGGAAGGTATTAGAAGGGTTTAATGGTTGGGAAGGTATTAGAATGATTTAATGGTTGGGAAGGTATTAGAATGGTTTAATGGTTGGGAAGGTGTTAGAATGATTTAATGGTTGGGAAGGTATTAGAATGATTTAATGGTTTGGAAGGTATTAGAATGGTTTAATGGTTGGGAGGGTATTAGAATGGTTTAATGGTTGGGAAGGTATTAGAAGGGTTTAATGGTTGGGAAGGTATTAGAATGATTTAATGGTTGGGAAGGTATTAGAATGGTTTAATGGTTGGGAAGGTATAAGAAGGGTTTAATGGTTGGGAAGGTATTAGAAGGGTTTAATGGTTGGGAAGGTATTAGAATGATTTAATGTTTGGGAAGGTATTAGAATGGTTTAATGGTTTGGAAGGTATTAGAATGGTTTAATGGTTGGGATGGTATTAGAATGGTTTAATGGTTGGGAAGGTATTAGAAGGGTTTAATGGTTGGGAAGGTATTAGAATGATTTAATGGTTTGGAAGGTATTAGAATGGTTTAATGGTTGGGAAGGTATTAGAATGGTTTAATGGTTGGGATGGTATTAGAATGGTTTAATGGTTGGGAAGGTATTAGAAGGGTTTAATGGTTGGGAAGGTATTAGAATGGTTTAATGGTTTGGAAGGTATTAGAATGGTTTAATGGTTGGGATGGTATTAGAATGGTTTAATGGTTGGGAAGGTATTAGAAGGGTTTAATGGTTGGGAAGGTATTAGAATGATTTAATGGTTTGGAAGATAGTCGAGTTCAGACACAACAAGTACCAATATTTTCAAAAGTATGTTCGTTTTATATTAACACTGAACAATACCGATGGTATTAAGATATACTAATCGTATAAAAATATAATAGTGGTATTGAAATATATCAATGGTATTAAAAAGAAAAAAGACACAAACGTTTCCCAACAACTAGAAATACAAACATATTCTTCCGTGAACAAACAGTATGTAAAAGGGGTGCAATAACAGAAAAAGCTCGAGGAGGAAAGATAAAATGGATACGAGGCTTTGACGTTCTTTGACAGGATCTGGGATATCTATCCTTTTCAAAAAACGGAAGCAAAATAGAGAATAGTTTTTTTCTGTGATGTGACACTCCACGAAGCACCTAACAGACATACCCATTCTCTAAGGCAGGTAATTGTTTATTGTCCCTCTACAAAAGGAATAAAAGGCCATTTTCTACAACTTTATAACATTAGCAATTAAAAAATACCACATACTATTCAGGAACAACATCTGTCTTACGTAGTGCTATGAATGATATATGTTGTCTGAAATAAAATAGACATTCTGAAATATTTATGTAAACAAATATTTAAGATATTGATTCTTACGATAAGCGTTTTTGTAGAGAAATACTTGCAATTTATTATTGCAACTTTAAGTTTCTCAATGTGTACAATTCTAGTGACAGAACATATATCAAGGCGGTTGACAGTTTCTTGTCAAACACGGGGTAACATATCTACATCTGCAGTTGGAAAAAAAAAGGCCGCTGCAAAAAATGCTGTTTAAGATAATCTAAATAAGCAAGTTCTGTCAAAAGTCTTAATAATAAACGTCTTGCATTTCCCTAAAAAACTGCGAATAGTGAATGTCAATATATTAAATAGCTTTTTTAAAAAAATAGAATTTCCCTTTGGTCTGAAATACCGTATATACCCGTGTACATGTCGACACTTGATTTCTCGGCATAATTTTTGGTGACCAACTTCTACCCATTATGTTTCTATTTCGACATTATAAATTTATCAGTCATAACTAGACACCTTTTTTTGATACAGAGGGATATCGACTATACTCGACTATATATACATGATCATATATACATATATATGTATATATATATCACCATGCCATGTTGCTCCCCTGGATTTCCCAAACTCTCTCTCTCTCTCTCGTCATCAGTCTCTGTCATCCATCACTTCCGGCAGGTCTTCCAGGCTACATCCTGTGTTTGTCCAGAGCTGTTGTAGATAAGTTCTTGCTGGTCGTTCAACAATTGTGCGTCCGTGAGAAGGGTCCCATCGAAGAACGTCACTTATGAGTTCGTTCTTGCTCCTCCAGCAGTGTCCTACATGTCTTGTTCGTCTAATTTGGATGGTCTTCGAGATGGGTTATAGTTGACTGGGGGGGGCTGCTGTTTTATATATATAGTAAAAATACGAAAAATTGTGTAACAAAACTTGATAGACTAAGTTTGAATCCTGCTTGAGATCTTTTTTATTCATCACTTTCCATATGACAGGAATTAATCCATTTTCCTTGCTTTCAGTTTTAGGGTTAAGTATACGAAATCATCATCATTATCATCATCAAGTCGTGTTGATAATACGGTGTTCACTAACTTTCTCTCGCCATGTGTCCCTATCATCTATCGCTTTTGAAAGGTCTTCTAGACTGCATCCTGTGTCCGCACAAAGCTGGTGTAAGTCCTTGCTGGTTGACCAACACTGACACGTCCATGTGCAGGAGTCCATAAGAAAACGTCACTTTTGAATTTGTCCTTGTTTCTCCAGTTGTATCCTGCATGTCTTATTCGTTTTATTGAAAGTGCTTGTGAGATAGCCAGCAGATGGCTGCACGGCTGTTTTTTGTAGGGTGTTGCTTCCAGGATCTGTAAAAGACAGCAAGCAGCATTCTTGAGCAATTACCAACTAGTTTTTTTAGCGTTCATGTAGTGCATCTATAGAGTAGTATGGACAAAAATACAGCTTCGAAGAAATCCCGTTTTATTTTATCGAATAGATCAGACTACGATATGATTGATAAATTGCCAATAACCTTCCACACTTTCACTAGGCATATGTTGACATCACTTTCAGTCGATGAGATATTGCTGCCGAAGTATGTGAACTTGTCGACTAATTTGGGGGGCCTGCCTCTGAAAATGAAAATGAAAATGGCTCACTTTTGATTTAAAACACATGTACATTGTTTTATTTACGTTCATGTTCAAGCCAATGCCTCTTGGTGCTTGCTCAATTCTACACTGTAGGGATTCTGCAGGTGTATTTGCGAGAAACGCAAGATCATCTGCGTAGACTGCGTCTGTCATTATTTCTGCGGGATATCGTCTGCTTCTTGCCTTTTTCTTCATGTGAAACAATTTTCTTGTATAAGCTCTATGGACATTTTTGTCCGTAATCTTGGCAGAGTATATACAAGTAAAGTGCGAATGTATCTCCTTGCAACCAATACATTCTAAAAAGAACAATTCGAATATATTCGAAGGGAAAATTGATATAATCAGAAACTCTGCAGAATACACGTAATCATGATTAGCATGGCAGAAAAAAAATGAAGTTGATGGAAGAAAGAGCAGTTGAGAACAAAATTAAAGCTGTCAGCTAAGATAAAAGACTTCAGGAGTGTAAAGAACGTTTCAAGAATTTGCTCGGAACCCCTCCAGAAATCATTGACAAATGTATTGAAAAAAATTATCAATAGCCGGCTAGACGTCAAATTAGGGTAGTTTACGGAGGTAGAACATTACCCAGTATTGAAAAAAAATAAAAACAGAAAAGCCACAGGATCGACGAAATAAACCTCCAAAGTTTTGAAGGCAAGAAACTTTCACGACTTTATTCTCTGATTATGAAAAGCAATCTATAAACAAGATACATTCGAGAAATGGACGATAGTCTGCAACAATCCCTTCCGCAAGAAAAGCAACCTCGAGATTATTAAGAACGCCAGAGGCATAACTTGTACTGCAATAGCTGCAAAGGTTTATAATGCTTTGCTTCTCAATCGTATCCGACCTGAAGACGAGAAACGGACTATAGTCTGCAACATTCCCTTCCGCAAGAAAAGCAACCTCTAGATTATTAAGAACGACACAGGCATAACTTTTACTGCCATAGCTGCAAAGGTTTATAATGCTCTGCTTCTCAATCGTATCCGACCCGAAGACGAGAAATGGACGACAGTCTGCAACATTCCCTTCCCCAAGAAAAGCAACCTCTAGATTATTAATAACGACACAGGCATAACTTTTACTGCCATAGCTGTAAAGGTTTATAATGCTCTGCGTCTCAATCGTATCCGACCCGAAGACAAGAAATGGACGACAGTCTGCAAAATTCCCTTCCGCAAGAAAAGCAACCTCTGGATTATTAAGAACGACAGAGGCATAACTTTTACTGCCATAGCTGCAAAGGTTTATAATGCTCTGCTTCTTAATCGTATCCGACCCGAAGACGAGAAATGGACGATAGTCTGCAACATTCCCTTCCGCAAGAAAAGCACCTCGAGATTATTAAAAACGACAGAGGCAAAACTTTCACTGCCATAGCTGATAAGGTTTATAATGCTCTGCTTCTCAATCGTATCCGACCCGAAGACGAGAAATGGACGACAGTCTGCAAAATTCCCTTCCGCAAGAAAAACAACCTCGAGATTATTAAGAACGACTGAGGCATAACTTTTACTGCCATAGCTTCAAAGGTTTATAAGGCTCTGCTTCTCGATGGTATCCGACCCGAAGACGAGAAATGGACGATAGTCTTCAACATTCCCTTCCGCAAGAAAAGCAATCTCGGGATTATTAAGAACGATAGAGGCATAACTTTTACTGCCATAGCTGCAAACGTTTATAATGCTCTGCTTCTCAATTTTATTCGACCTGAAGACGGGAAATGGATGATATATTTCAATATTCCCTTCTGCAAGAAACGCAACCTCGAGATTATTAAGAACGAAAGAGGCATAAATTTTACTGCCAGAGCTGCAAAGGTTTATAATGCTCTGCTTCTCAATTGTATCCGACCCGAAGACGAGAAATGGACGATAGTCATCAACATTCCCTTCCGCAATAAAAGCAACCTCGGGATTATTAAGAACGACAGTGGCATAACTTTTACGGCTATAGCTGCAAAGGTTTATAATGCTCTGTATCTTAATCGTATCCGACCCGAAGACAAGAAATGGACGAAAGTCTGAAACATTCCCTTCCACAAGAAAAGCAACCTCGGTATTATTAAGAACGATAGAGGCATAACTTTTACTGCCATAGCTGAAAACGTTTATAATGCTCTGCTTCTCAATCGTATCCGACCCGAAGTCGAGAAATGGACTATAGTCTGCCACCTTCCCTTCCGCAAGAAAAGCAATCTCGGGATTATTAAGAACGACAGAGGCATAACTTTTACTGCCATAGCTGCAAAGGTTTATAATGCTCTGTTTCTCAATCATATCCAACCCGAAGACGAGAAATGGACGATAGTCTGCAACGTTCCCTTCCGCAAGAAAAGCAACCTCGGGATTATTAAGAACGACAGAGGCATAACTTTTCCTGCCATAGCTGCAAAGGTTTATAATGCTCTGCTTCTCAGTCGTATCTGACCCGAACACGAGAAATGGACGATATCCTTCAACATTCCCTTCCGGAAGAACAGCAACCTCGGGATTATTAAGAACGACAGAGTCATAACTTTTACTGCCATAGCTGCAAACGTTTATAATGCTCTGCTTCTCAATCATATCCGACCCGAAGACGAGAAAATTCTCATGACTATTTTCGAAGAAATTGCTTCATAACCACACAGATTCTAACTCTCCGTCGAATTATCGAAGAATTGAGGGCAAATAATTTCGAAGAAACATTGTTGTTCGTAGATTTCTCCAAAGTACTTGATTCAATACACAGAGGAAATATCGAGCAAATACTTCTTGCATATGGTCTCCACAAAGAAATTGTTTCAGCTATAATGAATCTTTACAAAAACACGAAAGCACTGAATCGCTCACTTGATAGAGAAGCCAACCTCTTCAACATAGTCGCTGGAATCTTAATGAATATATTGCGGTTAAGATTCGAATAACTAACAGTCAATTTTTTTTTCTTTTTTATCCAAGTTTGCAAGGAAGGGTCGAATGAGATGATCATAAAATGAGGATTCAATTTACAACAAATATAACATGCATAAATTGATACTTTAGTATCGCAATTTTTTATGACATCTAATCTTAAATTTACCAACTTCACCCTAAATCGGGCCCTGACTATGTGTCCATTTAAAATTTCTTTTTTAAATATTTTTACGCATTTATGTCGACTATATCAACTTTTATTTTTGAAATTTTTTCGCTTTTGAGAGAAATTAATTTTAAAAGTGAGATCAAATGTGTCGAGTTTGATTGGTTGATTGACTGACTGGTTGATTGATTCTAACAGCATGTTAACCCTTCTAGGATTATTTCATGGATAGAGGTGAGGGAACTGCATTCCATGTATGTTTATATTTACCTTTTTATGTAGTTACCTAAGATGTTTTGCCCCGGTTATCAGATATCAAGTTTTCCTATCTAATATAGCAATAAAGAAACGGTTAACAGACCTATAAATGGAACTCTAACAGGTACTACCCCTCTTGGTCTGAGTAGAGTTGGATGTAATGGCATTGAAGAGGTACTTTACATTCCCCAGATTTCCGGAATTGGAGTCTCACCATCCTATGCAATTTAATGTCATACCCAAGACACTCTTTTTTTTTTTTTTTTTTTTTTGGAGTGCGGCTGTTACCTCTTTGCAAGGGGTACACTGAGCATATTCTAAGCCTCGCAGACAGGGCGGTGAGTCGGGGTTCGGTATATAAGATATGCACTGAATGAACATAAAGTCAGGGTGCCGTTTACATTAAATTTATATTGTCAATTGAGCATCAACTGTCATAGGGTGGGTCCTCCTCGAGGTTTAATGGATAAAGCGATGGACTGCAGAATCGTAGTAAGCGAGTTCGAACTCCAGTTGCGCTATTACGTTCACTTTCAAGCAAATACCCTTGGGAAAGTTATGAACCCCCTTATCCTCCCAGCTATGGGTGAGATAGTACCACTACCGTTCTTCTAGGAGAATGGCTTTGGCATTAAATAACCTACAAAAGGTTGATATGTTATTAAGCAAAGAAACCATATCAACTCTCATAAAAGATGATAGAAGTCAAGTAGACAAACCCCACTTTTTATGGTCCCATTGGCGACCATTGATTTTTGACACTTCTTTTGTCTTTGTAGATTTGAAGGTTTGTTCTTGTTGGAGTGCTAGCTATTTGAAATAATTTTCAAAAACGTTTAAAGAAAAAGCCTTCAATTCAAACGATTGTTTCCCACAATTTATAAAATATTTCCGTTCTTTTCCTCTATTATTGTTTTGTTTCTTTTCTTCTTTTTCAACTTTCCTTTATCATTATTATTATTATCATCATTATTATTATTATTTGTAGTGACTGACATCCATTTTGGAAGGTTAGCGTTCTTGAATGTTTTGAAATGTCAAACTTGAACCAATTTTTCCTTGAAATTTAAGTGCAAGGAGGACAGCATTTGCAAAAAAAAAAAAAAAAATAGAAGAAGAAGAAAAAGAAGAAGAAGAAAAAGAAGAAGAAGAAAAAGAAGAAGTTTCAGATGTCATGAAAAAAAGAAAAGAAAGAAAAGAAGGAAAAAAGGAAAAAAGTCAAATAAGATTAGAGGGAAGGATAAAAACGAATAAACAGAAAGAGTGAGAAGTAAAGAAATTTAGAAGTTAAAAAGGCAACCAATAAAAGATTTTTAGTAGAAAAAAATCTATGGGAAAGAAAGAAAGAAAGAAAGAAAGAAAGAAAGAAAGAAAGAAAGAGTTTCTTCATTGCATCATTAGCAGTACACAATCATCTTAGTTTTTATTTCACTCCCGCCGCGTCTCAAATGATAACGAAAAACAAAGAAAAAGAAGGGAGAAGATTGTCTTTAACAGCTTAAATATGGATGAACAAAAATGCTAAAAAATATCACGCATTCAGCTTTCCTTACATATATTTAATGAAAGCTAGCTTGCGTCTTCGAGCAAGGGGAGAGTTGATGTATGGATGAACTAAAATGACAGATCCTGATACACAAGGAGTAATGGTTATATTTTTAAGCACAAAAAGACGAGATTAAATCAGTAAACTTTGAACAGCTGAGATTTATCTGGTGACCTTGACGTTTCCGCAAGGATGCCTTGCCAACTAGGTTGTGTTTTAAATACATTAAAGTTCTGAATGTGATAATTCTTCAACTAAAGACTTTTTGTCACCGACTTCCCTTGTGATCTGAAAGATCCTTTCACGAAAATCTGGATTTCAATTGTTTTTCCACAACTGATTGAATCAAGTTACAGGTTCAATAATTATCAAATGATTATTGATTTCTTCATAAAGAGAAAAAATGCATGAAAGAAATCGATTCAGGAGATTCTATTAGGAATTCAAAAGGTGAAACTATGTTGATTTGGATTCAGTCTAAGCTTGCAGGATCATTGACGTGTTTCCACCTACCTCAAAATATATTTGATTGGTACTAGTGTAAAATGGTAAGAAAAGTAAAATTTGTGGAATATTTACGAATATTCCAGATATTTACTAAATAAGGTTGGGCCTGGCACAAAGTCAACATAATGAAGAAGACATAATAAAAGAAAAGAATTATTTTCCAGAAAAAGAAAAAATTAAAAGTAACTCAAATATTGGATGAGTAGTAAGTCATTTACTAATCTCAGCTAAGTTTAGAGCACTCAGTGAGAATCGAACTCATTAAGAATGGTCACCTACAACCAACCCAAAACTGTGTACAAAGTAGAATCACACGTTTTTGTACTCTATCAGTTGACTTGTAAGTCATTTACTAATCATAGCAAAGTTTTGAACAAGAATTGATCACTCAGTGAAAATCGTACTTACCCAAAACGGTCAGATACAACCAACCCAAAACTGTGTCCAAAGTAGAATCACGCGTTTGAGTCATTTACTAATCATGGCTAACTTTGGAGTTGTCAGTGAGAATCAAACTCATTAATATATATATATATATATATATATATATATATATATATATATATATATATATATTAAAAAAACTCAACAAACCTTTTTCATATGAGTTTAAATCTGTTTTTATGGTGTTATCTAAAAATAGATTTAAACTCATATGAAAAAGGTTAAGAATAGAAAAATTGATAGTGATAACAATTGCTGAATAAAATTGATGGCATGAGACTTGTTGTCACTCGAACTCCAGAATACTAAGTAGAATTCTCGATACTTAAGGAGACTTGCTGTCACTCGAACTCCAGAATACTAAGTAGAATTCTCGATACTTAAGGAGACTTGCTGTCACTCGAACTCCAGAATACTAAGTAGAATTCTCGATACTTAAGGAGACTTGCTGTCACTCAAACTCCAGAATACTAAGTAGAATTCTCGATACTTAAGGAGACTTGCTGTCACTCGAACTCCAGAATACTAAGTACAATTCTCGATACTTAAGGAGACTTGCTGTCACTCAAACTCCAGAATACTAAGTAGAATTCTCGATACTTAAGGAGACTTGCTGTCACTCAAACTCCAGAATACTAAGTAGAATTCTCGATACTTAAGGAGACTTGCTGTCACTCAAACTCCAGAATACTAAGTAGAATTCTCGATACTTAAGGAGACTTGCTGTCACTCAAACTCCAGAATACTAAGTAGAATTCTCGATACTTAAGGAGACTTGCTGTCACTCGAACTCCAGAATACTAGGTAGAATTCTCGATACTTAAGGAGACTTGCTGTCACTCGAACTCCAGAATACTAAGTAGAATTCTCGATACTTAAGGAGACTTGCTGTCACTCAAACTCCAGAATACTAAGTAGAATTCTCGATACTTAAGGAGACTTGCTGTCACTCAAACTCCAGAATACTAAGTAGAATTCTCGATACTTAAGGAGACTTGCTGTCACTCGAACCCCAGAATACTAAGTAGAATTCTCGATACTTAAGGAGACTTGCTGTCACTCAAACTCCAGAATACTAAGTAGAATTCTCGATACTTAAGGAGACTTGCTGTCACTCAAACTCCAGAATACTAAGTAGAATTCTCGATACTTAAGGAGACTTGCTGTCACTCGAACTCCAGAATACTGAGACGAGTCCTGGAGACTTAAGGAGACTCGCTGTCACTCAAACTCCTGTGAAAAACCATCAGCCAAAACTGATGTGAAAAAATCTCAAGGAGTAAATAATAAATTAGCAATACTTGCAATAAATGTTACTTTAAACTATTACTAATAAAATTATCAATAATTAATAATAATTATAATATTAATGATATTGACGGTAATTAGAATGGCAGAATTCAGAAAAAATATATAAGAATTAAGAAATTAAATAAAGACTAAATTTTAATTTTAGATGGAAATCAAATAAAACCTGTAATTTTTTTTTAACTAAAAAAGATAAGTTTGATATAAGTAATGGTATTATTTCCTCGTTTTCCATAATAAATAAATTGAGGAATTTTTCTTAAAGCAAAATAGGTTAATTTATTGATAAGATTTTAGTTGCTGAGAGTTTTGTGAATGGTGTAAAAAATTTCAGATGCAAAAGGATACACAACACCAGACAATGTCATTATATCCGGTTTTGACACTCACTTCTAGTCCAGTTTTTTTTTTTTTTTTTTTTTTTTTTTTTGTTTTCTTCCTCTTTTTTAAACGAGTAAGAGTCATTTGAAAATATATCAAAAATTCTTTCTCTCCATTGTGTGATGATTGTCTGAAGAAGCTGTTTTTCTTTAAGAGTTGCCAGCTGAAATAAATTTATCAAAGCCGAATGACGGTTTCTTGAGTTTTTTCAATTATATAGAAATTTGCTCAGTTGAAAATTCATATATTAATTATTGAGCATTCCAACAGATATATAAGAATCCTCTTATCTTTATATGTTTAAATAGAATCATTCCAAACTCATATTCTTTGGATATATATATATATATATATATATATTCAAAGCAATAAAAAGATCCAAAGTTCTATTCATGATGGGAATAAAAACCTTTTAAAAAACGGTTACAAGCTTGCTGACCGGTTTCGTCATCGCTCAACAGAGCTAAATCGAGGAAAATATCGTGTAAAGTAATAAAAAGGTAAGGAAATATTTATGATGAGAAAACATATTGCATTGGAGACTCTCGAAATAATACGAAGTCCCAGCAGACATTCCCTTTGTTTACATAGAGACGGTCTGCGGGACAAAATATAAATTGTTTCAAATACTTTCAGATCAAGAGTTGACTAGCTCGGTATAGAAAACAAGTCCTCTGTAAAATTCACTGTCCAGTCACGATTATTTATAAAGTGTTCTGCAATTGAAGACCCGTATGCATTCCTAAGATTATCAGTTGGGTCACCAATAAACTTAAGCATTTTCGAAAGGACATGTTGTTTAATTCTAGTATCTAACCTCTGGTTAGTTCTTCCAATGTAGGGCGAACGGCATCTGCACCTAAACAAGTAAATAAGGAAATTGTTATGATGAGGAAGTCGAACATCTTTACGGATCGATGTCTTAACGGGTTTAGTGTTAAAGACCCCACCAGGTACATTGGCTGAAAAATAACACCTCTGTACAGTTTGTGAGATTTACTTAGCAAATCTCTCACTAATTCCTCTCAGCCAAGGAAGACGTAAATAAACCGGGCACTTTGGTACTGACACCTGTTTCATTTTGTTAAATTCAGTTATTTTATTAGTAATAACTTTTTTGCAAAGAATCATGCAGATAAACTTGATCTCTGATACAAGAGTAGATTCAGAGCAAATGATTAAGGCTCTATGTATCAGGGTTTTAATAAGATTAATTTTTTGTTTGGTGGGGCAAAAAGAATCCCATCGGGTATAAAGAAACTGAAAATGTCAATTTATAACGACGTGACATAACGCAAACAAGTATTTTGATCTAAAAAAAAAGGCAACGTATAATCAGTTTCCTTATCTAATGTAAATTTAATTTGAGGGAGGGAAAAAAAAACAAGTCCACTTCAGTTTTGTTATGGAAAACTTATTTAGACTAGACAATAATCCCTTTTCATGAAACCACACGAAACTATTTCGCAAAGAAAGTCCCAATCGAGACCCCATAGAGACCCCATGAATCTGTCTGTACATAATATTATCGAAATAAAATTCTACAGACATTATAGTAAATTTTAATAACTCAATAAATATATCCTCAGGAATCTGAGTTAAGTGGAAAAATGAATACAAAATAGTAAATCAGTACAAATATTGATTGTCTCAAAAGGAGGTTCCCAGTAAAAAATACTACAGACAGCAAAAGAACACGGAATTTCGAGGGGGGGTCGGAATGGCTATGATATAGTAAATCAGTACAAATATTGATTGTCTCAAGAGGAGATAGGCAGGTAAATAGACAACAGACATCAAAGGAACACGGAATATCGGGGGAGGTAAGATAATATATACTAAATAAATACAAATATTGATTGTCACAAGAGGGCGTTCCCACGCAAATACACGTCACACATCAAAGGAACACAGAATTTCAGTGGGTGGGAATGGCTATGATATAGAAAATCAGTACAAATATTGATTGTCTTAAGAGGAGGTTCCGAGGGGAAAAGACTACAGACATCAAAGGAACACGGCATTTCGGGGTGGTCAGAATGTCTACGACATAGTAAATCAGTACAAATATTGATTGTCTCAAGAGGGGGTACGCATGCAAATAGACAACAGACATCAAAGGATCACGGCATTTCGAGGGGGGTCGGAATGGCTATGATATAGTAAATCAGTACAAATATTGATTGTCTCAAGAGGGGGTACGCATGCAAATAGACAACAGACATCAAAGGATCACGGCATTTCGAGGGGGGTCGGAATGGCTATGATATAGTAAATCAGTACAAATATTGATTGTCTCAAGAGGGGGTACGCATGCAAATAGACAACAGACATCAAAGGATCACGGCATTTCGAGGGGGGTCGGAATGGCTATGATATAGTAAATCAGTACAAATATTGATTGTCTCAAGAGGAGGTACGCATGCAAATAGACAACAGACATCAAAGGATCACGGCATTTCGAGGGGGGTCGGAATGGCTATGATATAGTAAATCAGTACAAATATTGATTGTCTCAAGAGGGGGTACGCATGCAAATAGACAACAGACATCAAAGGATCACGGCATTTCGAGGGGGGTCGGAATGGCTATGATATAGTAAATCAGTACAAATATTGATTGTCTCAAGAGGGGGTACGCATGCAAATAGACAACAGACATCAAAGGATCACGGCATTTCGAGGGGGGTCGGAATGGCTATGATATAGTAAATCAGTACAAATATTGATTGTCTCAAGAGGGGGTACGCATGCAAATAGACAACAGACATCAAAGGAACACGGCATTTCGGGGTGGTCAGAATGTCTACGACATAGTAAATCAGTACAAATATTGATTGTCTCAAGAGGGGGTACGCATGCAAATAGACAACAGACATCAAAGGAACACATAAATTTGACAAAGAATATCCTTTTATAAAACTAGAGAAATAAAAGGAATCCTTTAAACAGATGCGTTAATCTAAAACAGGTTGCAAAATGGTAATAAAACATTTAGCAACTTTGTGTTAGAAAGAACCTATCATAGAGAGAAAAGGTCTTAATGAGACATCATCCATATGAGTTTTAGGCAATCCATAAAGATGGGGTTAAATAGAACGGTTGAATTAAATCAGAAGGAAGAAGTCCACCCTTGACCCATTTGGCGAGGTTCTTTTGGAATTTTGCCTCAATGGATGTTGTATTGTCTTGTGTATCAACCGATCCGAACCGACTAAAATGTGTGGTGTCCTCTAAAAAGGTCATCATTTTGTCTACGTAGTTTTGGTAATTTGAATTAAGATCAACTCGAATACTTTAAAAGTCTTGGAGACCTGATATTTGCTGTCAAACGGAATTCATTGGAAAAACACCAGTTTAAAATAGTGTGAAAAACTTGCATATAATAATAATAAGTAAATGCAGGAAACTACCACAAAAGGAGTCTAAAACTAGGTACGTCTTGATGATCCAATGTGAATTCTGCAAGAGATTAGAATTTTACTATATTACGAAATGGTATAACGGTTTCAAACTGGTAAAGGAAAGAAGCAGAAGATACATCGCACAAAACAATTACGGACGTGGACTATGCCAATGACATATCACTTCTGCCAATTACAGCCGCTCAAGTCGAAGCTCTGCTACATAGTCTGGAACGAGCAGCTGGTGGCACAGGCCTCCATGTCAAGGCAGATAAGACGGAATGCATGTGCTTTAATCAAAGACGTGACATCTTCACACTAAATGGTTGTACTCTGAAACTTGAGGACAAGTTCACCGACCTAGGAAGCAGTGCCTCATCAATCGAGACAGACATCAACACACGACTAGCAAAGGCACGGATAGCTATCAATTGTCTATCGGTCATGTGGAAGTCAAACCTGATCGATAAAATAAAACGCAGTTTTTTCCAAGCAGCAATCGTGTCGATACTGCTGTATGGATGCACTACATGGACGCTAAATAAACGTATGGAGAAAAAGCTTGACGGCAATTACACTAGAATGCTGAGAGCAACATTGAACTAGTCATGGAGGCAACACTCCACAAAACAGCAGGTATACGGCCACCTACCACTCATCATGAAAAGTATCCAAGTTAGACGAATTAGACATGCGGGACACTGCTGGAGAAGTAAGAATGAACTCATAAGCAACATATTCCTGTGGACCCCTTCACATGGACAAGCAAAGGCAGGACCACCAGCTAGAACCCATATACAACAGCTTTGTGCTGATGTAACCTGGAAGACCTCCTGGGAATGATGGACGATAGAGATGGGTGGCGAGATAGGGTCAGGGAAATCCGTGCTGGTAGCGTGACATGATGATGATGATGATGATGATGAAATGGTATATACACAAACCAGACCTCATCCTAGAAAATGTAACGCATAAAATTCTCGGGGATTTTAAAATACAAACGGGTCATATCAATCCCGGCCAGAAGATCAGTCTCAATGTTAGTTGACAAGAAAAAAAAAACTTGTCATCAATTGGCTTTTACCGTTCCGGTGGATCACAGAGTGAAAAAAAGAAAGCGAAAATATAGGGAAATAATTGGATCTTGCCAGTAAACTGAAAGAAAAAAAAACTATCAAAATCAAAGCAATAGCAATAGCAATTGCAGTTGGTGCACTTGGGACGGTCCCGAAGAGCCAAAAGAAGAGACTGGAAGAATCGGAAATCAGTGAGTGAATTGAAACCATCCTGACTACTGCATTACCGAGATCGGCTAGAATACTGAAAAGAATCTAGAAGACCTGATGAGACTTGCTGTCACTCAAACTCCAGTTAACGTCTACTAGCTGACGCTGATGTGAAAAACACGCAAGGAGTGAAGACATTTTAATTCCCAAAATTATTTTCAGCTAAACTATTTCGAAATCACGAAACAGATTTGTTTAAATTTACCGTGCTAAATTCTATAAGGCTTTCACGTTACTTCTATCATGGTGGGGATGAAAGAAAGTAGGTAGGATGGTAAATAAATAAATAAATGAATAAACAAAAAAGATAAGAATCGAACATTCTAGAATATCAAGTGACCTTTATTTCTTATTTAAAAAACATTGATTTTTCGTTTCTCGTAAAATCTTTGGTGAACAGTAGTATTTTAAATGAAGACATTTTAATTCCCAAAATTATTTTCAGCTGAACTATTTCGAAATTACGAAATAGATTTGTTTAAATTTACTGCGATAAATTCTATAAGGCTCGTGTGTGACTTCTCTCCAGCAATGAAAATATACTTACCTAATTTAGTCTGAAAGCGTTAAGTAAGAACAATTATCGTCCTCCATACAACCGGAAAGACATCAAGAGTCTAATCTTTAATAAAAAATGACCAGCCTTAGTGGAAATAAAGTCTCAAAATAGGCCAGTAAATATAAAACCATAAAGGTGATACAGGAACACCTGAGGCAAGTCCAGGTACTTAGTTCGAGAAATAATGTATAAAAATAGCAGAATAACGGACTTTAACTAAATTAAAAACTTTAGATTTTATCCCTTTTTTTGAGACCCACTGTTCATGAACAGTCAATGTGACTTCTCTGTCACATCTGTCAGGCGTGCAGATAATAAACAACCCCTGGGTCTGGTATAGCCACAATATACCACCCATGATAAAAATGTTGAATCAAAATATGACACAACGTAGGACCCAGGAAACAGGCTTGGGTGTCATGATCACCAGATGCTCTCCTGATAGCCAACATGGGAGACCTGACCTGCGAATGTTGGCTGTTCTTTTTTCAGGTACACGAATGACGATTAATGGAACCACTCCAATCAGAGACGCAAACACAAAACATGGACAATGGAAGACAACCAACTTGCGCTACACTGCTATTTTAGGAGCAACCTTACAAAAAGAGGATATAGGAAAGAATGATAGAGATCTGGCAAGAATGAGCTAGTTTTCAGACAACAAGCCAACCAAGTCAGGACAATAATAAAGAAAAGTTGGTTTTCTGACCTTAAAATACTATAAATACACCAGAAAATGAATACTAAACAAGATAGAAATATAATATCAGACACACCAAATATTAACAAAAACAGTCTAACCAAAGTGAACCGCCAACTCCAGAAAATAGAAATGCCACACAACAAAACAACACACAATCAAACAACACAGAGAAAACACAAACACAAGAACAAAAAGTAAATCTAGAAAATTTTAAGAGAATTATGAATGAAAAAAAGACTACCATACCATCACTAAGAAACATAGAATGGAGAATAGTTAAGATGGAAACGGAAAAAATAAATCAAATACTAACTTATATATCAACGAATAATATGACCGAATTAAATGAACTAATCTATGCTGGGGCGAAATTAGTGTGTGAGAAAATTGGTATCCCCTCAAAAAGCACGAAAAAAAATCAAAACCTGGATGGAAAATTTGACTGGAAAAGCAGATAAAAAATCTACAAAAACACGACAAATTGATAAAACAAAGGAAAGACGCCGGAATATGGAGACAAAAAGGAAAAGGCAACACAAGAAAAATAACAATACAATTTGAGAAAATAAACCAGAAAGTAAAGAAGGAACATTAAATAGATATCGACAAAGGGTAAAACAAAGCCGACAAAACAGGGCATTCCAAAACAACGAAAGAAAATTCTACCAACAAGTGGGAGGAGATAACACGAAAACATACCAACAACCGGAAGCAAGAGAAAACGAACGATTTATGACTAAAATATGACAACCAAGAAAACATAATGAACATGCCGAATGGATTAACAATATGACAAAAGAATTAGAAGGGCTTGAAAAAAGCCCGAAAGAGGAAATACAAATCGATTTACTCAAAACGACACTAAAAAATATCAAACTGGAAAACGCCAGGCCATGATTGAATACATGGATTATGGTTCAAGAAATTCACCTCTATTCACGACAGACTAGCACTAGGAATAAACAATTGTCTACAAGGTGCACATGTACCCGAATGGATGACCAAAGGAAAGACCACATAGATCCAGAAGGAGCTACTCAAGGGAACCGCCTCAAACAATTACAGACCCATAACCTGCCTACCGATGATGTGGAAAATATTTACAGCACAAATAAGGGAAGACATTTACTACTCGTTAACGGAATGGAACTACCAAATCAAGACAAGATTAGAATGCTCGGATAGAAGGAAACGTACAAATACTCCGGCATCTTGGAGGCTGACATCATCAAACAAGTGGAAATGAAAGAAAAAATTAAGACAGAATATCTCAGGAGAACCAGAAAGCTACTCGAGACAAAACTATCTCGCAAAAACCTAATGAAAAGAAATAAATACCTGGGCTGTACCCCTCGTTAGATATTCGGGACCCTTTGTGAAGTGGACCAGAGAAGAACTTAAGCAAATGGACCAAAGAATAAGAAAATTAATGATCCTGCATAAGGCATTACATCCCAGAGACGACGTTGACAGACTATATATATCAAGAAAGGAAGAGAACTTGCTAGCATTGAAGACAGCGTTGACGCATCGATACAATGACTCGAGGACTACATCGAAAAACACGAAAGAGGACTGATTACAGCAATCAGAAACGATACTGACAACACGATGGACATCAGAATGACAATAACTAGAAAATAAAAATGGAAAGAAATGGGAATTTTAAACGACTAATAAGCAACATCTCACACGAGAAAACCTGGACGTGGCTAAGAAAAGGAAACCTTAAGAGAGAAACAGAATCTCTCCATAAGCAGCACAAAACAACGCCATAAGAACGAATCATATCAAAACAAGAATAGATAAGAAACAACAAAATAGCAAATGTAGGTTATGTGACGAAACCATCAATCAAATTAGAGACGAAACCATCAATCAAATTAGCACAGCAGAAGTATAAGATTAGACACGACTGGGTGGGCAAGGTTATCCACTGGGAGATGTGCAAGAAATTTAAATTCTACCATACGAACAAATGTTATATGCACAACCCAGCATCTGTCCAAGAGAATGTCACACAAACTCCTATGGGACTTTGACAAACAAACGGATCACCAAACCTCGGCCTGAAGACCAGACCTTATTATAATCAACAAAAAAAGAGAACTTGCAAAATTGTGGACTTTGTTGTCCCGGTTGACCACAGAATAAAACTGAAAGAAAGTGAAAAGAAAGATAAGTACCTCGACCTTTGCTAGGGAATTGAAAAAATTATGGAACATAACAGTGACAATTATACCGACCGTGATTGTGTCTTTTGGTACAGTCGCCAAAGGATTGCTAAAGGGACTGGAGAACTTGGAGGTAAGAGGACCAGTGAAGACCATCCAAACTACATTATTGAGAACGGCTAGAATACTGAGAAGAGTCCTGGACACGTGAGGAAACTTGCTGTCATTCAAACTCCGGTGATTAACCGTGAGCTAGCGCTGGTATGAAAAATTCTCAAAAGAGAATAATGAAATAACGTTTATCTAGAATACCATGAAAAATTGGGGAGTGGAACTAACAACGGGAGGAAAAAGATTAGCTGGGGTGAAAATCTGGCGATGAATCTTACAGGGAAATGCGCTATGACCATTATTATTTGTAATAGTGATGATGTCACTGCATCACATACTTAGGAAACGCACTAAAAGATACAAACTTCATAAATCGCAAAAAAAAAAAAATCATCCACCTAATGTACATGGATGATATCAAACTGTTTGTCAAAAATGAAAAAGCACTGGAAACCCAAACACAGACAATGAGGATATAGGGATGGAATTTGGCATTGAAAAATGTGCTAATAAGAAAAAGTGGAAAACGACAAATGACGGAAGGAATAGAACTACTTAATCAAGAAGAAATCAGAACGCTCGGAGAAAAGGAAAATTACAGACACTTTCCAATATTGGAAGCGGACACCACCAAACAAAAAATTAGCAAGAATACATCAGAAGAACGAGAAAACTACTCGAAACCAATCTTTACTGCAGAAATCTCATCAAAGAGATAAATACCTGAGCTGTCCCCTTCCTCAGATACTCGAGACCATTTGAAAGTAGAAAAGGTTAGAACTTCAATAAATGGACCAGAGAACAAGAAAAATTCATGACAATAAATTAGACATTACATCCCGGATATGAAATAGATAGACAATATGTGTTAAGAAAAGAAAGAAGGAAGAACTCGTCAAAATTGAAAATAGCATTGATACCTCGACTAGACCTCTCGGAGAATACATATAAAAAAAGTGCAAAGAAAGGCTGATTACAGCGACCAGAAATAATATAAACAACACAAAGATCAACAGAAAAACAATAACTAGAAAACAAAAAACGGGAAGAAAAACAACTGTACGGAGATTTCAAGCGACAAACAAATAACATTTTACACCAGAATACTTGGACATGATTAAGAAAAGGAAAGCTTAAGGGAGAAACTGAAAGTCATCTAACAGAAGCACAAAACAATGCCACAAAGACAAACAACGTTAAAGTAAAAATAGATAAGATGTAACAAAATAGCTAGTGCAGGTTATTTGGTGACAGAGACGAAGCAATTAATCAGATAAGGAGCGAATGCTACTGCATTCGTTTATTAGCGGAAAAAGGGTTTAAGATTAGACACAACAGGGTGGGGATGGTAATTCACAGGGAGTTGTGCAAGAATTTTAAAATTGATTATAAAAATATTTACCATAAAAACAACGGGTATATGTACACTACAGAATCCGTCCTGCAGAATGAGATGCACGAACTTCTCTCCGATTTTGAGATACAAACGGATCATCTAATCGCGACCAGACGACCAGACCTAGTGATAGTCAACAACAACAACAAAAAAGAGAACTTGCCGGATAGTGGAGTTTGCTGTCCAGGCGGACTACGGAGTGAAAATAAAAGAAAGTAGAAAGAAAAATAGGTACCTAGACATGAAGGTGACGGTGATACCAGTTGTGACTGGTGCATTTGAAGAAATCCCAAAAGAATTGGTGAAGGGACTTGAAGACTTGAAAATAAGAACATCTAGACTATAAAATTATTAAGATCGACCTTGATACTGAGAAGAGTCTTTGAGCTTTGAGGAGACTTGCTGTTGCTCAAACTCCAGTGAAAAACCATCAGCACGTGTGAAAACCTCTTAAAGGAGTAAAATAATTTATATAAGAAGACCAGATTTAGTGATAATTTAAAAAAAAACAGAAACTACCGTATAGTGAACTTTGCCGTCCCAGCAGACAAGCACCTGAAGAATTTTTTAAAGCCATTTGCAATTGTTGCCCTGGGAACGGAACAGTAACCAAAGACCTGAAAAAGGAGACTGAGGAAACTGGAGCTTTTTAAGATCAGCTAGAATACTTAGAGGAGTCCTAGAGACCTGGAGTAAAAACTGGCGTATGTAATAATAATAATAATAATAATAATCGGTTTGGTAAGGTAATTAGAAAAGTTGGAAATCAGAGAACTAAGCGAACAATCCAAAATACAGCAAGACGAGGTTTGCTGTCTTTCGGATTCCAGTGAAAGACCTTCAGCTAACGCTGGTGTAAAAAAAATCGCAAGGAGTAATATAACAATAATGGAAAAGAAAAAAAACTACTGTATTACATTTGAAGACTTCAAGAGAAAAGGTAAATCCAAATTCTGTATTTCTTTCGTGAAATTTCGTGTCTAAAATAAAATATTTTCTTTGATTTTATTTCTAAATGGAAACGGATAGTCGTAATGAATTTAGTTGTAAACGAAAATAATGTAAAGTTGTAAAAAATTGTACGAAAAGACTTAAGGGGCAACAGTAAAAACATAGAAAGATAAAATAATCTTCCAAATCAAAAGTAACTAAACTTTTAATTGAAACTAATAATAAGTAATAGGAACACAGATATTACATCCTTAAAGAGAAAAGCCAAAATCATAATACAAAAATGTCACTAAATAACTCAGGGTGTAAAGTATGAAATGATATTTAGAGGTAAATATAACAGGCAGACTAAAATTTTAAAAAAGCGTCATCTCCGAACTTTAACTAAGTTAAAACGGAAGAAATTTACACCAAAAGGTTTTTTCGTTGTGACTCGCTAAAGATAACACTTACTTTAAAGGTACTTGGTCACATCTAAGATAGGTGAGCAGATCATAGACAGCCCCAGGGTCTGATATAGCCACAATACACAACCCACGAAAAAATGCAAAAACAAAACCTAATTAAACATGGGATCCAAACAACAGGCTTGGGTGTCATGATCGGCAGGTGCTTCTTTAGCCAACATGGGGGAATCAGTAGCCATGTTGTAAATGTTGGTTATTCTTTTTTCAACGAAGTAAGTACCCAGTTAAATCAGAAACACCAAGGGGAAAATGGACTAGGGAAGACATGTTATGTAACATATTTTCTGACGCCGGTGTTTATTGCATCCCTTGTAAGGATTGTAAACTAAAATACATCGGTGAAACATCCCGAAACTTTCATATCCGTTTGAAAGAGCACAAAAGAGACATAAAAATTGGCAACTCAAACAACGCATTACTCCTACACACTTCTCAACATAATCATAACATTGACTTCAACTCTGCTAAGATGCTTACTTACATCCATAATAAAAATCTTAGACGAATTTTCGAAGCCGCAGCTATCTCATTCCTCAGTTCCCTAAATACTCGTCCTGGCTTTTATAATATTTCTCCTTACTTAAGCAAACACATTTTAAACAGCTACAATATATTCCATCCTTAGTTAATATTTTCCGTATATCTCATAATTTCCATGCTTTTTATCCTTCTTTTGTTCTTTCTTTCTTTCTTTCTTTCTTTTCTTCCTTCTGTCTCGTAATCTTTCTCGTTAAACAACGTACATAATTCTATACAATATTCCTAATAAGTCAAATGACGTAATTTAAATATCAAACGCCGATTTGCCAGTTAAACGGCTAACTTTTTCTCACTATACATATTTTCCCGTAGGTTTTTGTATTTCACATTTCTAATCATCCATCGTTAACTTGAAATTATTAATATCACCCCTCATGGTCCTGATGATGGTTCAGTAGAACCGAAACGCTATAGTGTTGACCCGTTAATAAATCATTCCTTCCTCTTGGATCGTTGTTATAAGTTTTTCTACATATTGTCTGATTACAATCCTTTATTTACTCTTCATATGTGTGTATATATATATATATATATATACACACACATATGAAGAGTAAATAAAGGATACATATACATATATTAAGACACACACAAACACACATACATGCATAAACATATATATATATGGCCACACACGCATATATATAAATATATGTATAGGCACACTCGCATACATAAAATTATATATCTGCATATATATACACATAGACGTATATACATACACAAACATATATATATATATATATATATATATATAGCCTTATACATATATTCACAATCACACACACACATACACACACACACACACACACACACACACACACACACATATATGCATATATATAAATTGTTAGTTATTTGATTGTGTTTTATGGTATATCAACCCTTAAATGTTATTTAATATAAGATTCTGTTCATATATATATATACATATATATATATATATGATTTGTAAAAATGAATAGTTTGTCAGCAACATTTTTAACGAGTAGGAGTTCATCTTTTTGCATCGAAAGAAAGAAAGAAAGAAAGAAAGACTCAGCCAGAAAAATAAAGAAATCAAAAAGAAAAATAAACAGAAAGAAAGAAAGCTTTTTCAATGAAACACTCAAAATGCAAAAAGAAAGAAAAAAGGAAAATAAAAGACATGAAAATGGAAGATATATTGAAACATGTTGAATTTGATTTGAATAATAGTAATGTGCAACTTGGTTTGAAAACAAAAACGGCTATTTTAATGCAAGCCCACACGATCATGCACACTCAAGTATTTAATTACGTAATCTCCTTGCGCATGCGTCTCACCCCGCGGATCCACATCCGCACGCATGCGTCACTATAATCATGGGTTTTCCAGTGTTTCCTCGTATTCTTTCTTTGTTTTTAAAAGGCTTTTGTTTCTGGTCTGTCAGCTCATTTTTGCAATTTCACCAAATCCATAACTCTTAATGCAAACATGTAACAATACTTTTATTGGTCAGAGAGAGAGAGAGAGAGAGAGAGAGAAAATTACATTACTTGGCCCAAGTCTCTTTAAAAGTGCATTAAAAGCTTTTTGTACAATTCAGCCCTTGAAACGTCGGTTGACTTGTTTGTTTGGTTCATTAAAATGGTTTCAAGTCTTAGTACGGTGTTGGTATTAAAGACCACGTGTTGTTGTTATTCTACATGAGCAACTAGATAGATAGATAGATAGATAGATAGATTGATAGATAGATAGATAGATAGATAAATTTCAGCAAGATATATATATACATATATAGAGAGAGAGAGCGAGAGAGACAGAGACAGAGACTGAGAGACAAAGTGAGATATTTGAACAAGTTGTAAAAGATAAATGTTAACAGGTTATAATATATATATATATATATATATATATATATATATAGAGAGAGAGAGAGGGAGACTGTGACAGACATAGAGATAGAGATATTTGAACAGGTTGTAATAGATAAATAGATAGATAGATTGATACTATATTAGATTTAAAAAATTTAAGAAAATTTCACCAAAAATATTTGCTTGATGATTTATTTTCCCAATAAGTGTTTTTCACGTTGCTCACTGTAATAATTCGTAATAAAGATTTCCCTGTGAATCCCATGAACACTCCCCCATCTCACTACTCAAGAAAAAAGTTTCTCTGTTGATTTTGGATTATCAATGACTATCGTGCCAAAGGTCCATTTTGTGCATCAATTCCACCCTCCAAAAAGCAGTTTCGGTTTCATGGCATATCACACCTTCGTGGCTTATTTAACCCCTAGCTTGGTGGAAAAGGGAGTTCATACTTTTCCCAAGGGGAATTAGTCTGATAGTGAACGTAATAGTGCGACTGGAGTTCGAACTCGCCTACTACGATTTCACAGTCTAACACACAGCCACTGTGTCACGAGGAGACTAAGAAACAAAAACTGATGTTTAGATGCCAACCAATGTTCATTTATGTGAATTTTTCCTATAATTTTTAAATGGCATAAAACAGTTAAGTTATTCGCTTTGAGCTACAGATATATTTGGATGCGTTTCATACTTTAACCATACTTCGTGCAATGGGAGGTACTGTTTAGTGATAGACTTCCAGTTCCCAATTAAAGTTTCTGCTCGATTGTTCGAACCATAACGCTCTAGTTATTTTTTAATTTTTTTATCTTCTATTCGTCGGGTTCCTTTTTTTCATCATTATTCATGTGTAATTTTTTCTTTCTTGAATTTTTTATTATTTATATCTGGATTCTTTTTATTCTTATTTTATGGTATATTGTTTCCTTGAGATCTATCTATCTATCTATCTATCTATCTATCTATCAAAAACTAGAAATGCAATCCGATTGAGCTAGAGAGACAGAAAAAAAATTATGGTAAGACTTGTGGCTCACAGACGTATATTTCCTTCTTGTTCGTGATCGAGTCCAAGAAAAAGATCCAAATTTCGAATATCGTATTTCATTTACTTTATTCATTCTGCACATAAAGTACTATCTATCTATCTATCTATCTATCTATCTATCTATCTCAGTCTCTTCATATCTATCTATCTATCTATCTACCTCCGTCACTTCATATCTATCTATCTATCTATCTAAAGTCCTTTCATATCTATCTATCTATCTATCTCAGTCTCCAGTATCTATCTATCTATCTATCTATCTATCTTTCTAAGTCTCTTCATATCTATCTATCTATCTATCTATCTATCTATCTATCTATCTCAGTCTCTTCATAAAATATCTATCTCAGTCTCTTCATATCTATCTATCTATCTATCTATCTATCTATCTCAGTCTCTTCATATCTATCTATCTATCTATCTATCTATCTATCTAAGTCTCTTCATATCTATCTATCTATCTATCTAAAGTCCTTTCATGTCTATCTATCTATCTCAGTCTCCAGTATCTATCTATCTATCTATCTATCTATCTATCTAAGTCTCTTCATATCTATCTATCTATCTATCTATTCATCATTCTTTCTTTCTTTCTTTCTTTCTAAATATTTCATCCTTTTTCCCATTTTGAAAATAATTCTTACGTCCTTTCTATCTGTCTATCTATCTTCATCCCTTTACATTTCTTTTTTATTCGATTTCCTTCCGATCTTATTATATATATGCTATTTTTCTCCTTTTAAAGTCTTTCCATTTTCTCCCTTTCTTTTTCATTTCTAATTCATTTTCTCTTAATTTTCGTTTCTCAGTTTCCTTTCCTTCTTCCTTCTGTCATTCCTTAATTCAATATTTCATTCCTCATCATTCCTTTTTCTCTCACTTTTCGTCTCTCAGTTTCCTTTCCTTCTTCCTTCTGTCATTCCTTAAATCAATATTTCATTCCTCATCAATCCTTTTTCTCTTACTTTTCGTTTCTCAGTTTCATTTCCTTATTCCTTCTGTCATTCCTTAAATCAATATTTCATTCGTCATCATTCCTTTTTCTCTTACTTTTCGTCTCTCAGTTTCTTTTCCTTATTCCTTCTGTCATTCCTTAAATCAATATTTCATTCGTCATCATTCCTTTTTCTCTTACTTTTCGTCTCTCAGTTTCTTTCCCTTATTCCTTCTGTCATTCCTTAAATCAATATTTCATTCCTCAGCATTCCTTTTTCTCTTCCTTGTCGTCTCTCATTTTCCTTTCCTTCTTCCTTCTGTCATTCCTTAAATCAATCATTCATTCCTCATCATTGCTTTCTCTCTTATTTTCGTCTCTCAGTTAACTTTCCTTCTTCCTTCTCTCATTCCTTAAATAAATATTTCATTCCTCATCATTCCTTTTTCTCTTACTATTGGTCTCTCAGTTTCCTTTCCTTCTTCCTTCCGTCATTGCTTAAATCAATCTTTTATTCCTCATCATTTCTTTTTCTCTCACTTTTCGTCCCTCAGTTTCCTTCCTTCTTCCTTCTGTCATTCCTTAAATCAATCTTTTATTCCTCATCATTCCTTTTTCTCTTACTTTTCGTCTCTCAGGTTCCTTTCCTTCTTCTTTCTGTCATTCCTTAAATCAATCTTTCATTCGTCATCATTCCTTTTTCTCTTACTTTTCGTCTCTCAGTTTCCTTTCCTTCTTCCTTCTGTCATTCCTTAAATCAATATGTCATTCCTCATCATTCCTTTTTCTCTTACTTTTCGTTTCTCAGTTTCCTTTCCTTCTTCCTTCTGTCATTCCCTAAATCAATTTTTATTCCTCATCATTCATTTTTCTCTTACTTTTCGGCTCTCAGTTTCTTTTCCTTATTCATTCTGTCATTCCTTACATCAATATTTCATTCCTCATCATTCCTTTTTCTCTTACATTTTGTCTCTCACTTTCCTTTCCTTCTTCCTTTTGTCATTCCTTCAATCAATCTTTCATTCCTAATCATTCCTTTTTCTCTTACTTTTTGTCTCTCAGTATCCATTCCCTCTTCCTTCTGTCATTCCTAAAATCAATCTTTCATTCCTTATCATTCCTTTTTCTCTTACTTTTCGTCTCTCAGTTTCCTTTCCTTCTTCATTCTGTCATTCCTTAAATCAATATTTAATTCCTCATCATTCCTTTTTCTCTTACTTTTCATCTCTCAGCTTGCTTTCCTTCTTCCTTCTGTCATTCCTTAAATCAATATTTCATTCCTCATCATTCCTTTTTCTCTTACTTTTCGTCTCTAACTTTCCTTTCCTTCTTCCTTCTGTCATTCCTTAAATCAATATTTCATTCCTCATCATTCCTTTTTCTCTTACTTTTCATCTCTCAGTTTCCTTTCCTTCTTCCTTCTGTCATTCCCTATATCAATTTTTATTCCTCATCATTCATTTTTCTCTTACTTTTCGGCTCTCAGTTTCTTTTCCTTATTCCTTCTGTCATTCCTTACATCATTATTTCATTCCTCATCATTCCTTTTTCTCTTACATTTCGTCTCTCACTTTCCTTTCCTTCTTCCTTTTGTCATTCCTTCAATCAATCTTTCATTCCTAATCATTCCTTTTTCTCTTACTTTTTGTCTCTCAGTATCCATTCCTTCTTCCTTCTGTCATTCCTACAATCAATCTTTCATTCCTTATCATTCTTTTTTCTCTTACTTTTCATCTCTCAGTTTCCTTTCCTTCTTCCTTCTGTCATTCCTTAAATCAATATTTAATTCCTCATCATTCCTTTTTCTCTTACTTTTCGTCTCTCAGCTTGCTTTCCTTCTTCCTTCTGTCATTCCTCAAATCAATATTTCATTCCTCATCATTCCTTTTTCTCTTACTTTTCGTCTCTCAGTTTTCTTTTCCTTCTTCCTTCTGTCATTCCTTAAATCAATATTTCATTCCTCATCATTCCTTTTTCTCTTACTTTTCGTCTCTCAGTTTCCTTACCTTCTTCCTTCTGTCACTCCTTAAATCAATCTTTTATTCCTCATCATTTCTTTTCTCTTATTTTCGTCTCTCAGTTTCTTTTCCTTATTCCATCTGTCATTCCTTAAATCAATATTTCGTACCTCATCGTTCGTTTTTCTCTTACTTTTCGTCTCTCACTTTCCTTTCCTTCTTCCTTTTGTCATTCCTTCAATCAATCTTTCATTCCTAATCATTCCTTTTTCTCTTACTTTTTGTCTCTCAGTATCCATTCCTTCTTCCTTCTGTCATTCCTAAAATTAATCTTTCATTCCTTATCATTACTTTTTCTCTTACTTTTCGTCTCTCAGTTTCATTTCCTTCTTCCTTCTGTCATTCCTTAAATCAATATTTCATCACTCATCATTCCTTTTTCTCTTACTTTTCCTCTCTCATTTTCCTTACCTTTTTCCTTCTGTCATTCCTTAAATCAATCTTTCATTCCTTATCATTCCTTTTTCTGTTACTTTTTGTCTATCAGTTTCCTTTCCTTCTTTCTTCTGTCATTCCGTAAATCAATCTTTTATTCCTCATCATTCCTTATTCGATTACTTTTCGTCTCTCAGTTTCCTTTCCTTCTTCCTTCTGTCTTTCCTTAAATCAATCTTTTATTCCTCATCATTCCTTTTTCTCTTACTTTTCGTCTCTCAGTTTCCTTTCCTTCTTCTTTCTCTCATTTCTTAAATCAATCTTTCATTCCTCATCATTCCTTTCTGTCTTACTTTTCGTTTCTCAGTTTCCTTACCTTCTTCCTTTTGTCATTACTTAAATCAATATTTCATAGCACATCATTCCTTTTTCTCTTACTTGTCGTCTATCATTTTCCTTTCCTTCTTCCTTCTGTAATCTTTAAATCAATCATTCATTCCTCATCATTGCTTTCTCTCTTACTTTTCGTCTCTCAGTTAACTTTCCTTCTTCTTTCTGTCATTCCTTAAATCAATCTTTCATTCCTCATCATTGCTTTTTCTCTTACTTTTCTTCTCTCGGTTTCCTTTCCTTCTTCCATCTCTCATTCCTTAAATCAATATTTCATTCCACATCATTCCTTTTTCTCTTACTTTTCGTCTCTCAGTTTCCTTTCCTTCTTCCTTCTGTCATTCCTTAAATCAATCTTTCATTCCTCATCATTCCTTTTTCTCTCACTTTTCGTCTTTCAGTTTCCTTTCCTTCTTCCTTCTTTCATTTCTTAAATCAATCTTTTATTCCTCATCATTCCTTTTTCTCTTACTTCTCGTCTCTCAGTTTCCTTTCCTTCTTCCTTCTGTCATTCCTTAAATCAATCTTTTATTCCTCATCATTCCTTTTTCTCCTACTTTTCGTCTCTCAGTTTCCTTTCCTTCTTCCTTCTGTCATACCTTAAATCAATCTTTTATTCCTCATCATTCCTTTTTCTCTCACTTTTCGTCTCTCAGTTTCCTTTCCTTCTTCCTTCTGTCATTCCTTAAATCAATCTTTCATTCCTCATCATTCCTTTTTCTCTTACTTTTCGTCTCGCAGTTTCCTTTCCTTCTTCCTTCTGTCATTCCTTAAATCAATCTTTTATTCCTCATCAATCCTTTTTCTCTTACTTTTCGTCTCTCAGTTTCCTTTCCTTCTTCCTTCTGTCATTCCTTAAATCAGTCTTTAATTCCTCATCATTCCTTTTTCTCCTACTTTTTGTCTCTCAGTTTCCTTTCCTTCTTCTTTCTGTCATTCCTTAAATCAATATTTTATTCCGCATCATTCCTTTTTCTCTTACTTCTCGTCTCTCAGTTTCCTTTCCTTCTTCCTTCTGTCATTCCTTAAATCAATATTTCATTCCTCATCATTCCTTTTTCACTTACTTATCGTCTCTCAGTTTCCTTACCTTCTTCCTTCTGTCATTCCTTAAATCAATCGTTCATTCCTCATCATTCCTTTTTCTCTTACTTTTCGACTCTCAGTTTCCAAACCTTCTTCTTTCTGTCATTCCTTAAATCAATATTTCATTCTTTATCATTCCTTTTTCTCTTACTTTTCGTCTCTCAGTTTCCTTATCTTCTCCCTTCTGTTATTCCTTAAATCAATCTTTCATTCGTCATCATTCCTTTCTCTCTTACTTTTCGTCAATCAGTTTCCATACCTTCTTCCTTCTGTCATTCCTTAAATCAATATTTCATTCCTCATCATTCCTTTTTCTCTTACTTTTCGTCTCTCAGTTTCATTTCCTTCTTCCATCTGTCATTCCCTAAATCAATCTTTTATTCCTCATCATTCCTTTTTCTCTTACATTTCGTCTCTCACTTTCCTTTCCTTCTTCCTAATGTCATTCCTTAAATCAATATTTCATTCCTAATCATTCCTTTTTCTCTTACTTTTTTTCTCTCAGTATCCTTTCCTTCTTCCTTCTGTCATTCCTAAAATCAATCTTTCATTCCTTATCATTCCTTTTTCTCTTACTTTTGGTCTCTCAGTTTCCTTTCCTTCTTCCTTCTGTCATTCCTTAAATCAATCTTTAATTCCTCATCATTCCTTTTTCTCTTACTTATCGTCTCTCAGTTTCCTTTCCGTCTTCCTTCTGTCATTCCTTAAATCAAACTTTCATACCTCATCATTCCTTTTTCTCTCACTTTTCTTCTCTCAGTTTCCTTTCCTTCTTCCTTCTGTCATTCCTTAAATCAATCTTTTATTCCTCATCATTCCTTTTTCTCTTACTTTTCGTCTCTCAGTTTCCTTTCCTTCTTCCTTCTGTCATTCCTTAAATCAATCTTTTATTCCTCATCATTCCTATTTCTCTTACTTTTCGTCTCTCAGTTTCCTTTCCTTCTTCTTTCTGACATTCCTTAAATCCATCTTTCATACCTCATCATTCCTTTTTCTCTCACTATTCGTCTCTCAGTTCCTTTCCTTCTTCCTTCTGTCATTCCTTAAATCAATCTTTTATTCCTCATCATTCCTTTTTCTCTTACTTTTCGTCTCTCAGTTTCCTTTCCTTCTTCCTTCTGTCATTCCTTAAATCAATCTTTTATTCCTCATCATTCCTTTTTCTCTTACTTTTCGTCTCTCACTTTCCTTTTCATTCTTCCTTCTCTCATTCCTTAAATCAGTCCTTCATTCCTCATCATTCTTTTTTCTCTTACTTTTCGTCTCTCACTTTCCTTTTTCTCTTACTTCTCGTCTCTCAGGTTCCTTTCCTTCTCCCTTCTGTCATTCCTTAAATCAATATTTCATTCCTCATCATTCCTTTTCCACTTACTTTTCGTCTCTCAGTTTCCTTACCTTCTTCCTTCTGACATTCCTTAAATCAATCGTTCATTCCTAATCATTCCTTTTTCTCTTACTTTTCGTCTCTCAGTTTCCTTACCTTCTTCCTTCTGTCATTCCTTAAATCAATCTTTTTTTCCTCATCATTCCTATTTCTCTTGCTTTTCGTCTCTCAGTTTCCTTTCCTTCTTCCTTTTGTCATTCCTTAATTCAGTATTTCATTCCTTATCATTCCTTTTTCTCTTACTTCTCGTCTCTCAGTTTTCTATCCTTCTTCCTTCTCTCATTCCTTAAATCAATCTTTCATTCCTCATCATTCCTTTTTCTCTTACTTTTCATCTCTCAGTTTCCTTTCCTTCTTCCTTCTGTCATTCCCTAAATCAATTTTTATTCCTCATCATTCATTTTTCTCTTACTTTTCGGCTCTCAGTTTCTTTTCCTTATTCCTTCTGTCATTCCTTACATCATTTTTTCATTCCTCATCATTCCTGTTTCTCTTACATTTCGTCTCTCACTTTCCTTTCCTTCTTCCTTCTGTCATTCCTAAAATCAATCTTTCATTCCTTATCATTCCTTTTTCTCTTACTTTTCGTCTCTCAGTTTCCTTTCCTTCTTCCTTCTGTCATTCCTTAAATCAATATTTAATTCCTCATCATTCCTTTTTCTCTTACTTTTCGTCTCTCAGCTTGCTTTCCTTCTTCCTTCTGTCATTCCTTAAATCAATATTTCATTCCTCATCATTCCTTTTTCTCTTACTTTTCGTCTCTCAGTTTCCTTTCCTTCTTCCTTCTGTCATTCCTTAAATCAATATTTCATTCCTCATCATTCCTTTTTCTCTTACTTTTCGTCTCTCAGTTTCCTTGCCTTCTTCCTTCTGTCATTCCTTAAATCAATCTTTTATTCCTCATCATTCCTTTTCTCTTATTTTCGTCTCTCAGTTTCTTTTCCTTATTCCTTCTGTCATTCCTTAAATCAATATTTCATTCCTCATCGTTCGTTTTTCTCTTACTTTTCGTCTCTCACTTTCCTTTCCTTCTTCCTTTTGTCATTCCTTCAATCAATCTTTCATTCCTAATCATTCCTTTTTCTCTTACTTTTTGTCTCTCATTTTCCTTTCCTTCTTCCTTCTGTCATTCCTTAAATCAATATTTCATTCCTCATCATTCCTTTTTCTCTTACTTTTCGTCTTTCAGTTTCCTTTCCCTCTTCCTTCTGTCATTCCTTAAATCAATTTTTATTCCTCATCATTCCTATTTCTCTTACTTTTCCTCTCTCAGTTTCCTTTCCTTCTTCTTTCTGTCATTCCTTAAATCAATCTTTCATTCCTCATCATTCCTTTTTCTCTTACTTTTCGTCTCTCAGTTTCCTTAACTTCTTCCATCTGTCATTCCTTAAATCAATCTTTTATTCCTCATCATTCCTTTTTCTCTTACTTTTCGTCTCTCAGTATCATTAACTTCTTTCATCTGTCATTCCTTAAATCAATCTTTCATTCCTCATCATTCCTCTTTCTTTTACTATTCGTTTCTCAGTTTCCTTTCCTTCTTCCTTCTGTCATTCCTTAAATCTATGTTTCATTCCTCATCATAGCTTTTTCTCTTACTTTTCATTGCTCAGTTTCCTTTCTTTCTTCCTTCTGTCATTCCTTAAATCAATCTTTCATTCCTCATCATTCCTTTTTCACTTACTTTTCGTCTCTCACTTTCCTTTTTATTCTTCCTTCTCTCATTCCTTAAATCAGTCTTTCATTCCTCATCATTCCTTTTTCTCTTACTTTTCGTCTCTCACTTTCCTTTTCATTCTTCCTTCTCTCATTCCTTAAATCAGTCTTTCATTCCACATCATTCTTTTTTCTCTTACTTTTCGTCTCTAACTTTCCTTGTCATTCTTCCTTCTCTCATTCCATAAATCAGTCTTTCATTCCTCATCATTCTTTTTTCTCTTACTTTTCGTCTCTCACTTTCCTTTTTATTCTTCCTTCTCTCATTCCTTAAATCAGTTTTTCATTCCTCATCATTCTTTTTTCTCTTACTTTTCGACTCTCAGTTTCCTTACCTTCTTCATTCTTTCATTCCTTAAATCAATATTTCATTCCTCATCATTCCTTTTTCTCTTACTTTTTGTCTCTCAGTTTCCTTTCCTTCTTCCTTCTGTCATTCCTTAAATCAATCTTTCATTCCTCAAAATTCCTTTTTCTCTGACTTTTCCTCTCTCCGTTTCCTTTCCTTCTTCCTTCTGTCATTCCTTAAATCAATATTTCATTATTTATCATTCCTTTTTCCATTATATTTCGTCTCTCATTTTCCTTACTTTCTTCCTTCTGTCATTCCTTAAATCAATCTTTCATTCCTCATCATTCCTTTTTCTCTTACTTTTCGTCTCTCACTTTCCTTTCCTTCTTCCTTCTGTCATTTCTTAAATCAATCTTTTATTCCTCATTATTCCTTATTCTCTTACTTTTCGTCTCTCAGTTTCCTTTCCCTCTTCCTTCTCTCATTCCTTAAATAAGTCTTTCATTCCTCATCATTCCTTTTTCTCTTACTTGCCGTCACTCAGTTTCCTTTCCTTCTTCCTTCTCTCATTCCTTAAATCAATATTTCATTCCTCATCATTCCTTTTTCTCTTACTTTTCGTCTCTCAGTTTCCTTTCCTTCTTCCTTCTATCATTCCTTAAATCAATCTTTCATTCCTCATCATTCCTTTCTCTGTTAGTTTTCGTCTCTCAGTTTCCTTTCCTTCTGTCATTCCTTAAATCACTCTTTCATTCCTCATCATTCCTTTTTCTCTTACTTTTCATCTCTCAGTTTCCTTTCCTTCTTCCTTCTGTCATTCCTTAAATAAATATTTCATTCCTCATCTTTCCCTTTACTCTTACTTGTCGTCTCTCAGTTACTTTTCCTTCTTCCTTCTCTCATTCCTTAAATCAATCTTTCATTCGTTTTTCTCTTACTTTTCATCTCTCAGTTTCCTTTCCTTCTTCCTTCTGTCATTCCTTAAATCAATATTTCATTCCTCATCATTCCTTTTTCTCTTACTTTTCCTCTCTCAGTTTCCTTTCCTTCTTCCTTCTGTCATTCCTTAAATCACTCTTTCATTCCTCATCATTCCTTTTTCTCTTACTTTTCGTCTCTCAGTTTCCTTACCTTCTTCCTTCTTCATTCCTTAAATCAATCTTTCATTCCTCATCATTCCTTTTTCTCTTACTTGTCGTCTCTCAGTTTACTTTCCTTCTTCCTTCTCTCATTCCTTAAATAAATATTTCATTCTTCATCATTCCTTTTTCTCTCAGTTGTCTTCTCTCAGTTTCCTTTCCTTCTTCCTTCTGTCATTTCTTAAATCAATCTTTCATTCCGCATCATACCTTTCTCTCTTACTTTTCATCTCTGTTGCCTTACCTTCTTCCTTCTGTCATTCCTTAAATCAATATTTCATTCCTCATCATTCCTTTTTCTCTTACTTTTTGTCTCTCAGTTTCCTTTCCTTCTTCCTTTTGTCATTCCTTAAATCAATCTTTCATTCTTAATCATTCCTTTTTCTCTTACTTTTCGTCTCTCAGTTTCCTTTCCTTCTTCCTTCTGTCATTCCTAAAATCAATCTTTCATTCCTTATCATTCTTTTTCTCATACTTTTCGTCTCTCAGTTTCTTTTCCTTCTTCCTTCTGTCATTTCTTAAATCAATCTTTTATTCCTCATCATTCCTTTTTCTCTTACTTTTCGTCTCTCACTTTCCTTTCCTTCTTCCTTCTGTCATTTCTTAAATCAATCTTTTATTCCTCATCATTCCTTTTCCTCTTACTTTTCGTCTCTCAGTTTCCTTTCCTTCTTCTTTCTGTCATTCCTTAAATCAATGTTTCATCATACCTTTTTCTCTTACTTTTCGTCTCTCAGTTTCCTTTCCTTCTTCTTTCTGTCATTCCTTAAATCAATATTTTTTTCTCATCATTCCTTTTTCTCTTCGTTTTCGTCTCTCAGTTTACTTTCCTTCTTCCTTCTATCATTCCTTAAATCAATCTTTCATTCCTCATTATTCCTTTCTCTGTTAGTTTTCGTCGCTCAGTTTCCTTTCCTTCTGTCATTCCTTAAATCAAACTTTCATTCCTTATCATTCCTTTTTTTCTTACTTTTCGTCTCTCAGTTTCCTTTCCTTCTTCCTTCTGTCATTCCTTAAATAAATATTTCATTCCTCATCATTCCTTTTACTCTTACTTGTCGTCTCTCAGTTTCTTTTCCTTCTTCCTTCTGTCATTCCTTAAATCAATCTTTCAATCCTTTTTCTCTTACTTTTCGTCTCTGAGTTTCCTTTCCTTCTTCCTTCTGTCATTCCTTAAATCAATCCTTCATTCCTCATCATTCTTTTTCTCTTACTTTTCGTCTCTCAGTTTCCTATCCTTCTTCCTTTTGTCATTCCTTAATTCAATCTGTCATTCCTTATCATTCTTTTTTCTCTTACTTCTTGTCTCTCAGTTTCCTTTCCTTCTTCCTTCTGTCATTCCTTAAATCAATCTTTTATTCCTCATCATTCCTTTTTCTCTTACTTTTCGTCTCTCAGTTTCCTTAACTTCTTTCATCTGTCATTCCTTAAATCAATCTTTCATTCCTCATCATTCCTCTTTCTTTTACTATTCGTTTCTCAGTTTCCTTTCCTTCTTCCTTCTGTCATTCCTTAAATCAATGTTTCATTCCTCATCATAGCTTTTTCTCTTACTTTTCATTGCTCAGTTTCCTTTCTTTCTTCCTTCTGTCATTCCTTAAATCAATCTTTCATTCCTCATCATTCCTTTTTCACTTACTTTTCGTCTCTCATTTTCCTTTCCTTCTTCCTTCTGTCATTCCTTAAATCAATCTTTCATTCCTCATCATTCCTTTTTCTCTTACTTCTCGTCTCTCAGTTTTCTTTCCTTCTTCTTTCTGTCATTCCTTATATCAATCTTTTATTCTTCATCATTCCTTCTTCTCTTACGTTTCGTCTCTCAGTTTCCTTTCCTTCTTCCTTCTGTCATTCCTTAAATCAATCTTTAATTCCTCATCATTCCTTTATCTCTAACTTTTCGTCTCTCAGTTTCCTTTCCTTCTTCCTCCTTTCATTCCTTAAATCAATATTTCATTCCTCATCATTTCTTTTTCTCTTACTTTTCGTCTCTCAGTTTCCTCACCTTCTTCCTTCTGTCATTCCTTAAATCAATATTTCATTCCTCATCATTCCTTTTTCTCTTACTTTTCGTCTCTCAATTTCCTTAACTTCTTCCTTCTTTCATTCTTTAAATCAACATTTCATTCCTCATCATTTCTTTTTCTCTTACTTTTCGTCTCTCAGTTTCCTTTCCTTCTTCCTTCTGTCATTCCTTAAATCAATCTTTCATTCCTCATCATTCCTCTTTCTTTTACTATTCGTTTCTTAGTTTCCTTTCCTTCTTCCTTCTTTCATTCCTTAAATCAATCTCACATTCATCATCATTCCTTTTTCTCTTACTTGTTGTCTCTCAGTTTCTTTCCTTCTTCCTTCTGTCATTCCTTAAATCAATCTTTCATTCTTCATCATTCCTTTTTCTCGTACTGTTCGTCTCTCAGTTTCCTTTCCTTCTTCCTTCTGTCATTCCTTAAATCAATCTTTCATTCCTCATCATGCATTTTTCTCTTACTTGTTGTCTCTCAGTTTCCTTTCTTTCTTCTTTCTGACATTCCTTTAATCAATCTTTCATTCCTCATCATTCCTTTTTCACTTACTTTTCGTCTCTCAGTTTCCTTTCATTCTTCCTTCTGTCATTCCTTAAATCAATCTTTCATTCCTCATCATTCCTTTTTCTCTTACTTGTCGTCTCTGAGTTTCCTTTCTTCTGTCATTCCTTAAATCAATCTTTCATTCCTCATCATTCCTTTTTCTTTTACTTTTCGTCTATCACTTCCCTTTCCGTTTTCTTTCTGTCATTCCTTAAATCAATATTTCATTCCTCATCATTCCTTATTCTCTTACTTGTCGTCTCTCAGTTTCGTTTTCTTCTACCATTTGTCATTCCTTAAATCAATCTTTCATTCCTTATCATTCCTTTTTCTCTTACTTTTCGTCTCTAAGTTTCCTTTCCTTCTTCCTTCTCTCATTCCTTAAATAAATGTTTCATTCTTCATCATTCTTTTTTCTCTTACTTTTCGTCTCTCAGTTTCCTTTCCTTCTTCCATTTGTCATTCCTTAAATCAATCTTTCATTCCTAATCATTCCTTTTTCTCTTACTTTTCGTCTCTCAGTTTCCTTACCTTCTTCCTTCTTTCGTTCCTTAAATCAATCTTTCATTCCTCATCATTCCTTTTTCTCTTACTTTTCGTCTCTCAGTTTCCTCACCTTCTTCCTTCTGTCATTCCTTAAATCAATATTTCATTCCACACCATTCCTTTTTCTCTTACTTTTCGTCTCTCAGTTTCCTTTCCTTCTTCCTTTTATCATTACTTAAATCAATCTTTCATTCCTCATCATTCCTTTTTCTCTTACTTTTCGTCTTTTTGTTTCCTTTCCTTCTTCCTTTTGTCATTCCCTAATTCAATATTTCATTCCTTATCATTCCTTTTTCTCTTACTTTTCGTCTCTCAATTTCCTTTCCTTCTTCCTTCTCTCATTCCTTAAATCAATCTTTCATTCCTCATGATTCCTTTTTCTCTTACTTTTCGTCTTTTTGTTTCCTTTCCTTCTTCCTTTTGTCATTCCTTAATTCAATATTTCATCCCTTGTCATTCCTTTTTCTCTTACTTTTCGTCTCTCAGTTTCCTTTCCTTCTTCTTTCTCTCATTCCTTGAATCAATTTTCATACCTCATCATTCCTTTTTCTCTTACTTCTCGTCTCTCAGTTTCTTTTCCTTCTTCCTTCTGTCATTCCTTAAATCAATCTTTCATTCCACATCATTCCTTTTTCTTTTACTTTTCGTCTATCACTTCCCTTTCCCTTTTATTTCTGTCATTCCTTAAATAAATATGTTTTTCCTCATCATTCCTTTTTCTCTTACTTCTCGTCTCTCAGTTTCCTTTCCTTCTTCCATTTGTCATTCCTTAAATCAATCTTTCATTCCTAATCATTCCTTTTTCTCTTACTTTTCGTCTCTCAGTTTCCTTACCTTCTTCCTTCTTTCATTCCTTAAATCAATCTTTCATTCCTCATCATTCCTTTTTCTCTTACTTCTCGTCTCTCAGTTTCCTTTCCTTCTTCCATTTGTCATTCCTTAAATCAATCTTTCATTCCTCATCATTCCTTGTTCTCTTACTTTTCGTCTCAGGGTTTCCTTACCTTCTTCCTTCTTTCATTCCTTAAATCGATCTTTCATTCCTCATCATTCCTTTTTCTCTTACTTCTCGTCTCTCAGTTTCCTTTCCTTCTTCCATTTGTCATTCCTTAAATCAATCTTTCATTCCTCATCATTCCTTTTTCTCTTACTTCTCGTCTCTCAGTTTCCTTACCTTTTTCCATTTGTCATTCCTAAATCAATCTTTCATTCCTAATCATTCCTTTTTCTCTTACTTTTCGTCTCTCAGTTTACTTACCTTCTTCCTTCTTTCATTCCTTAAATCAATCTTTCATTCCTCATCATTCCTTTTTCTCTTACTTCTCGTCTCTCAGTTTCCTTTCCTTCTTCCATTTGTCATTCCTTAAATCAATCTTTTATTCCTCATCATTCCTTTTTCTCTTAATTTTTGTCTCTCAGTTTCCTTTCCTTCTTCCTTCTGTCATTCCTTAAATCAATCTTTCATTCCTCATCATTCCTTTTTCTCTTACTTGTCGTCTCTCAGTTTCCTTTCCTTCTTCCTTCTGTCATTCCTTAAATCAATATTTCATTCCTCATCATTCCTTTTTCTCTTACTTTTCGTCTCTCAGTTTCCTTTCCTTCTTCCTACTGTCATTCCTTCAATCAATATTTCATTCCTCATCATTCCTTTTTCTCTTACTTTTTGTCTCTCAGTAACCTCACCTTCTTCCTTCTGTCATTCCTTAAATCAATATTTCATTCCTCATCATTCCTTTTTCTCTTACTTTTCGTCTCTCAGTTTCCTAACCTTCTTCCTTCTGTCATTCCTTAAATCAATATTTCATTCCTCATCATTCCTTTTTCTCTTACTTTTCGTCTCTAAGTTTCCGTTCCTTCTTCCTTCTCTCATTCCTTAAATAAATGTTTCATTCTTCATCATTCTTTTTTCTCTTACTTTTCGTCTCTCAGTTTCCTTTCCTTCTTCCTTCTTTCAATCCTTAAATAATCTTTCATTCCTCATCATTCCTTTTTCTCTTACTTTTCGTCTCTCAGTTTCCTTTCCTTCTTCCTTCTGTCATTCCTTCAATCAATATTTCATTCCTCATCATTCTTTTTTCTCTTACTTATCGTCTCTCAGTTTCCTTTCCTTCTTCCTTCTGTCATTCCTTAAATCAATCTTTTATTCCTCATCATTCCTTTTTCTCTTACTTTTCGTCTCTCAGTTTCCTTTCCTTCTTCTTTCTGTCATTCCTTAAATCAATCTTTCATTCCTCATCATTCCTTTTTCTCTTACTTTTCGTCTCTCAATTTCCTTAACTTCTTCCTTCAGTCATTCCTTAAATCAATCTTTCATTCCTCATCATTCCATTTTCTCTTCCTTGTCGTCTCCCAGTTTCCTTTCCTTCTTCCTTCTGTCATTTCTTAAATCAATCTTTCATGCCCCATCATTCCTTTTTCTCTTCCTTGTCGTCTCTCAGTTTCCTTTCCTTCTTCCTTCTGTCATTCCTTAAATCCATATTTCATTCCTCATCATTCCTTTTTCTCTTCCTTGTCGTCTCTCAGTTTCCTTTCCTTCTTCCTTCTGTCATTCTATAAATCAATCTTTCATGCCTCATTATTCCTTTTTTTCTTCCTTGTCGTCTCTCAGTTTCCTTACCTTCTTCATTCTGTCATTCCTTAAATCGATCTTTCATTCCTCATCATTCCTTTTTCTCTTACTTTTCGTCTCTCAGTTTCCTTCCCCTCTTCCTTCTGTCATTCCTTAAATCAATCTTTTATTCCTCATCATTCCTTTTTCTCTTACTTTTCGTCTCCATGTTTCCTTACCTATTTCCTTCTCTCATTCCTTAAATCAGTCTTTCATTCCTCGTCATTCATTTTTCTCTTACTTTTCGTCTCTCAGTTTCCTTACCTTCTTCCTTCTTCATTCCTTAAATCAATTTTTCATTCCTCATCATTCCTTTTTCTCTTACTTGTCCTCTCTCAGTTTCCTTTCCTTCTTCCTTCTCTCATTTCTTAAATCAATCTTTCATTCCTAATCATTCCTTTTTCTCTTACTTTTCGTCTCTCAGTTTACTTACCTTCTTCCTTCTTTCATTCCTTAAATCAATCTTTCATTCCTCATCATTCCTTTTTCTCTTACTTCTCGTCTCTCAGTTTCCTTTCCTTCTTCCATTTGTCATTCCTTAAATCAATCTTTTATTCCTCATCATTCCTTTTTCTCTTAATTTTTGTCTCTCAGTTTCCTTTCCTTCTTCCTTCTGTCATTCCTTAAATCAATCTTTCATTCCTCATCATTCCTTTTTCTCTTACTTGTCGTCTCTCAGTTTCCTTTCCTTCTTCCTTCTGTCATTCCTTAAATCAATATTTCATTCCTCATCATTCCTTTTTCTCTTACTTTTCGTCTCTCAGTTTCCTTTCCTTCTTCCTACTGTCATTCCTTCAATCAATATTTCATTCCTCATCATTCCTTTTTCTCTTACTTTTCGTCTCTCAGTAACCTCACCTTCTTCCTTCTGTCATTCCTTAAATCAATATTTCATTCCTCATCATTCCTTTTTTTCTTACTTTTCGTCTCTCAGTTTCCTAACCTTCTTCCTTCTGTCATTCCTTAAATCAATATTTCATTCCTCATCATTCCTTTTTCTCTTACTTTTCGTCTCTAAGTTTCCGTTCCTTCTTCCTTCTCTCATTCCTTAAATAAATGTTTCATTCTTCATCATTCTTTTTTCTCTTACTTTTCGTCTCTCAGTTTCCTTTCCTTCTTCCTTCTTTCAATCCTTAAATAATCTTTCATTCCTCATCATTCCTTTTTCTCTTACTTTTCGTCTCTCAGTTTCCTTTCCTTCTTCCTTCTGTCATTCCTTCAATCAATATTTCATTCCTCATCATTCTTTTTTCTCTTACTTATCGTCTCTCAGTTTCCTTTCCTTCTTCCTTCTGTCATTCCTTAAATCAATCTTTTATTCCTCATCATTCCTTTTTCTCTTACTTTTCGTCTCTCAGTTTCCTTTCCTTCTTCTTTCTGTCATACCTTAAATCAATGTTTCATTCCTCATCATTCCTTTTTCTCTTACTTTTCGTCTCTCAGTTTCCTTTCCTTCTTCTTTCTGTCATTCCTTAAATCAATCTTTCTTTCCTCATCATTCCTTTTTCTCTTACTTTTCGTCTCTCAATTTCCTTAACTTCTTCCTTCAGTCATTCCTTAAATCAATCTTTCATTCCTCATCATTCCATTTTCTCTTCCTTGTCGTCTCCCAGTTTCCTTTCCTTCTTCCTTCTGTCATTTCTTAAATCAATCTTTCATGCCCCATCATTCCTTTTTCTCTTCCTTGTCGTCTCTCAGTTTCCTTTCCTTCTTCCTTCTGTCATTCCTTAAATCCATATTTCATTCCTCATCATTCCTTTTTCTCTTCCTTGTCGTCTCTCAGTTTCCTTTCCTTCTTCCTTCTGTCATTCTATAAATCAATCTTTCATGCCTCATTATTCCTTTTTTTCTTCCTTGTCGTCTCTCAGTTTCCTTACCTTCTTCATTCTGTCATTCCTTAAATCGATCTTTCATTCCTCATCATTCCTTTTTCTCTTACTTTTCGTCTCTCAGTTTCCTTCCCCTCTTCCTTCTGTCATTCCTTAAATCAATCTTTTATTCCTCATCATTCCTTTTTCTCTTACTTTTCGTCTCTCAGTTTCCTTCCCCTCTTCCTTCTGTCATTCCTTAAATCAATCTTTCATTCCTCATCATTCCTTTTTCTCTTACTTTTTGTCTCCATGTTTCCTTACCAATTTCCTTCTCTCATTCCTTAAATCAGTCTTTCATTCCTCGTCATTCATTTTTCTCTTACTTTTCGTCTCTCAGTTTCCTTACCTTCTTCCTTCTTCATTCCTTAAATCAATTTTTCATTCCTCATCATTCCTTTTTCTCTTACTTGTCCTCTCTCAGTTTCCTTTCCTTCTTCCTTCTCTCATTTCTTAAATCAATCTTTCATTCCTCATCATTCCTTTTTCTCTCCGTTGTCGTCTCTCAGTTTCCTTTCCTTCTTCCTTCTGTCATTCCTTACATCAATCTTTCATTCCTGATCATTCCTTTTTCTCTTACTTTTCGTCTCTCAGTTTCCTAACCTTCTTCCTTCTGTCATTCCTTAAATCAATATTTCATTCCTCATCCTTCCTTTTTCTCTTACTTCTCGTCTCTCAGTTTCCTTTCCTTCTTCCATTTGTCATTCCTTAAATCAATCTTTTATTCCTCATCATTCCTTTTTCTCTTAATTTTTGTCTCTCAGTTTCCTTTCCTTCTTCCTTCTGTCATTCCTTAAATCAATCTTTCATTCCTCATCATTCCTTTTTCTCTTACTTGTCGTCTCTCAGTTTCCTTTCCTTCTTCCTTCTGTCATTCTTTAAATCAATATTTCATTCCTCATCATTCCTTTTTCTCTTACTTTTCGTCTCTCAGTTTCCTTTCCTTCTTCCTACTGTCATTCCTTCAATCAATATTTCATTCCTCATCATTCCTTTTTCTCTTACTTTTCGTCTCTCAGTTTCCTCACCTTCTTCCTTCTGTCATTCCTTAAATCAATATTTCTTTCCTCATCATTCCTTTTTCTCTTACTTTTCGTCTCTCAGTTTCCTAACCTTCTTCCTTCTGTCATTCCTTAAATCAATATTTCATTCCTCATCATTCCTTTTTCTCTTACTTTTCGTCTCTAAGTTTCCGTTCCTTCTTCCTTCTCTCATTCCTTAAATAAATGTTTCATTCTTCATCATTCTTTTTTCTCTTACTTTTCGTCTTTCAGTTTCCTTTCCTTCTTCCTTCTTTCAATCCTTAAATAATCTTTCATTACTCATCATTCCTTTTTCTCTTACTTTTCGTCTCTCAGTTTCCTTTCCTTCTTCCTTCTGTCATTCCTTCAATCAATATTTCATTCCTCATCATTCTTTTTTCTCTTACTTATCGTCTCTCAGTTTCCTTTCCTTCTTCCTTCTGTCATTCCTTAAATCAATCTTTTATTCCTCATCATTCCTTTTTCTCTTACTTTTTGTCTCTCAGTTTCCTTTCCTTCTTCTTTCTGTCATTCCTTAAATCAATGTTTCATTCCTCATCATTCCTTTTTCTCTTACTTTTCGTCTCTCAGTTTCCTTTCCTTCTTCTTTCTGTCATTCCTTAAATCAATCTTTCATTCCTCATCATTCCTTTTTCTCTTACTTTTCGTCTCTCAATTTCCTTAACTTCTTCCTTCAGTCATTCCTTAAATCAATCTTTCATTCCTCATCATTCCATTTTCTCTTCCTTGTCGTCTCCCAGTTTCCTTTCCTTCTTCCCTCTGTCATTTCTTAAATCAATCTTTCATGCCCCATCATTCCTTTTTCTTTTCTTTGTCGTCTCTCAGTTTCCTTTCCTTCTTCCTTCTGTCATTCCTTAAATCCATATTTCATTCCTCATCATTCCTTTTTCTCTTCCTTGTCGTCTCTCAGTTTCCTTTCCTTCTTCCTTCTGTCATTCTATAAATCAATCTTTCATGCCTCATCATTCCTTTTTTTCTTCCTTGTCGTCTCTCAGTTTCCTTACCTTCTTCATTCTGTCATTCCTTAAATCGATCTTTCATTCCCCATCAGTCCTTTTTCTCTTACTTTTCGTCTCTCAGTTTCCTTCCCCTCTTCCTTCTGTCATTCCTTAAATCAATCTTTTATTCCTCATCATTCCTTTTTCTCTTACTTTTCGTCTCTCAGTTTCCTTCCCCTCTTCCTTCTGTTATTCCTTAAATCAATCTTTCATTCCTCATCATTCCTTTTTCTCTTACTTTTCGTCTCCATGTTTCCTTACCTATTTCCTTCTCTCATTCCTTAAATCAGTCTTTCATTCCTCGTCATTCATTTTTCTCTTACTTTTCGTCTCTCAGTTTCCTTACCTTCTTCCTTCTTCATTCCTTAAATCAATTTTTCATTCCTCATCATTCCTTTTTCTCTTACTTGTCCTCTCTCAGTTTCCTTTCCTTCTTCCTTCTCTCATTTCTTAAATCAATCTTTCATTCCTCATCATTCCTTTTTCTCTCCGTTGTCGTCTCTCAGTTTCCTTTCCTTCTTCCTTCTGTCATTCCTTACATCAATCTTTCATTCCTGATCATTCCTTTTTCTCTTACTTTTCGTCTCTCAGTTTCCTAACCTTCTTCCTTCTGTCATTCCTTCAATCAATATTTCATTCCTCATCATTCCTTTTTCTCTTACTTTTCGTCTCTCAGTTTCCTCACCTTCTTCCTTCTGTCATTCCGTAAATCAATCTTTTATTCCTCATCATTCCTTTTTCTTTTACTATTCGTTTCTCAGTTTCCTTTCCTTCTTCCTTCTTTCATTCCTTAAATCAATCTCACATTCATCATCATTCCTTTTTCTCTTACTTGTTGTCTCTCAGTTTCCTTTCCTTCTTCCTTCTGTCATTCCTTAAATCAATCTTTCATTCCTCATCATTCCTTTTTCTCTTACTGTTCGTCTCTCAGTTTCCTTTCCTTCTTCCTTCTGTCATTCCTTAAATCAATCTTTTATTCCCCATAATTCCTTTTTCTGTTACTTTTCGTCTCTTAGTTTCCTTTCCTTCTTCCTTCTGTCATTCCTTAAATCAATCTTTCATTCCTCATCATGCCTTTTTCTCTTACTTGTTGTCTCTCAGTTTCCTTTCTTTCTTCTTTCTGACATTCCTTTAATCAATCTTTCATTCCTCATCATTCCTTTTTCACTTACTTTTCGTCTCTCACTTTCCTTTCATTCTTCCTTCTGTCATTCCTTAAATCAATCTTTCATTCCTCATCATTCCTTTTTCTCTTACTTGTCGTCTCTGAGTTTCCTTTCTTCTGTCATTCCTTAAATCAATCTTTCATTCCTCATCATTCCTTTTTCTTTTACTTTTCGTCTATCACTTCCCTTTCCGTTTTCTTTTTGTCATTCCTTAAATCAATATTTCCTTCTTCATCATTCCTTATTCTCTTACTTGTCGTCTCTCAGTTTCGTTTTCTTCTTCCATCTGTCATTCCTTAAATCAATCTTTCATTCCTTATCATTCCTTTTTCTCTTACTTTTCGTCTCTAAGTTTCCTTTCCTTCTTCCATTTGTCATTCCTTAAATCAATCTTTCATTCCTAATCATTCCTTTTTCTCTTACTTTTCGTCTCTCAGTTTCCTTACCTTCTTCCTTCTTTCGTTCCTTAAATCAATCTTTCATTCCTCATCATTCCTTTTTCTCTTACTTTTCGTCTCTCAGTTTCCTCACCTTCTTCCTTCTGTCATTCCTTAAATCAATCTTTCATTCCACACCATTCCTTTTTCTCTTACTTTTCGTCTCTCAGTTTCCTTTCCTTCTTCCTTTTATCATTACTTAAATCAATCTTTCATTCCTCATCATTCCTTTTTCTCTTACTTTTCGTCTTTTTGTTTCCTTTCCTTCTTCCTTTTGTCATTCCTTAATTCAATATTTCATTCCTTATCATTCATTTTTCTCTTACTTTTCGTCTCTCAGTTTCCTTACCTTCTTCCTTCTTCATTCCTTAAATCAATTTTTCATTCCTCATCATTCCTTTTTCTCTTACTTGTCCTCTCTCAGTTTCCTTTCCTTCTTCCTTCTCTCATTTCTTAAATCAATCTTTCATTCCTCATCATTCCTTTTTCTCTCCGTTGTCGTCTCTCAGTTTCCTTTCCTTCTTCCTTCTGTCATTCCTTACATCAATCTTTCATTCCTGATCATTCCTTTTTCTCTTACTTTTCGTCTCTCAGTTTCCTAACCTTCTTCCTTCTGTCATTCCTTCAATCAATATTTCATTCCTCATCATTCCTTTTTCTCTTACTTTTCGTCTCTCAGTTTCCTCACCTTCTTCCTTCTGTCATTCCGTAAATCAATCTTTTATTCCTCATCATTCCTTTTTCTTTTACTATTCGTTTCTCAGTTTCCTTTCCTTCTTCCTTCTTTCATTCCTTAAATCAATCTCACATTCATCATCATTCCTTTTTCTCTTACTTGTTGTCTCTCAGTTTCCTTTCCTTCTTCCTTCTGTCATTCCTTAAATCAATCTTTCATTCCTCATCATTACTTTTTCTCTTACTGTTCGTCTCTCAGTTTCCTTTCCTTCTTCCTTCTGTCATTCCTTAAATCAATCTTTTATTCCCCATAATTCCTTTTTCTGTTACTTTTCGTCTCTTAGTTTCCTTTCCTTCTTCCTTCTGTCATTCCTTAAATCAATCTTTCATTCCTCATCATGCCTTTTTCTCTTACTTGTTGTCTCTCAGTTTCCTTTCTTTCTTCTTTCTGACATTCCTTTAATCAATCTTTCATTCCTCATCATTCCTTTTTCACTTACTTTTCGTCTCTCAGTTTCCTTTCATTCTTCCTTCTGTCATTCCTTAAATCAATCTTTCATTCCTCATCATTCCTTTTTCTCTTACTTGTCGTCTCTGAGTTTCCTTTCTTCTGTCATTCCTTAAATCAATCTTTCATTCCTCATCATTCCTTTTTCTTTTACTTTTCGTCTATCACTTCCCTTTCCGTTTTCTTTTTGTCATTCCTTAAATCAATATTTCATTCTTCATCATTCCTTATTCTCTTACTTGTCGTCTCTCAGTTTCGTTTTCTTCTTCCATCTGTCATTCCTTAAATCAATCTTTCATTCCTTATCATTCCTTTTTCTCTTACTTTTCGTCTCTAAGTTTCCTTTCCTTCTTCCATTTGTCATTCCTTAAATCAATCTTTCATTCCTAATCATTCCTTTTTCTCTTACTTTTCGTCTCTCAGTTTCCTTACCTTCTTCCTTCTTTCGTTCCTTAAATCAATCTTTCATTCCTCATCATTCCTTTTTCTCTTACTTTTCGTCTCTCAGTTTCCTCACCTTCTTCCTTCTGTCATTCCTTAAATCAATCTTTCATTCCACACCATTCCTTTTTCTCTTACTTTTCGTCTCTCAGTTTCCTTTCCTTCTTCCTTTTATCATTACTTAAATCAATCTTTCATTCCTCATCATTCCTTTTTCTCTTACTTTTCGTCTTTTTGTTTCCTTTCCTTCTTCCTTTTGTCATTCCTTAATTCAATATTTCATTCCTTATCATTCCTTTTTCTCTTACTTTTCGTCTCTCAATTTCCTTTCCTTCTTCCTTCTCTCATTCCTTAAATCAATCTTTCATTCCTCATGATTCCTTTTTCTCTTACTTTTCGTCTTTTTGTTTCCTTTCCTTCTTCCTTTTGTCATTCCTTAATTCAATATTTCATTCCTTGTCATTCCTTTTTCTCTTACTTTTCGTCTCTCAGTTTCCTTTCCTTCTTCTTTCTCTCATTCCTTAAATCAATTTTCATACCTCATCATTCCTTTTTCTCTTACTTCTCGTCTCTCAGTTTCTTTTCCTTCTTCCTTCTGTCATTCCTTAAATCAATCTTTCATTCCACATCATTCCTTTTTCTTTTACTTTTCATCTATCACTTCCCTTTCCCTTTTATTTCTGTCATTCCTTAAATAAATATGTTTTTCCTCATCATTCCTTTTTCTCTTACTTCTCGTCTCTCAGTTTCCTTTCCTTCTTCCATTTGTCATTCCTTAAATCAATCTTTCATTCCTAATCATTCCTTTTTCTCTTACTTTTCGTCTCTCAGTTTCCTTACCTTCTTCCTTCTTTCATTCCTTAAATCAATCTTTCATTCCTCATCATTCCTTTTTCTCTTACTTCTCGTCTCTCAGTTTCCTTTCCTTCTTCGATTTGTCATTCCTTAAATCAATCTTTCATTCCTCATCATTCCTTGTTCTCTTACTTTTTGTCTCAGGGTTTCCTTACCTTCTTCCTTCTTTCATTCCTTAAATCGATCTTTCATTCCTCATCATTCCTTTTTCTCTTACTTCTCGTCTCTCAGTTTCCTTTCCTTCTTCCATTTGTCATTCCTTAAATCAATCTTTCAATCCTCATCATTCCTTTTTCTCTTACTTCTCGTCTCTCAGTTTCCTTACCTTTTTCCATTTGTCATTCCTAAATCAATCTTTCATTCCTAATCATTCCTTTTTCTCTTACTTTTCGTCTCTCAGTTTACTTACCTTCTTCCTTCTTTCATTCCTTAAATCAATCTTTCATTCCTCATCCTTCCTTTTTCTCTTACTTCTCGTCTCTCAGTTTCCTTTCCTTCTTCCATTTGTCATTCCTTAAATCAATCTTTTATTCCTCATCATTCATTTTCTCTTAATTTTTGTCTCTCAGTTTCCTTTCCTTCTTCCTTCTGTCATTCCTTAAATCAATCTTTCATTCCTCATCATTCCTTTTTCTCTTACTTGTCGTCTCTCAGTTTCCTTTCCTTCTTCCTTCTGTCATTCCTTAAATCAATATTTCATTCCTCATCATTCCTTTTTCTCTTACTTTTCGTCTCTCAGTTTCCTTTCCTTCTTCCTACTGTCATTCCTTCAATCAATATTTCATTCCTCATCATTCCTTTTTCTCTTACTTTTCGTCTCTCAGTTTCCTCACCTTCTTCCTTCTGTCATTCCTTAAATCAATATTTCATTCCTCATCATTCCTTTTTCTCTTACTTTTCGTCTCTCAGTTTCCTAACCTTCTTCCTTCTGTCATTCCATAAATCAATATTTCATTCCTCATCATTCCTTTTTCTCTTACTTTTCGTCTCTAAGTTTCCGTTCATTCTTCCTTCTCTCATTCCTTAAATAAATGTTTCATTCTTCATCATTCTTTTTTCTCTTACTTTTCGTCTCTCAGTTTCCTTTCCTTCTTCCTTTTTTCAATCCTTAAATAATCTTTCATTCCTCATCATTCCGTTTTCTCTTACTTTTCGTCTCTCAGTTTCCTTTCCTTCTTCCTTCTGTCATTCCTTAAATCAATATTTCATTCCTCATCATTCTTTTTTCTCTTACTTATCGTCTCTCAGTTTCCTTTCCTTCTTCCTTCTGTCATTCCTTAAATCAATCTTTTATTCCTCACCATTCCTTTTTCTCTTACTTTTCGTCTCTCAGTTTCCTTTCCTTCTTCTTTCTGTCATTCCTTAAATCAATGTTTCATTCCTCATCATTCCTTTTTCTCTTACTTTTCGTCTCTCAGTTTCCTTTCCTTCTTCTTTCTGTCATTCCTTAAATCAATCTTTCATTCCTCATCATTCCTTTTTCTCTTACTTTTCGTCTCTCAATTTCCTTAACTTCTTCCTTCAGTCATTCCTTAAATCAATCTTTCATTCCTCATCATTCCATTTTCTCTTCCTTGTCGTCTCCCAGTTTCCTTTCCTTCTTCCTTCTGTCATTTCTTAAATCAATCTTTCATGCCCCATCATTCCTTTTTCTCTTCCTTGTCGTCTCTCAGTTTCCTTTCCTTCTTCCTTCTGTCATTCCTTAAATCCATATTTCATTCCTCATCATTCCTTTTTCTCTTCCTTGTCGTCTCTCAGTTTCCTTTCCTTCTTCCTTCTGTCATTCTTTAAATCAATCTTTCATGCCTCATCATTCCTTTTTCTCTTACTTTTCGTCTCTCAGTTTCCTTACCTTCTTCATTCTGTCATTCCTTAAATCGATCTTTCATTCCTCATCATTCCTTTTTCTCTTACTTTTCGTCTCTCAGTTTCCTTCTCCTCTTCCTTCTGTCATTCCTTAAATCAATCTTTTATTCCTCATCATTCCTTTTTCTCTTACTTTTCGTCTCTCAGTTTCCTTCCCCTCTTCCTTCTGTCATTCCTTAAATCAATCTTTCATTCCTCATCATTCCTTTTTCTCTTACTTTTCGTCTCCATGTTTCCTTACCTATTTCCTTCTCTCATTCCTTAAATCAGTCTTTCATTCCTCGTCATTCATTTTTCTCTTACTTTTCGTCTCTCAGTTTCCTTACCTTCTTCCTTCTTCATTCCTTAAATCAATTTTTCATTCCTCATCATTCCTTTTTCTCTTACTTGTCCTCTCTCAGTTTCCTTTCCTTCTTCCTTCTCTCATTTCTTAAATCAATCTTTCATTCCTCATCATTCCTTTTTCTCTCCGTTGTCGTCTCTCAGTTTCCTTTCCTTCTTCCTTCTGTCATTCCTTACATCAATCTTTCATTCCTGATCATTCCTTTTTCTCTTACTTTTCGTCTCTCAGTTTCCTAAACTTCTTCCTTCTGTCATTCCTTAAATCAATATTTCATTCCTCATCATTCCTTTTTCTCTTACTTTTCGTCTCTCAGTTTCCTCACCTTCTTCCTTCTGTCATTCCGTAAATCAATCTTTTATTCCTCATCATTCCTTTTTCTCTTACTTCTCGTCTCTCAGTTTCCTTTCCTTCTTTTTTCTGTCATTCCTTAAATCAATCTTTCATTCCTCATCATTCCCTTTTCTCTTACTTTTCGTCTCTCAGTTTTCTTTCCTTCTTCCTTCTGTCATTCCTTAAATCAATCTTTTATTCCTCATCATTCCTTTTTCTCTTACTTTTTGTCTCTCAGTTTCCTTTCCTTCTTCTTTCTGTCATTCCTTAAATCAATGTTTCATTCCTCATCATTCCTTTTTCTCTTACTTTTCGTCTCTCAGTTTCCTTTCTTTCTTCCTTCTGTCATTCCTTAAATCAATCTTTCATTCCTCATCATTCCTTTTTCTCTTACTTTTCGTCTCTCAATTTCCTTAACTTCTTCCTTCAGTCATTCCTTAAATCAATCTTTCATTCCTCATCATTCCTTTTTCTCTTCCTTGTCGTCTCTCAGTTTCCTTTCCTTCTTCCTTCTGTCATTCCTTAAATCAATCTTTCATTCCTCATCATTCCTTTTTCTCTTCCTTGTCGTCTCTCATTTTCCTTTCCTTCTTCCTTCTGTCATTCTTTAAATCAATCTTTCATGCCTCATCATTCCTTTTTCTCTTCCTTGTCGTCTATCAGTTTCCTTACCTTCTTCCTTCTGTCATTCCTTAAATCAATCTTTCATTCCTCATCATTCCTTTTTTTTTTACTTTTCGTCTCTCAGTTTCCTTCCCCTCTTCCTGCTGTCATTCCTTAAATCAATCTTTCAGCCCTCATCATTCCTTTTTCTCTTACTTTTCGTCTCTCAGTTTCCTTACCTATTTCCTTCTCTCATTCCTTAAATCAGTCTTTCATTCCTCATCATTCCTTTTTCTCTTACTTTTCGTCTCTCAGTTTCCTTACCTTCTTCCTTCTTCATTCCTTAAATCAATTTTTCATTCCTCATCATTCCTTTTTCTCTTACTTGTCGTCTCTCAGTTTCCTTTCCTTCTTTCTTCTCTCATTCCTTAAATCAATCTTTCATTCCTCATCATTCCTTTTTCTCTCAGTTGTCGTCTCTCAGTTTCTTTTCCTTCTTCCTTCTGTCATTCCTTAAATCAATCTTTCATTCCTCATCATTCCTTTTTCTCTTACTTCTCGTCTCTCAGTTTCCTTTCCTTCTTCCATTTGTCATTCCTTAAATCAATCTTTCATTCCTAATCATTCCTTTTTCTCTTACTTTTCGTCTCTCAGTTTCCTTACCTTCTCCCTTCTTTCATTCCTTAAATCAATCTTTCATTCCTCATCATTCCTTTTTCTCTTACTTCTCGTCTCTCAGTTTCCTTTCCTTCTTCCATATGTCATTCCTTAAATCAATCTTTCATTCCTCATCATTCCTTGTTCTCTTACTTTTTGTCTCTCAGTTTCCTTTCCTTCTTCTTTCTGTCATTCCTTAAATCAATGTTTCATTCCTCATCATTCCTTTTTCTCTTACTTTTCGTCTCTCAGTTTCCTTTCTTTCTTCCTTCTGTCATTCCTTAAATCAATCTTTCATTCCTCATCATTCCTTTTTCTCTTACTTTTCGTCTCTCAATTTCCTTAACTTCTTCCTTCAGTCATTCCTTAAATCAATCTTTCATTCCTCATCATTCCTTTTTCTCTTCCTTGTCGTCTCTCAGTTTCCTTTCCTTCTTCCTTCTGTCATTCCTTAAATCAATCTTTCATTCCTCATCATTCCTTTTTCTCTTCCCTGTCGTCTCTCATTTTCCTTTCCTTCTTCCTTCTGTCATTCTTTAAATCAATCTTTCATGCCTCATCATTCCTTTTTCTCTTCCTTGTCGTCTATCAGTTTCCTTACCTTCTTCCTTCTGTCATTCCTTAAATCAATCTTTCATTCCTCATCATTCCTTTTTTTTTTACTTTTCGTCTCTCAGTTTCCTTCCCCTCTTCCTGCTGTCATTCCTTAAATCAATCTTTCAGCCCTCATCATTCCTTTTTCTCTTACTTTTCGTCTCTCAGTTTCCTTACCTATTTCCTTCTCTCATTCCTTAAATCAGTCTTTCATTCCTCATCATTCCTTTTTCTCTTACTTTTCGTCTCTCAGTTTCCTTACCTTCTTCCTTCTTCATTCCTTAAATCAATTTTTCATTCCTCATCATTCCTTTTTCTCTTACTTGTCGTCTCTCAGTTTCCTTTCCTTCTTTCTTCTCTCATTCCTTAAATCAATCTTTCATTCCTCATCATTCCTTTTTCTCTCAGTTGTCGTCTCTCAGTTTCTTTTCCTTCTTCCTTCTGTCATTCCTTAAATCAATCTTTCATTCCACATCATTCCTTTTTCTTTTACTTTTCGTCTATCACTTCCCTTTCCCTTTTATTTCTGTCATTCCTTAAATAAATATGTTTTTCCTCATCATTCCTTTTTCTCTTACTTCTCGTCTCTCAGTTTCCTTTCCTTCTTCCATTTGTCATTCCTTAAATCAATCTTTCATTCCTAATCATTCCTTTTTCTCTTACTTTTCGTCTCTCAGTTTCCTTACCTTCTTCCTTCTTTCATTCCTTAAATCAATCTTTCATTCCTCATCATTCCTTTTTCTCTTACTTCTCGTCTCTCAGTTTCCTTTCCTTCTTCCATATGTCATTCCTTAAATCAATCTTTCATTCCTCATCATTCCTTGTTCTCTTACTTTTCGTCTCAGGGTTTCCTTACCTTCTTCCTTCTTTCATTCCTTAAATCAATCTTTCATTCCTCATCATTCCTTTTTCTCTTACTTCTCGTCTCTCAGTTTCCTTTCCTTCTTCCATTTGTCATTCCTTAAATCAATCTTTCATTCCTCATCATTCCTTTTTCTCTTACTTCTCGTCTCTCAGTTTCCTTACCTTTTTCCATTTGTCATTCCTAAATCAATCTTTCATTCCTAATCATTCCTTTTTCTCTTACTTTTCGTCTCTCAGTTTACTTACCTTCTTCCTTCTTTCATTCCTTAAATCAATCTTTCATTCCTCATCATTCCTTTTTCTCTTACTTCTCGTCTCTCAGTTTCCTTTCCTTCTTCCATTTGTCATTCCTTAAATCAATCTTTTATTCCTCATCATTCCTTTTTCTCTTAATTTTTGTCTCTCAGTTTCCTTTCCTTCTTCCTTCTGTCATTCCTTAAATCAATCTTTCATTCCTCATCATTCCTTTTTCTCTTACTTGTCGTCTCTCAGTTTCCTTTCCTTCTTCCTTCTGTCATTCCTTAAATCAATATTTCATTCCTCATCATTCCTTTTTCTCTTACTTTTCGTCTCTCAGTTTCCTTTCCTTCTTCCTACTGTCATTCCTTCAATCAATATTTCATTCCTCATCATTCCTTTTTCTCTTACTTTTCGTCTCTCAGTTTCCTCACCTTCTTCCTTCTGTCATTCCTTAAATCAATATTTCATTCCTCATCATTCCTTTTTCTCTTACTTTTCGTCTCTCAGTTTCCTAACCTTCTTCCTTCTGTCATTCCTTAAATCAATATTTCATTCCTCATCATTCCTTTTTCTCTTACTTTTCGTCTCTAAGTTTCCGTTCCTTCTTCCTTCTCTCATTCCTTAAATAAATGTTTCATTCTTCATCATTCTTTTTTCTCTTACTTTTCGTCTCTCAGTTTCCTTTCCTTCTTCCTTCTTTCAATCCTTAAATAATCTTTCATTCCTCATCATTCCTTTTTCTCTTACTTTTCGTCTCTCAGTTTCCTTTCCTTCTTCCTTGTGTCATTCCTTAAATCAATATTTCATTCCTCATCATTCTTTTTTCTCTTACTTATCGTCTCTCAGTTTCCTTTCCTTCTTCCTTCTGTCATTCCTTAAATCAATCTTTTATTCCTCATCATTCCTTTTTCTCTTACTTTTCGTCTCTCAGTTTCCTTTCCTTCTTCTTTTTGTCATTCCTTAAATCAATGTTTCATTCCTCATCATTCCTTTTTCTCTTACTTTTCGTCTCTCAGTTTCCTTTCCTTCTTCTTTCTGTCATTCCTTAAATCAATCTTTCATTCCTCATCATTCCTTTTTCTCTTACTTTTCGTCTCTCAATTTCCTTAACTTCTTCCTTCAGTCATTCCTTAAATCAATCTTTCATTCCTCATCATTCCATTTTCTCTTCCTTGTCGTCTCCCAGTTTCCTTTCCTTCTTCCTTCTGTCATTTCTTAAATCAATCTTTCATGCCCCATCATTCCTTTTTCTCTTCCTTGTCGTCTCTCAGTTTCCTTTCCTTTTTCCTTCTGTCATTCCTTAAATCCATATTTCATTCCTCATCATTCCTTTTTCTCTTCCTTGTCGTCTCTCAGTTTCCTTTACTTCTTCCTTCTGTCATTCTTTAAATCAATCTTTCATGCCTCATCATTCCTTTTTTTCTTCCTTGTCGTCTCTCAGTTTCCTTACCTTCTTCATTCTGTCATTCCTTAAATCAATCTTTCATTCCTCATCATTCCTTTTTCTCTTACTTTTCGTCTCTCAGTTTCCTTCCCCTCTTCCTTCTGTCATTCCTTAAATCAATCTTTTATTCCTCATCATTCCTTTTTCTCTTACTTTTCGTCTCTCAGTTTCCTTCCCCTCTTCCTTCTGTCATTCCTTAAATCAATCTTTCATTCCTCATCATTCCTTTTTCTCTTACTTTTCGTCTCCATGTTTCCTTACCTATTTCCTTCTCTCATTCCTTAAATCAGTCTTTCATTCCTCGTCATTCATTTTTCTCTTACTTTTCGTCTCTCAGTTTCCTTACCTTCTTCCTTCTTCATTCCTTAAATCAATTTTTCATTCCTCATCATTCCTTTTTCTCTTACTTGTCCTCTCTCAGTTTCCTTTCCTTCTTCCTTCTCTCATTTCTTAAATTAATCTTTCATTCCTCATCATTCCTTTTTCTCTCCGTTGTCGTCTCTCAGTTTCCTTTCCTTCTTCCTTCTGTCATTCCTTACATCAATCTTTCATTCCTGATCATTCCTTTTTCTCTTACTTTTCGTCTCTCAGTTTCCTAACCTTCTTCCTTCTGTCATTCCTTAAATCAATATTTCATTCCTCATCATTCCTTTTTCTCTTACTTTTCGTCTCTCAGTTTCCTCACCTTCTTCCTTCTGTCATTCCGTAAATCAATCTTTTATTCCTCATCATTCCTTTTTCTCTTACTTCTCGTCTCTCAGTTTCCTTTCCTTCTTTTTTCTGTCATTCCTTAAATCAATCTTTCATTCCTCATCATTCCCTTTTCTCTTACTTTTCGTCTCTCAGTTTCCTTTCCTTCTTTTTTCTGTCATTCCTTAAATCGATCTTTCATTCCTCATCATTCCTTTTTCTCTTACTTCTCGTCTCTCAGTTTCCTTTCCTTCTTCCTTCTGTCATTCCTTAAATCAATCTTTTATTCCTCATCATTCCTTTTTCTCTTACTTTTTGTCTCTCAGTTTCCTTTCCTTCTTCTTTCTGTCATTCCTTAAATCAATGTTTCATTCCTCATCATTCCTTTTTCTCTTACTTTTCGTCTCTCCGTTTCCTTTCTTTCTTCCTTCTGTCATTCCTTAAATCAATCTTTCATTCCTCATCATTCCTTTTTCTCTTACTTTTCGTCTCTCAATTTCCTTAACTTCTTCCTTCAGTCATTCCTTAAATCAATCTTTCATTCCTCATCATTCCTTTTTCTCTTCCTTGTCGTCTCTCAGTTTCCTTTCCTTCTTCCTTCTCTCATTCCTTAAATCAATCTTTCATGCCTCATCATTCCTTTTTCTCTTCCTTGTCGTCTCTCAGTTTCCTTTCCTTCTTCCTTCTGTCATTCCTTAAATCAATCTTTCATTCCTCATCATTCCTTTTTCTCTTCCTTGTCGTCTCTCAGTTTCCTTTCCTTCTTCCTTCTGTCATTCTTTAAATCAATCTTTCATGCCTCATCATTCCTTTTTCTCTTCCTTGTCGTCTATCAGTTTCCTTACCTTCTTCTTTCTGTCATTCCTTAAATCAATCTTTCATTTCTCAATATTCCTTTTTCTTTTACTTTTCGTCTCTCAGTTTCCTTCCCCTCTTCCTTCTGTCATTCCTTAAATCAATCTTTCAGCCCTCATCATTCCTTTTTCTCTTACTTTTCGTCTCTCAGTTTCCTTACCTATTTCCTTCTCTCATTCCTTAAATCAGTCTTTCATTCCTCATCATTCCTTTTTCTCTTACTTTTCGTCTCTCAGTTTCCTTACCTTCTTCCTTCTTCATTCCTTAAATCAATTTTTCATTCCTCATCATTCCTTTTTCTCTTACTTGTCGTCTCTCAGTTTCCTTTCCTTCTTTCTTCTCTCATTCCTTAAATCAATCTTTCATTCCTCATCATTCCTTTTTCTCTCAGTTGTCGTCTCTCAGTTTCCTTTCCTTCTTCCTTCTGTCATTCCTTAAATCAATCTTTCATTCCTGATCATTCCTTTTTCTCTTAATTTTTGTCTCTCAGTTTCCTTTCCTTCTTCCTTCTGTCATTCCTTAAATCAATCTTTCATTCGTCATCATTCCTTTCTCTCTTTCTTTTCGTCTCTCAGTTTCCTTTCCTTCTTCCTTCTGTCATTCCTTAAATCAATCTTTCATTCCTCGTCATTCATTTTTCCCTCTTTTTTCCTCCACCTTCCTCTTCTCGTTCCTTTTTTTTGCAACTCCTACACTCCCCTTAAATCTTGACACCCAAATAAAAAAAAATTATATTCCCCACAGATTCCCTTATTCTTTGAAAATCCATCTCCCTCGACCCAAAGACGTTCCTAGTAGAGCTTTCTCTCTCTCTGTCTCTCTCTACTCTTTTTTTACGAGTGGAACTTTCTGGTTTGTATTCTATGGGTATCAGTTTTCGTCACGTTTCCCAGGACGACGTCCATCTAAAACAGTTTCTCATCTACATATAATCTGAATGGAGCTTGTCGTCATCGTTGTCGTCGTTACTTAGTAAAAGCTTTTCCTTCCAAGTAAATCACCAAAATGGTTACATAGTTTGAAATGTTCTCCGATTGAGTCAGAGAAACAGAAAAAATTATGACTAGACTTTTGATTCAGAGACTTACATATTTCCTACTCATTCACGATCGAATCCAAGGAAGACACCCACTTTTTTTATTTTATACTTCATTTATTCTTATTTATTCTTTAAATGTAGCATTGTCAATGATTTTTCTCTTTGAGAATTTAACAAACCAGTTGTGACTGGTGGTTTTCACAGGAGTCCAAGTGACAGGAAGTCTCTTCCGCTCTCCAGAATTTTCCTGAGTATTATTGACGCTCTCAGAAGTGCTGTAGTCTGGACGGTCTCAACTCTTTTTCATATTTCTAATTCTCCCATTTTTTTCTCTATGTTCTTGGAGGTTGTTCCGTGTACTTCGACTATGACTAGTATTACTGTCACCTTCATATTCCACAATGTTTTTGAAACTCTCTGGCAAGAGCCAGATATTTTTCAATTTTTTTTTTCACTTTACTTCAATTCAAATCAACTGAACAGGCAAAGTCTGTTGGCATGTTCATTTTTTCTCCTTTATCACAACAAGGTCAGATCTTCTGACAGGGATTGGGTGGGGAGGAATTCGTTTTTATATCAAAGTTCCAAACGATTTTTTCGGTCTTATTTTCTAGAAAAATTTTTGCTTTGAGTATTTATTTATCCCTAGGGTCAAATTTATGGTTATTATTGTGACTTTTGAGGTTAGCAACAATTGTAAGTTTTTCGCACCAATTCTGAAAGGCGATTGTCATTGAAATCTGAATGACAGCAAATCTCCTCAGATCTTCAGGACTCTTTTAAATATCCCTGCTCATTTTAGCTGTGCTGTGGTCTGGACTATCTAGATTCTTCCTCTGATGTTCAGTTCAACCAGTTTCTTTTTCATTTTCTTGACGACCGATAAATTTTACCTTCACTTTTATATTGTATAACTTTGTCACCTCTCTGGCAAGGTCTAAGTAGTTGTCCTTTTTTTTTTAAATTTTCATTCTGCAGCCTGCTAGAATATCAAAATCAACTAAATGAAAAGTTCTTTTCTTAATTAAAACTAGGTATGGTCTTCTGGCTCGTATTGAGGGATTCGTTTGTATCTTAAAATTCCCAGAGAATTATATGCGTCTCATTTTCTAAGACAGATTCTGGTTTGTGAATATCCAATTTTCCTGTATGTTCAAACTTTAGTCATTTACATACTTCCTATTAGTTGATCCTTTTCTTTCCAGTCATCCTTACTCTTATCTTTTTTTTTTTTTTTTTTTTTTTTTTGGTATCAGTTTGCTGCATTCGCTAATTATCGGATTAACTGCTCTATCTCTCCACATAGCCTACACTTGCTATAATCTCGCTGCTATTTAAAGAGACTCTCTCTCTCTCTCTCTCTCTCTCTCTCTCTCTCTCTCTCTCTCTTCCAGTTTCACCATCGCACCCATGTCTCAAACTGGTATTTTCTTTCAACGTTTTATTGCTTTACGATTTTTATTGCAATTTGTACTGTACTATAACAACGCAGAGATGATATAAAACATGTTAACAACATCAATAAAGATATTGTAAAATATTGTTTGGTTTGGTTAGGTTTTATGGCATATCAACCACTCTAGGTTATTTAATGCCAAATCCTTTTTATACATACATATATATATATATATATATATATATATATATATATATATATATATATTAAATATATGATTTCTAAACACATTTTGTATACAACCTTTTTAAACAAGCCTGAGTTAATTCTTTTTTATTCAGTTAAATGGTTTCACTTATTTCTATCAAATACGAATAATTCTATTTACTATTAATCATTTGTTTACACACAGTTTAATGTTTTCAAGTATTGTTATTTAACACTAACATTTCAGTTAAACATCAGTCATTTGCTTACACACAGTTTAAATGTAAAAACAGTTCTATTTCAAACAAGTCGGTTTTGCATAAGTACAGCTTTTTTCACACACATTTAAATGCAAAAATAGTTCTATTTCAAATAATTCAGGTTAGTATAAGTTCAGGTTTTCATAAATGTCAAACGGTTCAATTTGACCAATAGATAAAAACCTTTCAGGAGCTACAACTTCGGGACTGAGTGGACCAGGGAGCGATGGCAAAGAAGGGGTACTTTGCATTCCCCGAAGCTCCAGTACCACCGGATCCTCATCATCAGATTGTTTAATGTCATATCCAGGACACCCGTTATGAGGGTTTTACCTCTCTGCAGAGATGCTGTCATTGTATACAAAAACCAACCCAAATTGTAAAATATATGACCAAAATAACAAAAAAAGGTGATATCAGTAGAAGCGTAGACGTTGGTCACTCACGGTGAATTAGTTTCCGGTCATCCACATAAAAGTGACGACTTTAAATTGACAAAAATTTGGGTTGGAACAACCAAACTTTTTGTATGAACTGATAAAAGAAGTGTCCCGTAGATTCTTCGAACAATTTTTTTTTTCAATTCAAACTTTTCCTTCTCCTGGTTTCCAACAAGGCCATGAAGCCCAATCTATTCTTCTAGTTACATTTAAATAGGAAAAGAGAAAAGGAGTCTTAATATCATTTCTATGGCCATAAGTGCAAATGGAAATGAAAACAGTCTCAGTCGAGGTTTTTAACTTCAATTTTCAACGCCAATAAATATAACTCCTTTCAATCTTCTTTTACATACAAACTGTAAATGAACAGAGAAAAAGTAAAAAAAAAAAAAAAATGAACTAAAAAGATGAAGACAAAAATCGCACAGAAATTTGCAACTTAGGAAAAAATGTGATATTTTTTCCTCTGATGATTTCAAAATAAAAAACTTCAATTTATGAATGATCTATCATTTTGACTGCGAAATAGAAAACACGCACACACACACACACACACACACACACACACACACATATATATATATATATATATATATATTAGATCAATAAGTCCACAGACTGATATGTAGATTTTAGCCGAAATTTGATCTAAAATTTAAATAGAATAAATTTTGGTCTTTGTGATTAATACTCACAATAGACATGTATTGGAAATGGAGGGGACTATAGTAATATAATGGTCGAGGGATTTCGTTTTATGCCTTTGGGTTTAGTTAGGCTGAGAACCTTTCGGTTCAGTGCATGGGTTACTTTGGTGGAACATTAACGCGGGTATTCACGCACGCACGCGAAGCGGACGTGTCACTCAGAGATGTCAAAATAGCCCAGATGGGAAACTGGGCTTGAGAGTGTGAATGACGTCATGCACCGGAAGCGCGCGGAGGATTTGGGGAATTTTGAAGAAAGCTAGGGGCGCCGCGCGAGATAGGGGGCAGATAAAAAAGCCAGAATAGAAAGAACGTGTATCTCTCTCCTTATGTCGGAGAACCTTTAAACTCAAAGGTAATAAAAAGTTTCGTACCTGAACTAAGAAGTCGTAAGTGTTTTTCCTGTTCCGGGATTCCTATGTTCTATATATATATGTTATAGACATTATGAACGTTTTACGTACCGGTATGATATGTCTATTTCACATATCCGTATCGTGGGTATGGTACACTATGTTGAAAATAAAAATATTTTCATCATTCGGCTACAAAGTTATTGATATACCGTTTTATGTACATGTTAACATAAACACACGGATATATATATATATATATATATATATATATATATGTGTGTGTGTGTGTGTGTGTGTATGTGTGTATGTGTGAGAGAGAGAGTTTGTCCAACCCCTCTGCACGAGCAAGATATGAAGAAGGTCAATTTTTTAGCGGATTTTTAACTGGTCTGAATTCAGATTTTTCCTTCTCTTAGGCTGGTTGCTTAACCAACGTTAAACATCCAAGTCTGCCCTACAACTTACAAATAGTGGGAATGAGAATAAGAGGATTTACACTTTTCCGAAGGGTATTAGCGCTAAGTGAAATGCAAACAAACTCTTCTAGGACTTGAACTTGTATTACTGTGTCCAGTTCCTACACGCTTGCCATTGGACTAATACTTTTGCGAAAAGGCCATGAATCCTCATTACCCCCCCAACTACGAATTAAATAGTATCTATGCTGTTCTTCTTCAAGAATGGCTTCGACTTAAACTACCCATAAAAGTTGCTACGTCAATTAACAAAGAAATCAAACCAAACTATATGTGCATATATATGCGAGGATCATTAAATAAGTTTCCAGACTTTTTTTTGTATGGGCACTTTTATTGATAGTATACACATAAAACTCTTGTCCCCTTCGAAATAATCTCCTCCGGCTGCAATGCCCTTGTTGTACCGTTCAAACAACTTCTGGAAGGCTCTTGTGTGAGCGTGTCAATGACCTTCGTCACAGTCCCTTTCATCTCCTCAATTGTCTCATAACGACAGCCTCTAAGTTTTTCCTTGAGCTTAGGGAATAACCAAAAGTCACAGGGAGCAAGGTCTGGACTATAAGGAGGATGATGAACTGTCTTGATGCCCATCTTGGCAAATAGTCTGTGACAAGGATGGAGTTGTGGACTGGTGCATTGTCCTGGTGGAAATGCCACTGACCCGATTTGAAGAGTGCTGACCTCTTCCGACGGAATCTCTTGCTGAACTCCCTTAAAACCTCAACATGGTAACCCTAAGCCTAACCTTTTGGCCAATCAACTCTGGTCTATTGACTTCCTTACTCCTCCCACACCTCTCATCATCGCTCACAGACTGCCTGCCTTCCTTGAATCTCTTATGCCACTCATGCAAGATGCTCCAAAAGCAGTCTGAAGCATTCCATACGTTTCAGTGGTATTTTTTCCAAGTTCAAAACAGAATTTTATTGCATATCGTTCTTCTAAAGTATTCTCACGTCCAGATTGCATTTTTGAAATTTACCAGCTGTGACAATCAGGTTTTAGTAGGGTGTATTCAATTCGTGCTGTAGCTGTTCATTTGAACCTAAAATCATAAAAATTGGTCAGTCATCTTATAGGATGTATAGCAATGATATAGTGAATTTTCAAGAGTCTACGACAATTTTAAATACCTGTACAAAAAATGCCAGGAAACTTATAGAATTCACCACGTATATATATATATATATATATAAATGATTAAAATTGTGATATTGTAACGGCTGCTGTTTTATTATATAGGGTGTCTCATCAGACCCATATGACTGCTAATAACTCTACTAATAATAATTTTGTGTTCTTTTTTGTTTGAGATATTAAAATAGTATATGTATTCGGATTCCTTAGGACTTTCGCTAATTTATCACTGACTAGTTTTAATCCTGCATAGACTAATTCATTCTGTTTGATATATTGCAATAATTTATCTACTTTCAATATTTTAATGTTTTTCCACTTTTGATTCCTTTGGTGAGGTAATGTGTTTTTTTTTTTTCTTCTCTCATTATTTTTTTTAATTCTATATTTTTCCTGTCTTCCCGAGTAAAACATTAATGCTCTGGTGTTCGGTTCTGTAATGATTTGGTTTTCAATATTTAGTGTATCAATTCGTTTAGAGGATCCTCTTTGAGAATATTTTTCGCAGTTTACCTGTCACATACTTCTAGTATCTCAATGTCAAAAAACCAACCTTTCTTTGAAATCAACCTCGCTTGGTCGGCAAGTATTTAATGGATTCTGCCCAGATTCTAACATCCGTTCCTTTATCCCCTTTGTGAAGGATTGCTTTAAAAATAACAGTGGGTTACTTTTTTTGTTGTTGTTGTCTCTAGTCCACGTTTTCCTTTAGTGTCTTTCAGATGTTACATTGTTGTTTTGGTCTTTGAGAACTTGAAATAAGAACAGTCAACATTCGCAGGATGCCGTGATTCCCCATTCTAGATCAAGGAAGCATCTGCTGATAATGACACTCAGATTATTTTTCCCAGTTTCTTTGTTAAAATCCAAGTAGTGCAACTATACTGAAGCACTGACACGGCTACAACTTATATCCATATATCTCACATTTCCATCCATCCCTTCCTCTTTCTCTCTCTCTTTCTCTCTCTCTTCCTCTCTCTCTCTCTCTCTCTCTTTGACCGTCTCTGTCTGTCTGTCCGTCTCTCTCTCTCTCTCTCTCTATATATATATATATATATATATATATATGTACAATCTCTGAATCACTGTAAACTCCTCCCCATAGAACTACATTTTCGCTAAAAAGACCCCGACTTTTATAGTGACACTTGATTCTATATAATAGAAAAAAATCAAACATCAATTTTTGAAACCCATGAGAATAGATGGATGTTATGTCATCAAAAATTGACCCCAAATGTATTCAATGGATGGAAAACTCCAGATTTCTTTGAAAACGGAATTGACCTGCAGTCGTTAAAAATGGTGATTACATATTTGATGATAACTAAAAAATTTAACATATATTTGTTTTTATATCCCCTCTGGCAAAACGCAATTACTTTTTGAAGACATTGATATATATATATATATATATATATATATATATATATATATATATATATATATATATATACGCTCTGAGGTATTACAATATGAGGTATTCATTGGTGCTTAAAAACTTATGAAGAGTATGATGCATTTTTTGATTTACGAAAATGTAATTTTCATTTTATAAAAAATATGAAACAGACTTATTAACTTTGAAAGAAATTCAAAAATTAATTTTAAAAGTTAGTAAGTGACTAGTAGTAACCGAACTTTCATATTGTCAAAACAAAAAGTAAGTAGGTTTGGAGTTTTATCGGTGCATAAGTCAACTTTGAATTATATCATCCCGAACTAACTATTACCAACCTGTTGGGGTTAAAAAGTCAAATCTTTGGATAGATTAATCAGATCTTGGGTTTCTTTGTTTTGGTTAAAGTGAAAAGAGATATTACCCCACAAGGCTAGGACCCTTAATCAATCAAGTCAGGAGAATAAGAAAAGAAATCTCTCCAAGAATTAAAACCTCTCCTCGGAAAAATTGAGTAAGATAGAAAGACTGCACCAACCGGATACCTCATTTTTCGATCTCAAATACAACAAAAAGCGACACAATTTCCTAAGATATTGATATATTGATATTACATCATTGGGTTTCAATAAATCGGTGTTAATTGTTAATGGAGATTTTTTCTTGTCTTTGAGTTGCCAACTTGCCAGGCAAATTATTCCAACGAACCACCCCGACCGTCAGAAGAAGTTACGGATAGATTGTGTCATCCTCCATCTGTGGATCTTTCAAACACAACGTGGGCACAGAGGGAGTTGATAAACTAACTAACCGGAAACTAAGGCTACAATAAAGTACCGTGACTAGCATAGGATCAAAGACTGGTAAAAAAATGAACCTGGATGCTACTCACAGTATTTTTTGGAAAAAAGAAATAATTAACAAAAGACAGGACAATTATTATGAAAACATATTAAGTCCTTTTTGATATTGGATAGATTAAGGATGAGATTTTATGCACACAGCAGTATTTTTAGGTCTGCAGTTTCTTACACTATTCGATAGAAATTTATCCATACTCATTCTTGATTACTTCCTGCAGTGTATCTTCATTAGAACACATGTTACCAAACAGCTTTCGTTTCATTATACTCCAAATATTTTCAATGAGATTTAAATTTGGACTTTGTCCAGGCCAAAACATGACTTTCAAAAAGTTTTCAGATAGCCACTTTTATCAATTTAGTAATACAAAGAGATTTGTTATTATGCTATAAATGATATCTGCTCGAATTTTCAGAGAACTGCATATCAATAGTTGGTAGTCGTCCTTCCTAAAGAATATTAATGCAATCTCTAATATTAATATTTCTATTGCACTGAAATATTTCACCAATTTCAGATGACAAAAAAGCTCCCGACACCATTATTTCACTATTTCTATGTTTAACTATTGTTTTACAAACATTCCAGCAAAAAATTTCACTTGATCTTCTAAGATAAAGTTTCGCAACATCACTACAAAGACAAAATCTTGAATCATCTGATCATATAATCCTCTCACACAACTTTGTATCAACATCACAATATTCTGTGACAAGATACAATCTGTCCTTGAAATTCTTTTTGGATAATAAAGGCTTCTTAGCCCATATTTTTTGATAATGATAAAGGCTTTTTAGCATAAATTTTCGACATAATTACATTTTTTTTATTCTTCTTGTAATCGTTCTTCGAGATTGTTTTCCCATCATTAGTTTTTATTTCTTTTGCCAAATTTGTCAGGGTTGTCTTTCTGTCTTGGAGAAGAGCACGTTTCATTCGTTAACCATCTCTTTTTGTTTTAACTTTTGGACAAACAGAACCCCTTTTTCTTGTGATAGAACCATTTTTCTTTGTTTTGTTTTTTGTTTGTTTGTTTGTTTGATTTTTGCAAAACGTTGACCAATTCTCTTCACGGTGGATAAAGATGCCTGTATGTTTTCACTATTTTATCAAACATCTATTAATATTATATTCCATTTTGTCTAATTCCAATATCTCTGGTTTTTAAAAAATTTTTTATCATATATATATATATATATAGGATGAGAAGAAACAAATTCTGAAACAGTTTTTAAAACTTACGTGAGTTTTGAAACTGCCGTTGCTTTATGCGTACTATCACAGTTCTCCCAATGTAAAATTTCCTTTCGCTTCCTTCACCGGTTGCTTTTCCACACACACACACACACGCACACAAACCAGTCTGTCTGTCTGTCACGTTGTGGCTTTCTAAAATGCAAATAAAAATGGGTAAAGCAGGGTATGGGGAGAGGTGGGAAAGAGCAACCCAGAGTCCATGGTAAACTTCAAAGATTATTATTTTTTTTTTAATCATTTCGAAGACTCGAAAGAAACTGTTTTGTCGAAAAGCTTATTCTAACCACCCCGATGCGATTAAGAGTCTGTCTCTGTCTCTCTGTCTCTCTCTCTCTCTCTCTCTCTCTCTCTCTCTCTCTCTGTCTCTGTTTGTACGTGTGTGTGTGTGTGTGTTTCCCACCCTGTCTCGCTGGTTCGCACCCCGAAGTCCGTCTTTTACGTGAGCCCCGCCTAAAAGCGACGGCACCATCTGGCTTGTTAGACGTCTCTCCGTCAGCACAGGAAGTCCCTACTGTGTGCTTGATAGCAAACACGTGGACAATGTAACTCTTCATTGCAGGAGTCGACTAAATGGGTATACACGGTGTCCCAAAATTCACCAAGGGATTTTCAAAAAAAATTTCGTCACACATTTGTTTAGAATTTTTTAATTATTTTTACTTTAGAAAAAAAGATTTTAAAAAAAACGAGAGATAATTTCAAATGGTGTTTAAAAATCTAAAAAGAATCAAATAATTTAACAAAAACATGTCAGATTTTGAAATCTTTTCGTGGTTTTCGTGACAAGATGAAAATCGTAGACAACCAAGTTTTTTTTAGATGCAAATAGAGTTGATTTCATTTTTTAAAACAGTTAATTCTTTTGTTAGGCAATTAACACATTTTTCTTTCTTTCTATCTTTCTAGTTTGGTTTCTTTCTTTTTATTTCCTTTTTTTCTGTCCTTTCATATTTGCTTTCCATTTTTATTTTTCCTTCCTTCCTTCCTTTCTTCTTCCTTCCTTCCTTCTTTCGAACTTTTCTTTTTCTTTTTCTTTTTTCTTTTTCTTACTTTCTTCCCTCTTTCTTTCTTTCTTTCTTTCTTTCTTAGAACTTTTCTTTTTCATTCTTTCTTTTTTTTTCCTTCACTCTTTCTTTGGTTGTTTGCCTTCTTTCTTTCTTTCTTTCTTACTTTAAATGATAAAACGTGTTTTTCAATTTCTTCGGTCACCCAGGATTGAGCCACAACTTCGTGATCCACCTGAAAATCTTACTGATGTATGACATGCGAGTTTGGTAAATTATATGCATCAAACGTATTTTCGTCTTTTTTACTCACGAAGAGATCATAAGGAACCGCTCAAGCCCTCCTCTATGTCCTTTTTCTAAGTTTATGATTTACATGTGGAATCTTTCGGTAACCCTTGTTCATCTAAAAGGTTCCATGACAACTTTTGGGTTTTATTTCAAGGATAAGTCACCACCCTTGAAACATCTAAACATGATTTGGGGAATATGGTCAGATATCTTTTTATCTCCATTCACTTAGTGAGCAGACATAGTGGTTGTAAAGACTAATTTTAAATTGACTAAAAATCACCAGAATCTCAAAATTTGTAGATATATATTTACCCAACCCCTCTGCACAAGCAGGATGCGACACAGGGTCAATTTTAAACGTAGTTTAACAGGTTTGAATTCAGAGTTTTCCTTCTCCTAGACCGTTTGCCATACCAAGGTCGATGAGCCCAGTCTGCCCTGTTATTTACCAATTACTGCAGGGAGAATAATTGGATTCATACATTTCCCAAAAGTAGTAGCACTATGTAAAATGCAAACAGATTCGTCCAGGATTTGAACTCGTGTCGCCGTGTCCATTTCCTGCGACAGTTACTATTACATCACGAAATAGTTGTACGTATCATTATAAAACCTAAAACAAATAGAAGTGATGAATAATATTGATAACTCTATAACATATCGGTATGTTATTGAAATTCTCATTTCACACACACACACACATATATAATCAATCTTACTCGAACCAAAATTTTTAGCATAATTTACTATTTGTAGAAATTTTGCATTAACAAAGGTATTGTAAATCCAAAGTTATTTATTAACAGGGCAATTCATCCTTTTGATAGAACTGAAAACACAAGTGAAATGAATTTGCGAGTCGAGGCGTTTCTTATTTCTGTGTGTGTGTTCTACACGTTTATGCACATATCAAATGCGTTAGTGTAAATCTATAATATTTACTTATTGTTGGCCTTTACTGGGTCTTTAACTCAAGTTAAGCCCTCGTCTCACTCGCAAATGAAATTTTTAAGATTAACTGATCAATATCTGGGTCAGCAGAACCGATCATAGACCCCGCCCCACACACAGAGAACTTTGATGAAGCTCAAAACTTTTTGACCAGATGTTGATTTATTATATTTCCTTTATCAAAATATTATAGTAAGATAAAAAAAAATATCGATGATCAAAAATTTGATGTTAGGTTAAAAATGAAATATTTTTCTTTGAAAAACAGCTAGTAAAACATATTTGAGATTTTAAAAGATTATTATTATTTCAGTCGGAAATCTATTCGTCTGAGTCATGTAATTAGAAAGAAATTTGTTTGTTTTTAAGGCTGATTTCCATAGGCCTGAAATAACTAGTGATGTTATTTTTTGTCTTCGTATAACTTTATTATGAACGCTGTCAACCACACTTTTCTAAATCAACATTTTAATGCATGAAAATTAAGCCGAGTCATAAAAGTTAGTGAGTTAAGATTATTATTCATGATTGAGTCAAGATGTTAAGTTCAGCTGAAGTCAAAGATAAATGATTTGTTCTGATAGAGTTTTTATCAATTGGAAAAAGACTTGATAGAATAGCTCTAAAGGTCTTTGCATAGTTGGTGGGCGGGGGCAAAAACATCATTACAGCTAAACCAGAACGCAGTATTTAACAATACCAACGGACTTTATTGGTTTTCGGTCATATAAAAATATCAGATTTTCTTTACTTTCTCCTCTTTTTGTATGCATATGCCCGTGTGTATGAATGCGTGTGAGTCTGTGTGCGGGGAAAACATGTAACCGTAACCAACAAAAACAGGATTTCATTGCGCGATTTTTATTTGAACATTATACTTAAATGCTCTAAGAGAATACAGAATTTTCCTGTTCCTTTTGAAACATCAGTTTTGAATCATCCAAATTTTACATATAAAAGAAAGTAATTTATGAAATCCTAATTAGAATCCTTTACTTTTTCCTAAATGGAAGCATACGAATCATTATGGACAGAACTGTTGCAATAAGAATCTAACTGCTTTACGGGTCTATAGGAAGTCATTTCTCTCAGCGATTACAGCATATCAGTGACGAGACATTTTTGTCGAGATAGGTAGCGATAAGACAAAATGAAGGAGCCAATTTTTCGGAAAATGTTAAAGCCAGGGTATCTCAAACTTTTTAATTGTAAATTCTTAGTGAACGAGTTCAAACTCCAGTCCCGCTATTGTGTTCACTTTCAGACTAATAACCATAGGAAAGGCATGAACCACCTTTCCCCTCCATGTATTGGTTAAATAATATCACTACTATTCTTCTTCAAAGATGACTTTAGCATTAAATCACCCATGAAGGTTGATATGCCATTAAACAAAGAAGCCAAAGCCAAAGTAAACCATCCAAATATATATTGGTTTGTTGAGCTTTAAGGCATATCAGCTCTTGTGGGTTATTTAAAGCAAAATCCTGTTTACACATAAGTTTAATACATATGATTTGTAAAAAAAAATCGGAGGTAACATTTTTAAACAAACCAAAGATCATTTCAGTTAAATGGTTTCAAGTACTCTTATCTAACAATATCAATTCTATCTAATTTTAATTGTTGGCACAAAGTTAGGGGATTTCAAGTACTCTTATCTAACACGAATAATTCTATTCAATATGATTCATTTGCAACAGTAACAATTGAATTTAACATCATTTTTTTTTTCACACAGTTAAATGGGCGAATAGTTTTATTTAAGCAATAGCTTTGACCCTGTACAACTACGAGTCAGAGTGAACCTTGAAGTAATGTTAATGAAGCTTAAGGACCGTAGCCTCACCATCTGATTGTTTAATGTTACATCCAGGACACTCGCTTGCACAGATGCGATCAGAGTATTCTACAACCCCAGCCGACTGGGTTTGATCTGATGAGATCCTTGGATGTTATTGTATATCTTTGTATTATTTATTGCAAAGGCAACAATAGGATTTTAGTTTACAAGGAGAAAAAAAGCAGATTTTGTGATGTTTACAAATGTTTCTTCCTTCTGTCTTTCTGTCTTTCTTTTCTCTTCTTTGTACTTTTTTCTTTCTTTCTTCCTTTCTTTCTTCTGTCCATATTATCACGTGACACTTGACCAAAAGCAATCACAAATTGATTCTGCCATTGACTTATGCAGCCACTTTTGTTATCCACAATTCTTGTTTTTATCTCCATCCATTATAACTCCGGGTAAAGCAGGTAACATCCATTATAAGTTACCTAGAACTTTCTTTTCATGTAGTCATTCAATTCCCAGAAGTCTAGCACAGACCTGACTTTGCCTTTGGTTGCCTTGGCTACAACGATCAGCAGTAGCACTTCTTCACTTTATGTTTCCACGGCAAGAGAATACCTTTTGTAATCCATCATTTCACCTTCTCAAAATCTACGCTTTCATCCTTTTTCAAAGGATTATGTAATACCCTATCTTGTTTTTTAGAACTGAGACTTCTCCTATCCAACTCCATTCCCCTGTTCACTTCTTTCCATTAAACTTTGTACTAAAATCCTTATCTTCTATTTTGGAAAAAGTTGGAGGATTGGACATTTGCAGTATAATGTATCTATGAAAATTAACATAAACAGGAGCAATTTAAACAAGAATAATTTACATCAGATCAAACACTTTCAGATGAAATTGCCCCTTGAAAACTTCATTTATTTTCATTAAGTAGAATCGTAAACATAGATTAATGTATATTCGTTTGTTGAAAGTCGGATGAGAACATTATTGTATGTTTTTGTATTATTTATTGCAAAAGCAACAAGAGATTTAAGTGTGATAAAATTGCAAATCATCCTTTCTTGCTTAAATAAATCCTCTTCATTATTTTCTATCGGAAGATTTTCGACGGAAACTGCTGCTAGTAAATATTACACTACATACTTAACTAATGAACAACTGTATGTAATGATCAATCTGTAATTTTTAGGAACGGAAAGGTATTTTTATCAACAAGGTTAAACCTAAAAACAAAGTGAGCTTGGAAATAAACCCTAATTGATAGAGGAGGTGGAAGAATATCCCTCTTGGCCGAGGGAAAGAGAAGTAGAAGAATGTCTCACTTAGTCGAAGGAGGGTGGAGAAATATCCAACTTGGCTGCGGGGTGACTTTGAGGATAAGCGAACAAGAAAAATTAGGAAATAGATTGAATTACAAAGACAAAAAACAATTCAAGATTTAGATAAAACAAAAAAGTTATTATAAATGGATTGATTTGTTTTCTTTGTATTATGGCATATCAACCTTCGTGGATAATTTAATACCGAAGTCATCCTTGCAGAGGGACAACAGGGATACAATTTAACTCATAGCTATGGTGAGAGATAAGGAGGTTCATGCCTTTTTCCAAGGGAAATAATCTGAAAGTGAACAGAAATAACGTGACTAGCATTCGAACTGGCTTACCTCGTGACCGTAGCCCAGTACTTTAACCATTACGCCACGTAATATAAAAAAAAATGGAGCATTGAATCATATAATAACACCCACTCCAACAAATAACAGACAATAATGAAACTGACTTAACAAGAAAAGATCCGGATCTATCTCTCCTTCTCTCTTTTTATTTCTTCTCTTCCTCCTCTTTTTATATCTTCTTCAATTCCTTCTCTCCTTTCACTATTACTCTTTCTCTCCTCTTTTCATGCCTCCTTTTCCTTCTCTATTTTATCTTTCCCCTTCCTTTCCCTCTCTTTTTCTACTCCTTTTGAATTATCCTATCTCTTTCCTTCTCTCTTTATTTCTTCTTACCTCTCCCTTTTTACGTCTACGTTACTTTTCAACCAGTCATCCTCTTCCTTTAATTCCCCCCCCTCTCGCTTGATACGTCTCCTCTTGCTCCTCATCTTTTCTCTTCCTTATCTCATCTCTGCCTTCTCCTCTAACCCTTTTTACTTCTCCTCACCATTCCTCGGATCTTCCCTTGACTCCTACTCTCTATTATTTATTCTCCTTTTTATTCTTTCTCAGAATCAATACCTTAGTACGGATTCAATTAACAATCTCTCTTCTCGCCTTTATTTCTCCTGCTCTCCAATTGAGCTAAATGAAATTGAGGCTGGCCAACATCAAAGCGAGGCCGGCGTATAACTAATTTCTCGCCTATCTCCCCTTCGTTCTTTCATGTGGTACCAACGGCATTACCGGGTTCTACCCTCATCCCCCGTTGATCGGCGCCGACAAGGTGGAAAGACCCGAGCCAACATGGCCGCATCAATACGTGGGAAAGAAGAGATATCAGAGGAAAATAAAATGCAGAAGAAAAAAAAAAAAAAAGAAATGGTTGGCCCTTGTTCGGTGGGATATAAAAACTGGGATTAAGTGACCCGCTGATATCTATCTATCTATCTATCTTAGTGTCTCATTATCTATCTATCTATCTATCTATCTATCTATCTATCTATCTATCTATCTCATTCTGTTCCTATCTATCTATCTATCTATCTTAGTGTCTCATTATCTATCTATCTATCTATCTTAATTACCTCATTACCGATCTAGCTATCTATCTATCTATCTCAGTACATGCCACACAAGCAGAAGAACCCCGGGACTATGAGAAAATTTCTTTGACCACATCGCCCCTAACATCTAGCTGCCTAACCCCTCAAATTG